>WFKH01011801.1:35749258-35751758 GCA_016163765.1 Magallana hongkongensis
GGGATCCTCTTATTCAACTTCACAAAATATATCACAATATGACTCCCAATTACTTATCCACGATCATCCAGTCTCAAAAAACTAGAGGACATAACACAACACAAGAACATCGCACCTACTGAGGGAAATCAATTCAAGAACCCAGCTTTAATTTATTCTTCCCAGCTACAATAAGACGATGGAATGCATTACCCCAAAATGTGCAATAAAATCCTTCATTACATTGCTTTAAGACATACTTACAAACCAATAGGATTAAAATTCCAAATTATTTTTATCTAGGAACCAGAATAGGCGAAACTTTTCACTCCAGATGAAGACTAGAATGTAGTGGTCTTAATCTTCATTTGTTTCAAAGAAAATTAAACAACTCGCCTCTTTGTATTTGTGGCGAAGTTGAAAGTACTGACCATTTTTTATTACACTGTAGTACATATTCCAGAGTTAGGATCTTGGTTAGGTTACCTTGTCTAGAAATTTCTTGTTGAAAGCAAAAGGTTCTGAGTTCACCTGTTGTTTTACTATAACTATTGTGTTACATTAAATATCATATTTGTATGTACAGTATAGTGGTACCAAGTATAAAAACCTGTATACCTGTATGTTCACAGATATATAATTTTTATATAGACTTACTCAACAGCATTATGTTTCAATATTAAGTAACTTTAGTTGGTTAGTATAGACATTAATTTTTGGTTTGTTACGCTATTCTTTTCTCGCCTTTTTATCTCTTTTTCCTTTTCCCCCCTACATTTTTCTTTATCAATGTTTATGTGTAATATTATTGTACACTACTTGAAAATTTCATTCACCTCTCATTTGTAAAATGACGAGAGCGAGATTAACATAAGCCTTTCGGTTTGTTTCTCAATCTGTTATGCACTGTTGCTGCAATATGTATGATGCCAATTACTAAATAAATATTGTTTAAACTAAAAGTTGGCCATTTTTTCCCAAAATCTAATATTGAAAAATTCCCAAAATAACTGTGTTGTATTGTGTTATAAAAGATAGGAAGATGAATTTGTAACTATGCTGAGTGAGACATCCTTATGTATGCCAATCAAAATATCTTATTGTTCTGTAAAGTGTGGTTTATTTTGATGAAAACATTAATTTAATGATTACTGTATAGAATTTTTGTTTTTTGCTAACTTGCATTAAGTCATATTTGTTAAACTATTATTCCCAAAAGAGCAATTTGTCGACAAAAAATTCCCAATTGAAAGGGTACAGGAACCTGTACCAAAAAGGGTCATTTAAAAATTACAATTACATTGGAATTTTTACAATTACCATTACTTTCATTTACAAATTTAATTAATTAAATTACAATTACTTTGCTAAAGCTTAATTTCACTTCAAGTTTGGTCAATTTCCAACAGAAGTTTAATGTCATAATGGTTTTAAACTGTGTTGCAATAAAATGATTTGTTGTTTTCTTACCCTTACTGCTCGGCAAATATTTGGAATAAAGACTTGTCTGCCCTTGATGGAAGATAAAATTCATAAATATGCATGGTAGGTGGAACTGATATTGTAATGAGTGGTCTAAAATTATAATGTCGGTACTGTAATCTCTCACTCTGTGTCACCAATTGTTAAAGGTTTAAAAACAAATTATATAACATATAATATCAGTCGGTATAAGTAAACCAGTGGCTGATGTCAACAATTTACGTGTTCGAAAAGAATTAACAAGCAAATTAGTTGTTAAAGCACAGAACCGATAATCCGATACAGTGGCCTCTGGGTATAACGAGATGCCGGGGACATCATTTTGTGTCTAGTTATAACCGATACTCGTTATACCCGAGGTTGGCATTTCTCAAGGTGACACATGATCGTTTGTTTTTTTTATATTTCAAATAAAGTTTTTAAACAAGTGATAATGAAATAAATATAATTTCTTCAAACTTTGTTCAAAAGTAACATACTTACAGCATGTTCATGTAAATGGCCATGGAATAATTACATTTATAAACATGAGTTACTTTCACTTCACGAGAGACAAAAACTGTGTGATGGACAGTTGTTTTTTATTAATTCTTTGGTAAGTTTTAATAATGTCAAACAGTTTTTGTAACACACTAAATGTGGAATCTTCGGTGTCTGTTTTCTGCATGAAGAAGGTTTGTAAAATAGTTACCGCGTTTAACGCATCTTTTGCAGAAAATTCTAGAGTTTCTGGAGTATCTGCCCACACACCGATATCATCACCATCTTTTTTGGTTTCTGTCTTGTCATCATCTTCAATTTCATCCCTAATTTTCCTAACTTAGTATCTCTGTCATAATGACCAGTGAATCAACACTGACATAATGGGAAGGCTCAATGTCGGTATCGCTATTTTTAGAGTCGTGCGCTTTTCGCAATGAGTCCGCTAACTCTGCCAAGCTATCTAAAGTCACATCTTTGTTTTTTAATATCGTACTAAATGTATTCGAAGCTAATCCATAGTCCTTTGCAATTTCACTTTTTGTTTTTAATCCATTTT
>WFKH01011801.1:35754258-35818369 GCA_016163765.1 Magallana hongkongensis
TGTACATGCATGCAAAATTAGCTTAAAATTGGATCGATATGACAGTAAAGTATGGCTCTTGCTTGTATATATATATAATCTCTATCAACACCAAAAAAAAAATAAATAAAAACAAATCATCTGAGGCAGGTATCGCAGTATATACTGAAATAGCTAGTACACGCATTACAGATGTTTGATCCACCTTTTTTATCGCCCGAGATCACTGTGTCATCATACATTAAAATCTATAATCATTTGTTTACGTATCTCAACTCAATACGATGGAATGGAAGCATGTATAAAATCTCTTGGGTCTAACCAAAGCTTGTGCGGTACTCAAAACGTGTCTTCAAACCTCAAAGCACCGTAAATTACGAGTTAAATGTTAGCCATTTTTGGCAAAGCACCACGGGAGAAAACATGAGAGAGCATTATGGGATGTTGCCAAAAAAAATTTTTTGATGAATCTGTAGGTTTAGCTCATTCTTTTTCCCACGCGCACTGGTTCTTAGAGCTTGCTTCGCTCGCTATAATAATTATCTTCAGACTTTACTTACCACGCTGAGAGTATAGCCTATATATAATAAAGCTACCTTATCCTAACCACCCAAAATACACTCAAAATTTTACAATTATAATGAAAATAAGACACTTTTGAGAAAAATATGAGATTTCTCTTAAAAATATCTAAGGGAATGGAGAAACCATTGCTCAATGGATATGGATTGAAATATTCACAAAGTTACCTGGGGTTAGAAATTTAGTGATAAATTATAATTTTCAGCAGGTGACTACCTGGTCATGTTTGTCTATTGATCTCCTTTTAACATAAGCTTATATATATGAATATACAACTACCATAAAATGGAAAACAATAGACAAAACATACACTGACTATGTATTAAGTCTGTAAAAATTGGGTGTCCTCATCCTATGGAGATTCAAGAAAATGTAATGAACGCTACCTATGAAAACGACTTTCAACTTTGTAAATACAAACTTTGAATTTAATTAATGTAATTTCATAAAGCTGCAGTACATTGGCAATTCCTACAATTAAAAAAAAAATGCCCATTTTTAAAATTTGTTTTGTTGCAATTTTTAAATGTCCTTAAGTGCAGTCATTCTTTGTGAAGTTTATACTATACAAGTACAACTTAGAAGTTAAGGTGGAATAACACACCTGGAAAAAGTCACTCAAATTAACAGTAAATTATTTGATTATGAAAGATATAATGATAAATAAACTGTACATATGTCTAATAAGCGAAAAATTTGCAGTTGGGGGATAAAAAAATGAATATCTAAAAAATTCAATATAGTAAGTAACAACAAAAGCCCCTGCGGGATTCGAACTCGGGATGTACGGATCACAAGCCTGACACTTTATCCACTCGGCTATGGAGTAAGTTACATGTTGCCGTTGATAAAATCCTTTTAATGAAAGAAAATTTTGTTTCGATCAGAAGTCAGCCATTTTGTGATGATGTGTTATTCACCTTAAAAAAAATATGTTGAATTATTGATAATTTATCAATTCTCTAGTTCTAGAATGCCAGTAAATTAAAGTTAAACCCTGCATTGTATTGAGATGCATAACTTAAATTAAATCATAAAGAAATTTTTTTTAAACGATTTCTTCTAAACCTACGTGCTCATGTGATGTTAAACATAGAATTAACTTTGGACAGCCTAATCACAACCTGCATGTAAATAAAAGAAAACCTTTTTATTATTCAAAACACAGCAATAGATATTCTTGATAAATTTTGCAATTATATAGTTTAAATATTACAGTATACCACAATTCAAGGTTTCCAGCCAGTACCTAGTCCTAATTGTTATAAAAGATTCACAGTCCTTGGCAATTTAATAGTGCCACTAGGATGTTGAACCATTTCCAAGCTAATCTGTTACTTATCCTAATCATTCTTGCACTACATAATTGTTTTTGTAGGCCTTGCAGATCAAGAAAAAAGACAATTTTGTAATTGCAACTACAAACAGGGAAGAAATAAAAGATGATGAAACTTGGGGTTAGTAAATGATTTTGGACTTATTGATAGCATTATTCAATGTATACGATGATGCTGAATTTTTTTTTTTAACCAAGCTTTTCTTGAACATACTTCCTGATGATGAAATATGTATAATTAAAAATTAATTACTACTTTGGCTCACTACCGTAAAAGTGGTTATTTACGCGTGGGGGAAATTTACACTAGTTACGCGGTAAGCATAAAACTGCGTAAAATACCCCCGCGCACATGGTTAAAAAATCCAAACTTTAGAGTGGTAAATCACGCTTCCGCGTATTTAACACCCACACGTATTGTTTGACCTTAGAAAACGCATACTTAACCACCAGCGTAAATAACCACTTTTACAGTAAATATCTCTTTATACAAAAGGTAAATTTCTTTGCTTTTGATAAGATGATATAGATAATGGAGACACCCTTTATGTACTGAAAAAAATCAACCAAGAACTCTGTGCCCCAGCCAATGAAAGGGTCAACTTTGTACCTCATTACGACACAATTGTGAAGGGAGGCTTGTATGAGTATTATGCGTCTGAAGGACAAAACCCCTTACGTAAGTAAGATACATATTTAAAGATGATGTAAACTTTTTTTCTTTTATATGTTCTCTTCATGTGCTCAAATCTTTGTGAAGTATTAATTACCATAGATTTTATATTTAAATGTTTGTATTTTTATTTATTATAAAATTGTAGCTTATGCCTTTGCTGAATTGATTGATAATGCCCTATCAGCAACTTCTGAGAATACAGGACTTAGAAATATAGACATCCTATTGGTCAGTCTCATTTAGATAAGTACATGTACCTCCTAAATGAATTTGCATTTCAAATTATTCTTCTAATTATTTTTAGGCAGTAGTTGAGATATGATTTTTTTTTTATCAGTAAACGTTAATGATAAAGTGTTTGTCTATTTATTTTGCAGCATTTTGATGATGGAAAGCCTTCAAACCATTCCATATTTATCATTGATAATGGGAGAGGGATGTCTCCCAGACAGCTCAACAACTGGGCCATCTATAGACTTTCCAAATTCAAACGCAAGGACAAGAGAGGGAAAGTGTGAGTGCAGGCATCTCTTAAGTGAAGTTATTCATCAGTTAAATCTGTTTACCTTCAATCTTTACCTTTAGTCAGTTTTTTACAGGGTACATGGTAGTAATATTTTTATTAACCTACAACATGTACAACTTATCATGGACTACCCATTGCCAAAATTAATTTATGTATTTTTGTGACTGCAAATACATATATTAATGATTTAGTTTTAATGCCTGGTTTCAAAAATATGTTTTTGTCTCAGATACTGTAAAGTCTCATGTGTAGTACACACTTTTTTTCCAGCTATAATTGGATCAAAAAGTGGGGGGGGGGGGGGGGGTTGCCGATTACACATGTACATAGGAACAAAATATTACCCCATTTTATTCAGTCCTTGATTCTAGATAATGCAGGAGTAAGACTGATGATATCATGTGTAATGTGGGTTGTATAGTATACAATTACAGAGTTACATCTTATTCCTTCAAAAATGCTTCATTCTTTATTAAATTTTCTTGTTTTTGAATATTTATCCATTGTTTCCTGCATAAAAAAAGTTCTCGCCGGCGTATTCACCATTATTTAATCAGCCACCTGTAGACTTGTCACGTGGTCAGTGTTTAATTTTAAAAATTTCCGGTGAAGCATGCACTTGTCTCGTGTTGGACTTCACAGTTTATTGGAGTGCAGAAATATTTATCAATTACGATGATCTGATTAAAAACTTATTTACTTTGTATTCCGTTATACAGTTATTGTTTTAAAATAGATCATTTGGTTTTGACATTATACAACATACAATAACCAAAGAATTGGACTAATTATCAATTAAGTCATTACTTTAGTTGTTGTTTTTGTTAGATCCGAAAACATATTTACTTTTATGCGCTTGGAATACATTATCAATGCATGCTTATCGGTGACTTGAAAAATCGATTGTAAATTTTTTTGTTTTTTTGGGTGCATATTATACATAGAAACAGCATGTTTTTTTTTCAGCATTTTTTACCCAACTTTAGGGTGTGCATACAGTAAAACATGGTTATAGCGAACAAGATTATAATGAATTGATGCTTACGGTGAAGTGATTTTCATTCCCCATGACTTTATTACATGTTGTAAACTTGACGGATATAACGAATTACGATTATAACGAAGCAAATTCGCCCGTCCTTGGCACTTAGTTATAAGCGTGTTTTACTGTATTATGCAGTATAAATTTCCTGCTCATGAATCAAAGTTGGTTATAACTGTTATTTGAGGAATGACACTAGTACATCTCATTGTATGCTTATAAATAAAAGTCTTTCTGGTCTCCCAGGAAAATACATACATGTACATTGACTCGTTTAAGACTGTATTTCTGGATGAATTTTTTTTACAGGAGCTTTATTGAAGGAGAGGATGATGATGAAGAGCTGGAACAAAAACAGGCCCCACTCTGTCTAAACAGTGATATTTCCTACTTTGGAGTGGGAGGAAAGCAAGCTGTGTTCTTCATAGGAAATTCTACAAGGGTATGAATTTGTCAACACAAAGTTGAAATTTTTTTCAGGTGCTGAGTTTTCACAGTAATTTCTCAGTAATGCAAAGGCAAAAAATTTTTACTGCACATATTTTAACATTCTTTTATACTAAGCTTTATATTTATAAAAGAAAAATATAGTGTTAAAAATCATTTCATATGACCTTTAGCAGTAAATTTTCAGTAACGCTAATATAATCCACTGTACTTTCCCTCTAAGATAACAAAAGTATTTAATGCTGTATTCCTGAATCATACAGCATCATACAATATATTTAATATACCATAAGTCAGTATTCAATTTTTCTAGTGATTATAGCACTGGTCTGAAATACAGTAACAGTTATAGCAAAAAGATTAAGTAATTGTAATTACATGTTCACTTCATCAGGCTACCATATTGATTACTTGGTATTAATGGCATTTGGTATTTTCTTTGTTGAAGATGATCACAAAGCCCAAGGATGCGCAAGACGTACATGAGCTGACCATGTCCAAAGAGGAGTTCAAGCAGCGAGAGATCAACAAGGAATCAGTGTACAGCGGCTACATCCGCAACAGAAAGGTCCAGTGCATTGCTACATGTTAAAATCATGTGATTCTAAACTGTCACTCATGAAAAGCTAATAGCTTTATTGGAATTTTTTATTCTACATATTACTTGATAATATTCAACAAAGTTCACTGTTTGTCGGTGTACAAAATCATCGATAATGTGTAATTCAATAATTAAAATATATAAAGCAATCAAAGCTATTAACACTTACTAAGATGTGTCTCTTTTTTCACTTTTATTTGAAAAATATCAAAATTATGGTTGATTTTTGTATAATTCAATTTATAAGAGAAGCCGTTTACATTTGTTTAGAAATATCATCCAGAAGGTGATGGAAAATGATTATTGATTTGTTATCATTAAAGGTTGGAGATTCCACTCACATATCACCAGAAAATGATGTCTTGTGCAGCATTATCAATGAAGAGAAGAAAAAGGAGAGTTTTACTGTGGTGGAAATTGGTGGAATCGGCTCTAGCCATGTCACCTACCTAAGGCAACATCTCAGCAGCTGGACCAGACAACTGGCGTTAGTGGAGTTCTATGTTTGACATTAACTCAAATGTATTTGTGGTACATATATCCCACGACATACATGGAGATGAATTTACTGTTGGTCACTTAAGTTGCTTGTACTAATTTATGATTCGTAAGAATTTTTTGGATGTTGGAAAGTAATCTCATCTTGTTTAGATCATCACTTTTGTAAAGCTTTTACTAACTTGATGTTTATTTATGGTGTTCTTTGTTAGGCATATCTATCACTACTATATTCATGGACCGGATGGTAACCAGGATTTGGAGGATGAATCTGTGTCAAAAACCATCCCTCAGTTCAAGAACATCAATATCAAGGTATGTAAATATGTCATACAGGTAGACCATTCTTCTCACCTTTTTCTTCCAGCCCTGCATAGATCACATCAGTGGTATATTGGGAGAGTGATTGTCTTTTGAGTGGATGGTTGTGTGTTCAATCTAAACAGAATTAAGTCATAATAATCAGTATTTTTTTATTTTGTCAAATGCTCAGCACTAGAAGCAAACGCTGGTATTTTTGAATCAGATTATAGACTTTGTGATCTCATCTGTCAAATCTACATTGATTATGCATTTATTATTAATATGTAATAAATATGTATGTTTGATATGTTATGACTGTAGAAGAAAACCCTCTAAAATATAGATTTTACAACTAGTTGATTGTTGGCAGGTGTCTATAGTCAGGTTTTGGAAATCCTTTTAACATTATTTTTTGAAAAGAGCTAGAATTTAGATTTTATAATTATTGAAATTTTGATTGTTTGCAGGTGAAGCTTTTTGTTAAAGGAAAGCCTGCCACTGAAATTGACCTCCGTGACATCTATGATGACATGCAGTCCCTGTATGTCAGAAACTCGGCCAGTCAGTTCTTCTTCAAGGCCACTGCTGAAGGGACTGGGGTGGTGGAGGGCATCATCCGTTACCACCCCTTCCTGTACGACAGCGAGACCTACCCACCAGATGTAAATGACCCCAAAGGTATACAGTAGTCTCAGAGTGAATACTTGTTTTACTATGGATATTTAGGCAGTCCAAAATTAATTCTATGATTAACGTAACCAGTGTGCATAGGTTTAAAACAAATTGTCATTCAAAAAAACCAAACAAACCCCAATTTTCAATTTCGTTTTTCCAGTTTGATTTTACCTTTTGCAACTAAAATACTACAACCTGTAGAAATACAAAATGTTTAAGGCACATTATGGATTATACATCGAAATACCTAACTGGATTGTCTTTAAAATTAACAGGAAAGAGCAGAAAGCAGCTAGTCTACATGTAGCTTGAATACTCACTTTATTTTATTAATAGAAATACAGAGGGTTCCACTTAATCTGATAGCGGTTAATCGAATAATTCGGTTAATCTGATATAATATCAAAACACCGAACCATTTCTTATATATCCCTTTATATTTTTTCCTGATAATCTGATAGAAAAAAATGTCATTTTCGGTTAATCTGATAGGATTGTGACCGTGTAATAATGATTGCCCACCCTCTTACACCCGTATATTCCTTTGTTTAATTGGTTGACACCCCTCTTGTGTACACAGTAACTCTTTACAGGGCATTAGTTACACTTCAACGCACACGGGTGGCTACCTTCTTCGTAAGATGAAAGCTACCGACATCGATAGTTGTTCCGGATGGCTGCACACAGGACTGACCTTACCTTGTACACATTTTATTGTTTGTTTATTTGCCAATTGCATGTGTTAATTTCATGCTGGGCTTGGACCATTAATGTAATTTCTGAATCAAAAGTGACTGGCTTTGGAACATGTGACATCGAGGAAATTCTGATCAATTTCAATTTTACTTCGGGGTAGAAAACTTAATAAATAAAATTCAAATAATTTTTTATCATGCATAATTAATTATTTAAGAGCATTTATATAACAGAAATAGAATTAAAATAAATTGTCCAGGTGAAAAGAGGGACTGCTCATTTCCTCTTATTACTTCCTGTCAAAATGGCGGCCACTTTGAAACCATCGTAATAAAGAGAAACATTTTCTTTTGAGCATTTACAAACAAAATAAAGACTAAAATGCTATTTCATTGCTAATGCAAGGTAAATTATTTCATTTCAAACTATTGACATATAGATTATATCTTTTCATTGATAAAATATGTCTTAAACAAGTTATATTTTATTCTATACCAAAATCATAGACCACAAAAACGCTAAATCGGTTAATCTAATAATCGGTTAATCTGATAATTTTTCTCTGACAAATTGACTATCAGATTAAGCGGAACCCTCTGTATAATAAAAATCACTTGATTGAACATTTTGTTTGTTTTAATTTTATCGCCCTTCCTTGTATGTTTGGTATTTTGATGGTGACGTTACACGTAGAATTAACTTTGGACAGCCTTACTATTGTAGGAACAAACTTGAAAAAGTTTCAAATTCACATTCTTTTAAAAAATATGGGTTACTTCTTGTTGTATATTTGTTATTAGTATTAGTATTAGTTATTTATTCATGTGTATACACTCTTACATGTATCTCTACATCTTCTTTAATTGTTTAATGATTTACTTATAATGTAACACAAGTTAACATTTTTTTTAGGAGAAGCAGACTTTGATGAACATGACTATGCAGTCAACACAAGACCAGCTCGGGGGAGGAGACCTATCTTTGAATGCTATTGGAATGGGAGACTCATTCCTTACACTACCATTGAAGAGTGAGCCACAAGATGCTTTTATCATCTTAAACTATTTGATACAGTGTATATGAAAATAAAAAAATAAGTTTAACTTTTATGCTCAATTTGCATAGGTTTATGTTTTAAAATGGAAGTATATTTTGTAGATTTGAATGGTGCTCTGAGCCCAAAAAGAGTAAAAATATTGCCATAGAGTGTTGGAATAGGTGTGTAGCTTGTTCTTTGGTCAGTGTGTAAAATTGAAATGTTGTGTTTCCAATTTGCAATGCTAGTACATTGTATTTGAATGCTGGTATGATATGATTGTTTCAGAATTTCTGGGGTTCTGTTTACCAACGACCACTTCCAGGTCAGCACCAATAAGTTGACCTTTCTTGACCTTGAGATGAGGCTACGAGATAAAAGCACCATATTTAGCAGAATAATTAATGGACAAGTAAGTTTTCACTCAAATTTGATTTTAAAAATCAGGGATAGACAATCCAACTCAAATTCTGACTTGCCCGAGTGTAAGCCCAAAAAATTAAGTAAGACATCACCATATTCATTAATGCTATTGAGTAACTCACAAATATGATGACCGAATACTTTCTATTTTGGTATGCTGTGTTCAGTTAAAACATAAATGGACCAGCATTTCTGGCATGCAGTGCATATCATACCAGTTCCCTGTCAGTTATACCTGAAAACTATGACTGCCAATAAGCAATTAAACCTCTTTTACTTTTAATAACATGTCTTGTAAATTTTCGATGGATGCTTCTTCTCTATCAAATTATTAACAGAAGCTGTGAAATCATTCTAAGTGCAATCGTTGTTACCGACATGTTTCATGATCAAGACAAATATGAAAAATATATTTGATCTTTTTCATTCTGTACATAAACAAATAGATAAAACTACATCATGATATACAGTTTCATCAAAAGAATGTAACAGAATAATGAGTTTGAGGGTGTAATTTATTTCAACTAGCAAGCCAAGTACCGTATTTTAGGGATTTTAGGTCAATCCTGTTTATAGGGCGAAGGAACCCGTTTTTAGCAAAAAATAAAAAAAAAGTATGAATAGGTCGACTTCGATGAATTGGTCGAAAAATTACCGCTAGATTAAATGAATAAATGGTTTAAACCAATATCGTTATCATAGTAGCCTTTTATTTTATTTTACAGTTTAAACAAAAGGGAAATAAAATGCATTTCATAAATTTACACATCGTAAGAAAATGTCTGAAATTGCAACAACATTTATTCAGTACGGCCGGATTAATGGTTAAGATCGTTTGTTTAAATCACTTCCCTGCCATGTGTACAAACTGCATGGTGTTAACCGGGGGATAGTAACCTAGCCTGGGGGCATGAATACGGTAGCACATGCTACCTTGTGTTTTGTTGTTGGTTGAGTTTAAAACATTAATTAGTTCATCGGAGATTCATTTCACCCGCTTATGTTACCGCTATAAATGTTACAGTTCATCTATCGTCATTGTAATTATTCCTCAAGATTTTTTTTATATATCCTACCGTATGGCTTAAACAATGTGTACCGGTACATAATCATGATAATTGTTCACACCTCTGTGTGACTTTTTACTGTGTATACAACACATGGGTCAAACTCTGATCTTATCGAAGCCTGCGGGCATGAGTAGCACGTGCCGATAGTTCAACTGTGTATAAACAAAGTAGGCCCTACCCAGACTGATTTCAGAGACACCTGGTTTTGATTTCATCGAGAGTTTTATTTTGAATCTACAGAAAAATAAACTTGTATATATTCTATTATAAAAACAAATCGTTTTTTTTTATTTCAACCCTTATATTTTTCTCCCGTAATTACCCTTTGTACAGTTCTCATTTTACTTTTACCGCGCGAGATCCATTTCCTGTTTATCGTAAGCACACGATCAAAATGCATGACAGCATGTAATAAAGATCGAAAGATGATTCAGTCTGAACGATAGAAGTAAGAAATGTAAAAGAAATAAATTTATTCACATTTAATTTGTTTTGATAAGTTACTACAAAATATTGATAAAAATTCATACGATTTTTAAACAGAATCCAAGCGGTATTATAGTGAACTTTCATGATTTTATTGGAGGTTGGACTGAATTTTTGCAAAATTTCACATCAAATTAAAAAAAAAAAACATAAATAGGGCGAAGCGATGAATAGGGCGAGGTCCACGTCCCAGAGAAAAAAAGTATCGACCTAAATTCCGAAAAATACGATAGAATTTAATTTGATAATGAAATAAACTTTAGGAACGACTTATCTATAATCTATACTGTGGGTTTCTAAATGTAAAGCTAGTGGAAGTTTATTTTTACATTTACAAATTATCACTTGAAGTTAAATATTTCTCTATTCAAATTTTCACTTGTCTGATCAAGTAAGTTCATAGTTTCACTTGCCTGAAATGGGACTTTACTTGCCCTGGGCAATCGGGCAACCGTTAATGTCGATCCCAGAAAATTATGTTGTTTTCTTTTAAAGAAGTAATTACATGTAAATAGAGAAATTAAATCAATGCTGAATAAATGTAGAAATGTGAAATCTACCATATGATTGTTTCCTAAATATCTTGGTGTTTATATTGTATAACAGGAGAAGCGAACTTCCATTGAGAAAGAGTTTTTGAACTGGTTGAAGGACTGTCATGAGCAGCATGACAAACAGATCCATTTCACGGGGTTTGGGGGTCAGGTGGTGAGGGGTGACCTCCCCAAGCAGCGACAGAGCCCCTGGTGTCAGTTTAAGAGTGTGGTCTGGGACAACAAGACATTCAAAGTGGGACAGATGGTGGGTGCTTACTGACTGTGTCTTGTGATGCAATATCTCATACAGTGAAGAAATTTCTTCGATCGCATTATGCCATTTAAATATATATGATGAATGTTTTCAGTCGAAAACGGTATCCAAAAGCTTTGGTGTTAACTGCCAATTTAGCAAGCAACCTGCTAAGATCACTCGCTGCATGGTATATTTGCATTACCGTATATACCGGTAGACAATAAGATTGAATGTCTGTTATGAACACATACATGTACATTACCTGCGTATCAAGATAATTGTTCAAATGTATAAGTAATGTATAGATTGTAAGAATAGGTTTAATAAAGAAGAATTGTTTTCTTTACAGGTAAAAATACTGAGAACTACACCTGTTTTGCTTGGCACTATAAAGAATTTTTACCTATATGGGGAGCATGAGGGAGACACTTTTGCAACAGGTGGGTTTATTTATAGTACTTTTGTTGTGCAGTTTACCTTATTTTTTGGATATACATGTACGTCAATTTTTTTATCCTGACATGTAACGTTTGACCTGTACACTATATCAACCTTTTTTAGTTTTTTTCCCAAAATCTTGGGAGGAAGTATGAATTTTATGCTCAATATTCTTAATGTACAAGTTTATTGTCCCTAGGAAGCATTCCATTAGGATTGTATGAAAATGTGGCAACAAAAGAAGTTTAAGAACAAACAAGTTATTTGAGCAGCACATGTCTGTCCAATCAAACTCAATTTCATGACTTATTTGAATAAATCTTATATACCTAAGAAATAAATAGCAATGTTAAAACATTCACCAGGATATGAACTCTGTTGCCCCAAAGGGCTTCGAAAAAGATTTGACGTTTGAGAAAGTCAAAACGTTGAAAATTATAGATAAAATTGTGTTTTCTGATGTTATAATGTAACAGCAAAAGCATAAGCTTATGCGATGATCACTGTGACGTCATCAATATGACTTCTTGACCTTCAAAAAAAGTTCACACAGAAAAAACATTTCTGCTCTTCAGTAGGTTTATACATGTAAATATAAGTGTGTGTGTGTGTGTGTGTGTGTGTGTGTGTGTGTGTGTATATATAATTATATATGAAAAAAAGAAAAAAAGCAACACTAATTGTAAAACGTTTTACAATTAGTGTTGCTTTTTTTTCTTCTTTTCATATTTATTACCGGACACTGTGAAAATAGTTTTGTGTTTTGGATAGATATACAGAGGGCCCCGCTTAATATAATACCCGTTTAATATTATAGTTCGGTTAATATAATAGTTTTTCAAAACACAAAACCATTTCTTAATAAATCATTGTATTTTACATCGGTTATTATAATAGCTTAAATAGTTCACCCCGCTTAATATAATAGAAAGATCACGCCTGTCAATTGAGTTTCACACCTTTTTCAGGAGCTAGCCCCTCATGAGTAGCTTGTATAAACACTCTGACTTCCCAAATCACTTCGAAATTTACCGACAGTGCTGGCCAGACAGGATTAGTCACGGCTCACTGCTCGTGGCTTGGGTACTTCACCTATGCACCTGTCAAGTGACATCGCTGTATATTGAAGTTCTTAACAGTTTTAAAAAGTGATTACCTCTTATTTTTGTAAAATAATTTATCACAAATGGGATATTTTACATGGCTTAGCATTGTACATGATGTTCCACTTAACGATTTGTACTGCAGTTAAGTAGTGACAAAGTCTTTTTTAAATATGCCTTTATTGTATAGGAAGAAAATATTAATGAATCAAAGAAAATTAGAAAATTTTGCATAGCTTTGTGGTTTATTTGATTTTTATTGAAAGAAGTTATTAAAAATGAATTGTCTCATGAATGCCTTATTAGATTTAGTCAAAACCGGAAGTACAGGAAGAAAACAAAATGAAAGCATGTCAACCCATCGAAAGCATATTGGTGGATCTTGCAATTTCCCAGCTTGTAATAGTTAACTTGATCCATGAAATTAACTTTTTTGAAGCATTAAAAGTAAAGTTTTAGAAGAAATCATCAATTATTGTGGAAATTACATTGTCTAGAAATAGATAGTAATAATACATGACGTGAATAGGCACATAGCATACTTGTACACATTAAATTTCACTGGGTTCGGTTATTATTATAGTCCGGTTAATATAATAATTTTTCCTGACAAAATAACTATTATATTAAGCGGGGTCCACTATATATATATATATATATATATATATATATATATATATTATTCAGGCCCCACATGATAAAATATGAGGACTCACATTTTTTTGGTTGCATGATTACTACAAAATAATACTTATATCCTTTATGTGAACATTTCGTACATGCAGGCGGTGAGATAGAGATCCAGCAGGAGCCGCAGTCGCTGTACAACGAGGTGCGGACACTTCCTCTCTCCAGGCTGGACAGACTGTGTAGTGCTGCTGGCGTCAGACGTCTCTTGGAGGAGGAGGAGTCCAAGTAAGGGATACAATGTATCTGTCATAACAAAGGCTCTCTTGAAACTGTGTGGTTAAGTTGAAGTGACTGTATCTGTCATAACAAAGGCTCTCTTAAAACTTTAATGGTTTAAAAGTAGAATGGAAAATGTATCGTAGTCTTTACAGCAAATGATGTTGGAGTTGGCAGTCATATTTCTGCTGTATCCAGAAACACTCTGAAAAAATTGGGTTAAAATTTTGTTCCTTTTTATGCACCTCCCACTTTTGATCAAATTTTGGCTGAAAAAAAGTGTGTACTATACACGAGACTTTACGTTATATTATTTAACAAGAGATAATTACTTGTGTTTTATCCTTAACTTTAAAACTTGAATGTGTCAGATGAGAAGGAAAATGATTTATACATAGAACTCAGCAAAAATTCTTATCCATAGAACTACTTGTATTGGAAGTTAACTTTGTCAAAACACAGGAGAAATAACGTACAACGTTACATCTTTTGTCATAATGATATCAGTACAATGGAGAAATCCTGTTTATGTACATTATAAATGTAGGATATTGAAGAAAATATGTAGTGGTGGTTTTCTATTTCAGATTACCTTCAAATCTGATCATCACTTGGCCAGAAGGGGATGAAGTCAGACCCAATGAGAAACGGCCAGCTGGGAAAACTATTGGTTTGTTTTTGTGTCTTTTCAACAGTTTGTAGCACAGTGATGTCTTTGTGGTAGTTTGATTTACAGTTGAACTTCGATATCTCGAACACTGATATCTCGAATACAATGGATGTGTCGAAGTGATTTGTAAGTCCCAACTACTAATTTTTTAAGTATTTTACCCTCGATATCTCGAATATTCGGATATCTCGAAGTTTTTAAACAGTCCCATCTAGTTCGAGATAAAGAAGTTTGACTGTATTTATAGATCAGTTGACAATGGTCCTAAAATAAACAAAAATAATACATAATTGAAAGTGATAGTCATAACAATATAAACATACACATTTCAGTATTGAGAAAAATTATTACAATAATAGTAAGTTATACCGCATAAAAATATTTGTGACTATTAATTACAAACATGACTGTAAATGCACTTTATCATACAACGTATCATCTAGTAGATAGAATTAATATGAAGTATAAATAATTTATGCTAATAATAATGTACACAATTCTCAAACCTAAGTAAGGAATATACTGTATAGATCTCTAATCCAGTGATGTCCTAACAACTGCCAGATTGTGCACTATAAAAATATATATATGGTCTTACTCTTCAATTCTTAAAACTATACACACTTGATTAGGATCCACTATATATCCATAATAATAAAAATGTTTTGCATCAAACAATCTTAAAATCATTCATAACATCAGGGCGTCTATTATTAGCTCACCTGAGCTGAAAGCTCAAGTGAGCTTTTCTGATCACTTTTTGTCCGGTGTCCGTCTGTCTGTCTGTCTGTCTGTCTGTCTGTCTGTCCATAAACTTTTTACATTTTTGACTTCTTCTCCAGAACCACTGGGCCGATTTCATTCAAAGTTGGCACAAAGCATCCTTAGGTGAAGGGGATCAAGTTTGTTAAAATGAAGGGCCACGCCCTTTTCCAAGGGGAGATAATTAAAAAATCATTGAAAATTTGTTGGTATTTTCAAAAATCTTCTCAAAAACCATTTGGCCAGAAAAGCTGAAACTTGTGTGGAAGCATCCTCAGGCAGTGTAGATTCAAGTTTGTTCAAATCATGATCCCCAGGGGTAGGGTGGGGTCACAATGGGGGATCGAATTTTTACATAGGAATATATATAGTAAATCTTTAAAAATCTTCTTCTCTGAAACTGATCAGCCAGAAAAGCTGTAACTTACGTGGTAGCATCCTCAGGTAGTGTAGATTCAAGTTTGTTTAAATCATGATCCCCAAGGGTAGGGTGGGGCCACAATGGGGGGTCGAATTTTACGTAGGAATATATAGAGAAAAATCTTTAAAGATCTTGTTCTCAGAAACTGATTGGGCAATAAAGCTGCAACTTGTGTGGAAGCATCCTCAGGTTGGGAAGATTTGAGTTTGTTCAAATCATGATCTCCAGGGGTAGGGTGGGGCCACAATTGAGGGGGGGGGGTGTAAAATTTTTACATAAGAATATATAGGGAAAATTTTTTTAAATTCATCTTATAAAACAAAAAAATTGTCTAGAAAAGCTGTAACTTTTGTCAGTTCAGATAGTGTAGATTAAAATTTGTCAAAATCATAACCTTCAGGAGTAGGGTTGGGCCACCAGGGGGGGTGGGGATTGGTTACAATTTTACAAATTAAAAAAAATTTAAATTATTCACTTGATTAAAACTCTAATGTTATTATATACGGTTTTACTTTGTGCAAGCATTTTGACATATTATTCTTTAAAATTGTTTAGACTGTGGCCTCTTAACAATTCTTGACAATTCTTCAGCCTCATAAGGGGTTCAAAGTTTGATGTAGGTTTATAATCCATATATAAACAGTTGTTTAAGTCTGATCATTTTCTCGAGAACTGCAATGCTCAATATGCGATACGACTGTAAAACCATCCTGTTACAAAGGCTCAATGATAAACATAAGAATATGCAGGGGAGTTCTTTTTATACAGGATCTATTATAAGACATTGTTCAGATATTTTGTATATGACTACGTAAAACTGATTTTATTATGTGTATTGTTGCTCAGGTGAGTGATGTGGCCCATGGGCCTCTTGTATTTATAAACATGACTAGATGTCAACATCACAACACCAATATTCTCTGAGTAGAAATAACAACTTTCAATTGGTAATTTACAATATTGTATGTTTCAAAATATATAAAAATAAACATTTACTTGTGATATAAATACTTAATCTAATATGTATGCAAGACTAAAATATCATTACTTACAAATATCAGACAAAGGTGCAACTGACAATACATCTTCTCTCTTCAACATACAGACGGAAAATGCTGCCAAAGTATGGCCTACTGCCCATTTCCGTAAAACAACCAATCAGCAATCAGAATCACAAGTGTGAAGAATTAAATATAAAAATTACTTGTTGCCAATTGTGGTAACGTTGTTGTTGCCAATTGTTGTAACATTGTTGTAATTATTATGCCCCTTTTCGAAGAAGGGAGGACATATTGCTTTGCTGCTGTCCGTCTGTCTGTCGGTCGGTATGTCGGTCCACCAATGGTTTCCGTTCATTTTCTTCGCAGAGGTTGCAGGTATTGAGATGAAATTTTGTATACAGATTTATTATAATAATATCTAGGTCAAGTTTGATTTTGGGTACGATCGAGCAATTTTCGACAGAATTATGCCCCTTGGACTTAGTAAAATTCTACTTATATGCAGTTTCCGTTCAATTTCTTTCCAGAGGTTTCACATATTGAAATAAAATTTGTTATACAGATTTATTATAATAATATCTAGGTAAAGTTTGATTTTGGGTATGATCGAGCAATTTTCGACAGAGTTATGCCCCTTGGACTTAGTAAAATTCTACTTACTTGCAGTTTCCGTTCATTTTCTTCGCAGAGGTTGCACATATTGAAATGAAATTTAGTATACAGATTTATCATGATAATATCTAGGTCAAATTAAATTTTGGGTACGATCATGCAATTTTTGACTGCCTCTCAGACTTAAAAAAATTCCACTTATTTGCAGTTTCCGTTCATTTTCTTCGCAGAGGTTGCACATATTGAAATGAGATTTGGTTTACTGATTTATCATGATAATATCTAGGTAAATTTTGATTTTGGGTACGATCGAGCGATTTTAGACAGAGTTATGCCCCTTGGACTTAGAAAAATTCCACTTAATTGCAGTTTCCGTTCATTTTCTTCGCAGAGGTTGCACATATTGAAATGAGATTTAGTTTACTGATTTATCATAATAATATCTAGGTCAAGTTTGATTTTGGGTACGATCGAGCAATTTTCGACAGAGTTATGCCCCTTGGACTTAGAAAAATTCCAATTATTTGCAGTTTCCGTTCATTTTCTTTGTGGAGGTTGCACATATTGAAGTGAAATTTGGTATACAGATTTATCATAATAATGTCTAGGTCAAGTTGGATTTTGGTTACAATCGAGCAATTTTCGACAGAGTTATGCCCCTTTGACTTAGAAAAATTCCAATTATTTGCAGTTTCTGTTTATTTTCTTTGTAGATGTTTCCAAGGGAGGGGGGCATAAGTGTTTCACAAACATTTCTTGTTAAATAAAGATACAAGTATAAAAATAAATTTCTCTCACCTAAGTCACAAACTTTATAAAAATGTAAATAATTTCTAGAATCTCGAGCCCGATGTTATAAACCTTAACTTTTGCCCTCTTACAAGTGCACAGGTTCCTTCCACAGGGAAACAGTGATTCCCATTCTATAGTAAAATTTGTTTTAGAAAGATACATGCACTTAAATCATGTTTGAATTTATATATTAATTCATAAATATATGATCATATTGAGTGTCCCTGAAATCAAAGAGCATTGACACAATGTTTTGGAGTGTCTATATCCCCTTTTCTGATCAAGTCTGCCTGGTCTTTTAAATTTCTTCCTTTTTCCACTTTTTAGCTCACCTGAGCTAAAAGCTCAAGAAAAAATTTGTTAGAAAACTTTTTAAATTCTTCTCAAGAACTCAAATGTTATAATATATGGTATTACTTATATGCAAACATCTTGACTTAATATTGATTTCAGTTGTTTAGACTATGGCTCCTGGACAATTCTTGGGCCCCACAAGGGATTCAAAGTTTGATGTTAGTTTATATACATATATGAACAATTGTTTATGATCTGATATGTTCAATATATGATATGACTTTGAAATCATCTTGTTACAAAAGGGGTTCAGTGTTTAACTTAAGAATTTCTATAGGAAAAAAATTAAAAAATCTTTTATACAAGATCTGTTCTACTACATTATCCAGATATTTTGTATATGTCTCCATACAGTTGATTTTATTATGGCTTTAGTGTTGTTCAGGTGAGCGGTGTGGCCCATGGGCCTCTTTTTCTCCAGAACCATAGGGACAATTTTATTCTTTGCTTTCTCTGGGGAAGGACTTTCAAGTTTGTTCAACTAAAGGGTCAGACTTCCTTCTGAAGGGAGATAATTGATTTGGAAGTTAGTTGTAGGATGTATTAACTATAAAATCCTGAAAATCAATTTGGAACACAAAGGGAATTTAAAAATAATACAAATTTCTGATAAGTGTAGATTAATTTTTTTTTAAGCTGTTCTAACCCCTCCCAACCCTCTTCCTGATTTCGAACTTTCAAATAAAACAAATATAGAAATTGATACAAAGATTAACTTGTGAGTAATCAGGTGAATGATGTGGCCCATTGTCATCTTTTCATACATGTAGTTTGATTGCAGTAAATTTTTTTTAAATCAGACTGCTCTGTCAAAATGAAAATTTTGTGTGTATTTTTAGGGGCTTTGAAGATAGAAATTGAGAACAGGAAAGGAGAAAAGATCCAGAAACTCCCAGGAACCAGTGCCCATGCCTCTCACAAAAAGTTGTTGGTGGAGTTAAAAGTAATATGGCACAGTGAGTTAATGTTCTATTCAACCTCCTCACTAAACTAGATATGCTATAAATCATGGAAAGATATTTTTGTGATTGTGTTTATTCCAAAAGGTTCGACTGGTGATCAGACCATTGTGTCCCACATTAGTCAGCATGGCAAGAACTGGCCTTATTGGTTCAGGAAGATGGGTAAGTTCAACTCAAGTACAGACCTACATTTAAACATTGGTGATGGCAAGCTATTTTACAATTGTTCAGAAAAATGGGTAAATTCTACACTAAAATATGCAACTTTCGGACAATTTAGATGGCAAGGTAAAATAATTCAGAAATTATCACATCTATAGCATTGAATGAAAAATTTTGATGTACATGTGCATTGTATTACTTGTATTATATGGGATTTGGTGTTTATTACAGAGACCATCAATAACCTAGGTCCCCACACCCTGCGGCTCCAGGCGGTGCTCAATGAGAGTGGCTCCACCATCTATGCAGGGAAGAGTCTGCCTTCCCACCAAATCAAGTTCACCGTCACAGGTCAGTCTACCTAACATCTCCACAGACCTGTACCTAACATCTCCACACTCTTGTACCTAATATTTCCACACACATGTACCTGACATCTTCACAGACATATACCCATGTACCATGTTCAAAAGTGAACAGGTATTCCAAAAAGGGGTATTTGACAGAGATGCTTATTAATTAGGGTCTTCCGTCTTCAGCGGAAGACCCTACTATTATTCTATTGTTTCTTTTTCACTTTTCTTCTTATTATTATTAGGGTCTTCCATCTTCAGCGGAAGACCCTTCTATTATTCTATTGTTTCTTTTTCACTTTTCTTATTATTAGGGTCTTCCGTCTTCTGCGGAAGACCCTACTATTATTCTATTGTTTCTTTTTCAATTTTCTTATTAGGGTCTTCCGTTTCCAACGGAAGACCCTATTGTTTTTGTTAGGTTTCTTTTTCTCTATTTTTCACTATTATTATTAGGGTCTTCCGTCTTCAGCGGAAGACCCTTCTATTATTCTATTTCTTTTTCAATTTTATTATTCTTTTTTTCCTTACACATTTTGTGCAGGCGATTTCTCAGAGATGGCTTGTTAGATTTCCTTCAAATTTTCAGAGCTAATGCCTACTTATCTGAAGTTTGTACCGCCTTGAAAATTTTTCAAAATTCACTTCCAGTCTGAAGTTATCGTCGTTTTACAATTTTTAAAAGTCAATTTTGTCTGCGACATTTCTCAAAAACGAGTGAAGATAGAGGGCTGAAATTTTCAGAGATGATAGATCTCTAGTTTTTCTGGTGTACCTCGGTCAAAAGAATGTCCGCCAAAACTTCCGGTCGTCACCGGAAGCAGATTTAAAAAATGAAAATTTTAAACTTTTTTGTTTTATATTTTTGTTCAAAAAAGATGATAGTGACCCTTTCACTGATTCAGAATATGTAATTTGTTTTGAAATCGATCAACGCATTCTCGAAATATTAAGCATCAAAGTCCTGAAGCGAGAGTCCGAGTAGCTCAGTCGTTAAAGTCGTGGACATGTGCCCAGGCGACCCAGGTTTAAGCCCCATATGCCGAAATTTTTCTGTTCCTAATTTTTTTGCGTAGATTAACATTTAAGTGATGAATTTTATCTAATCTATTCAAAAACGGACGGAAGACCCACTCGTTGCTTGCAACGAGATCGTGTCTAGTTATTATTATTCTTTTTTTGTCTTACAAATTTTGTGCAGGCGATTTCTCGGGGATGGCTTGTTCAATTTCCTTCAAATTTTCAGGGTTAATGTGTCGTTATCTGAAGTTTGTACCACCGATTCAATTTTTCGATAGTCACTTCCGGTCGGAAGTTATCGTCGTTAAACGTTTTTAAAAATGCAATTTTGTCTGCGACGAATCTCAAAAACGAGTAAAGATAGAGGGCTGAAATTTTTAGAGATGATAGATCTCCTGTTTTCCTGGTGCAGCATGGTCATAAAATCGTCTGCTGTCACTTCCGGTCGTCACCGGAAGGAAAGACTAAAAATCGAATTTTTCAACTTTTTTCTTTTTTGATATTTTTCCGTAGGGTTGATAAAGACCCTTTTCCTGATTCAGAATATGTAATTTGTTTTAAAATCGATCAACGCATTCTCGAGATATTAAGCATCAAAGTCATGAAGCGAGAGTCCGAGTAGCTCAGTCGCTAGAGTCGTGGACATGTGCCCAGGCGACCCGGGTTCAAGCCCCGAGTGCTGAAAAAAATTTTCACTCATTTTCTGCGTAGATTTATGATTTTATCTTTAGAATGATGGGTTTTATCTCATCTATTCAAAAATCGGACGGAAGACCCACTCGTCGCTCGCAACGAGAACGATCTAGTTTATTACTTATTTTCTTGTGCATGTTTTGTCCTGGAAAATTAAAGATGAAAATAAAAACATATACATGTAGGTATGGTATGCAATGTTTGCATATTTACATGTACATTGCAGAAACAAATTGCTCTAAAGTTGGAACTTCATTTCATGTTTTGAACAGAGGCAGAACCTGAGAAGTTTACAGTAGGGATGTTAGAGGGACCATTCAGGATTGGACAACCATTTCAGATTCCGCTCGTGTTTAGAGATGCCTACAACAATATCACAAAACCTGTCTATACATCCACACCTACCATTCAGGCCAGGTACTTTTAGTAGCATGGTTTGTAGTTGACCTTATATGGTTTATACAGCCCCATATGAAATTAATTGACCACACATAAACCATATTAGGTCAACTACAAACCATGTAACGATTATATCTTACCGACTGCCTTTGTATAAATGGCAAATAATGAATAATAACAATAAAAAGTTAGGTTTTATAAGTTTTAATTAAGGTAAAAAACATGATGTCATAATACTTTAAGAATGATGTCATAATGCTCAAAGGGAGAAAAAAATTTTATTATATACCCATCAATTTGCCTTTCTTAGTACTGTCAATTTTACAGAGTGGGATCTGATTTTCCGGATTCCACACTGTGGGTTTCCGATTCCGTATCACCACTCTCTGAAACTGATGACATAGTACACAGAAAATAACGTCTGTATTTTAGCACGTTTTAAAAGAGTTCGTTTAAAAATAGCTTTGTTACGTAAGTAAACATCATACGATTGATTTTAAAAAGATAGTTTTGTAATTAAAACTGTTAAATAGACAAGGGTATATAATAAATTTATCATTATAACAGTAACTTGATCCAAAGAGCCGGATCACGTCTCGTTGCCAGGTGCGGATCATCGGATCAAACGACGCTTCCCGTCTCGTTTGATCTGATAATCCGCGCCTGGCAACTCGACGTAATCCGACCCTTTGGATCAAGTTACTGTTATAATAATATATATATACTGACTATGTATGGAATATACATGGTCTCCATGTGACTGCTGTTAGCCAATAATTTTCTTACAATCTAGCAGGAGGTAAGATATAAAATAAATACATATACATTGTAGCAAGGCAGACATGTGTCAGAGTTGTAGTACTGAGCTTCAAGTAAATGTACATGAATTATTTGATCTTGTTGCTTCAGTTAATATTTTTATGCTAAGATGGATTGTTTGATATTCCAGAGACCTGGACATTTCGTATGAGAAGACTATTATGAAGGGCACAAGCCTGATCCTGACAGGAATTGTAGCAAAGGGAGTCATCAGTGAAAAGCACACTGGAGTAAGTAGTGTTAGTGATCTATTCTTGAATCAAAAGACAATTCAATATACTGTAGTTGTTTGTTAAGCACAGATGTAGATTCGGTTTAAATATTTTCTCTTTGTCCACTCTGTCACTTCCAGAGCTATGGGGTTACCATTACAGTCCCTGGGCTCAGAGAAGATGCTCAAGCTTTAAAACTCAGGTTCCTACCAGGTATGAATATTTCATTATTGTTGATTATTTTACATTTGGTGTCATTTCATCCTTGACTGTTTCTTAAGTTCTGCAGTGAATATGTTGCATGAAATATTTCATGTATCAGAATTTGCAGTTTTTGGCATTCAAACATTGTTTAGTAATGAATTGACAAGTAGCATCTTATGATGTTAAACTAGCATACTGAATTTGTTTTCATTTTTACAAGGTTTACCCAAGGTTTTGATTGTTAAACCAGAAGAAGAAATGGTCATTGAAAATGGCACAGCACCAGTATTCCATGTAGAGGTACAGGACATGTCTGGAAACATCACATCTGACAAGAACCTGACTGTCACCTGTAAGGTATGTCGTTTATCACAGACTAACCTTACCTGTAACGTATGTACTAAGTCTACCTGTAAGGTATATTATTTATAAATAAATGCATGGACTATCGAAAAAACAAGATTTGGTAGGGTTCATATGACATGTAAATAATCAAACATAGAATCATGTAGTAAAAGTGGCAAAAATTTGTTAACATAACCTGTGTATTTGACTGTTTTTTGTATGTCAGTTCACGGGCTTGCCCACTGCCTTGGTGTATTTATTGGACTGCTCGGCTGCTGGCTGTGGGAACATCACCGGTGACCCGGTACTACTGAAGAAGGTCAAGGACAACCACAAGCTGAAGGCCCTGTTTGAAGTCCCGGTAAGTACTTCATGTTTGTAAACTTTATGTTAATGAATGTGTCCATACTTACTGGACATCCTGTCCTCTCGTTAAGGTTTATGAAATGTGTGTTAACTCCGTATGAATCAATGCTTCCATACCTTACAAAACATCCTTTCCATATGTTTTGTTTTCTGACAATGTTTCATCCCATTTAGTGTTGATATCTTGCAAGGAGAGTATTTACAAAATGGATGTATTTAATTTCTCTTAAACTGTTTACACTTGTTAATGATCCTTGTCCTGGTAATTACATTGAATCTGACTGAGTCGATGGCAATGATGTAGATGTAGTTTGATGACAGTAGTACAGCCACTGGTGATATGTTTTACAGAACAAGAAGGATGTGTCTGCAGTTGAGCGGACTCTGGTGGTCACTCCCAGTAACTCCATCTCCCACATCGAGGTCAAGCAGGAGGAGAACAAGAAACAGAGGATACTCAAACAGGGAGAGAGCATCATGGGAATAGCAGGGGATGTCATCTCTGGACTGAGTAAGATGGCTTGAAATGTTGGAAATCTCACTAAAACAGGAGACATTAGTCTGTCAAATTTTCAATCTCGTCTGTTTATCTATAAAAGGTGAATTAAGAATTGCTTTAATCTTATAAAGTGTCCATGTCCAACTCTTCACATCCTTCATTAGCTACATGTACATTTCAGATGACAAGGTACATGTAATTGCATTGTTTTCAAAAACCAACTTTTCTTGAACTGATCGTGTTTATGTTTTTAGCTCTGGTGTTATATGATGAGGCTGGCAGGGCAGTCACAATTGATGAGAAGATATTTCCAAAGATCAAGGTGCAATATACACACATTTACTCAGAGTTTTTGAAATTAAAAAAAATTCACTGGTCAAGTGGACCGATGTTTTCATGAAATTTACCGGTCTGAACAAGTATTCACAGGTCCATTTTTGAATTCAAATTAAATAAACAAAATACAATAAAACAAATTAAAACAAAAAAATGGAAAGTTTATATTCAAAAGTAAAGAAAATGTTCCTGAATTTCCACCCTTTACTTTTAATTTCTTTGCATTGAAAACGTAAGCCTAGGTTTCATAACAGCCTTTTTAATAGATATTGAAACCGGTCAATGCTTGATGCGCAGGATGTTTCATCAAGTTACTTGCATTTCTGTTTTTCTTGAAAACGTTTAACAAATATTTCAAATTCTGTCTTAGTTTCTCGTAAAATGAAAGTCAAACTACGGTAAACTGGTGACTGCTTCTCGTGGTTGGCAAGAGCCATTTTGTTTACGGAGTATGGTTGCAATAAATGACGAAACATAACAAAGGATATAAATTTACCCCCCAAAAAATATAATTAGGTTTTAAATTTCTTATCATTTTTTTATTATTAAAATTTAAACATAGTTCGTCAATCGTCCCTGTACAATTAATTGGAAATCATAGTTTTCGGTTAAAGCAGTCGGAGACCTTATCTTAAGTATCTCATATGACATTATTTCGTTAATTAGCCTTACCCTTACAATGCGTGTAAACTTTGATCGGAAGGTGTTTGCAAACATTTAAATCCTGCTTGTAAAGATGTTAAAGTCTTGAAGTAGTAGTTTTATACTACCGGACATTCTGACCGATTAATTAAGAAAAATTACCGGACATTTGAAATATTTACCGGTTTTGCCGGTGGGACCGGCTGATTTCAAAAACTCTGTTTACTGTTCCTACATAGTTACATATTAAATCAAGTGATAATTCAACAGTATTACACCATGTAATGAACATGTCCCTCAAAATGTACATATACTGTACTTTTTTGGATGTACACAACCCAAACTGAGATAATTTTACTTAAGAATTGTGGATCATTTTCTGTTTATGGGTTTTAGATGTTTTATAACTTCAATGTGAGTAAAAATTGATTTTTTTTATTTAGGTGAACTGGACACCAAAGTTAAACCAAGAAATGGTCCTTTCTGGGAACCTGCCCCCAATTAAGGTCCCTGCCTCTGTGAGTGACCTCAAGTACTGCCAGGTGGCCATACACGACAAGTCCAACGTAGAGTTCAGCTTTACGGTTAAGTACGGCACAGCTTTATACACTTAAATAGTAAAGACCGTATTTTTCGGACGATTAGACGATATTTTTTTTCTCTGAAGCAGAGCACCCGACTTATTGTCCATATCGACTTGTCTAAGGTTTGGGTTCGGAAAATTTTGAAAAAATAGCATTAAAAATCTTGGTTTTGATCATCTAAAATTGGTTGTGTGATTTGAAATTACCTTGTTGAAATCCTTGTTCATCTTTACTATTTATCGTTTTCACTCATTTGTTAGTATACATAATAATAACGGTAATTTAAAAATGGTACATGTCTTTAATCAATTAAAAGTTTTACTGTTCCGTTTTTATAAACACATCCATATATTACTAGTGGGAAGATAACATTGCGCAGTAAAATTTAAACCAAACTTGAATGGAACAAATTATTGCGGTAAGTCCTGGGAATGTTTATAACTTTTATTATTTTATTAGTAAAGAGTTGTTAGTAGAAAGTATACAGGGTGTAAATTAAAAAAAAAAAAATTTATGGTCAATTTCAATCTTAAGCTACTTAATCGGCAATTACCAATACTATTGTTTATATGGTAGGCTGACAAAGTTGTGCAAATAACCACATAACCATGCCCTAAGGCTGAGATCTATACGTGTTCACTCCCTGTGTATATACAGCGTACCGTTATAAGGGTGTTATTATTTCATTGATTAATTATAGTCCAATTCTTTGATTGTTGTTAAATAAACATTGTAATGAAACGTATGTATGTCGTATATCGTCAATATCAAGTCGTACAAATGATCGATCTATTTTTAACAGTGTCTATGTAAAGCAGTAACTGGACACAAAGTAAACAAGTTAAATCAAATCATAATAGTTGATAATCTTTCTGCACTTGAGAACCCCCTTTGAAGTCCGACATGAGACGTGTGCATGCTTCTGACACCAGAAATTGTTAAACAAACATTGACCACGCGCCGAGTCAACAGGTGGCTGGTTACATAATGGCGAAGACACTGGCGATAACTTGTTTGATGCAAGGAATAGTGGTCAGAGTGGATAAATATTATAATACATGGAAATAAAATATTACTGACAAAGTAAGTTTAATTTACACTCAACTTGCATAACACGCGATATCGGGAATTGTATACAATGCAAGCGATTTTTATAGATGTTACCGGTATTTAAAAATACGATGCATATTAAGTATAAAGCGTACCTGTTTTTAAAATGTTAATCATTAATAATAATTGGTAGCAATATCGGGAACGTCGTTTGCATCATACACTGATTATTTTATCTGCAGTTTGATACGCCATTTTGAAGCGATAAGTTTGACGTATCGTTCGAATCGACATATCTAAGGATTTTTTAGCTCACCTGAGCTGAAAGCTCGAGTGAGCTATTCTGATCACATTTTGTCCGTCGTCCGTCTGTAAACTTTTTACATTTTGAACTTCTTCTCTAAAACCGCTTGGCCAATTTCAACCAAATTTGGCACAAAGCATCCTTATGGGAAGGCGAATATAAATTGTAGAAATGAAATTCCGATCTTTATTCAAAGCGGAGAAAACCTCGAAACTGTAGAAAAAGGGGGGTCCATTTTTAAAAATCTTCTTCTTAAGAACTACCAAGTCAAATTCAACGTAATTTAGCATAAATAATCCTTATGGAAAGGAAAATATAAATTGCAAAAATTATGGGCTAATTCTGTTTCAAGTCTGAGTTATTATGAAAATAATAATAAAGGAAAGGCGTGTTTCAATCAGTTTATAGCTTCGGGTTCGGTATTCCATACTTCTAAAACGAGATTCTTTGTTTAAAGCAGCCATGACGTATGATAAACGGGTCGATCTGACAAAGATGAGTTTGTTTGTTGTGCAACAGTTCGCGTGCGAAGGGAATCTTTGAAACATGAAAAATACATTGGTTCCGATTTTGTGAAGTAAATTGAGGTTAAGTATTTCAGTGCGTTGACAGCTTTCACATATGACGGTGGTGTTGGCTTGTTTTGATTTTCGTTTCGTTTTCATTATTTATGCTTTATAACTTGGGAACTATTGCCTGTATTTTGTAATTTTTACGTATCAAATCAAACATAGACTTCGGTAAATCGACAGTTGACTGTTTACCTGCGCAAATTAAGCAAATTCTGATGTATTAACAAAGTACTAAAATACAAATCATTCGATCGGTAATTCGGTATGATCTTTTGCATAATGGTTGATTAATGCAATGTGTTTTATTGAGATGCTCAGCATTTTCTCCAGTTTATTCAGTTAAAATAGAGTTTAATATCGCTGACGGAAATATGTAGGTATATATATATGATTTATTTTGAAAAATAAATTGTGCTCTTTATTTGTTATAGTGCATGTTTCTTATGTTTAATTTTTTACAATTTCTATTTACTAACCATATTTAAGTGTTAAGCTTCGAATTATAAGCAAGATACAGAGCTTTGCTCACAATTCTATGTTTGTACACAGATCTGAGGCCATTCTTTTTCTTTCTTTTTTTCCATTTTAAATGCTGAATAGAAAATACCAAGTTAAAAATCTTAAGCTGAATGTAATAAACTCATGTGAACAAAATATGACTCAAACCTTGCAGAATTGTGAGCTCTGTATCTTGCTTATAATTCTACGATTGACGCTGAAATTTTGGTTGATCATTAGAAATGTCTTGCTAAACGTGAAATACAGACCCTGAAACGTGCTACTACACCTCTAAAACGAACCGTACCGTTCCGTGCAAGAAACGAACCGTACCATTCACAAAACGAAACGTACCATTCATAAAGCGAACCGTACCATTCACAAAACGAACCGTACTGTGCAAAAAGCGTGCAATATAATTTATGCAAGGCCCGCCCTAAAATGGCCAAAAAAGTGTACCGTACCGTGCAATAAGCGTGCAACTTCTATATTCGGCTTATTGACTAATGCCTTTCGAGGAATACGGACGGAGATTATCGCTGACCAGATAAGTTTAATATTTTGCTAGATTTTAGTTATACGGGATTAAATAACACAAACTAAAATTTAAAGCTGTTATTTTTATTAAAACCGTTACAAATATGTTTTAATTTAATTTCCTTTAAAATTCGTAGACCTAATCATTTCTTTGCATAACGCCATAAATTGTCAATACATGTACATGTGTATGTCGTAAATTGTGAAATGAACAGGTGTCGGGAATCAACTTAACAAATAAGTTTTTCCTTGAAATAATAAACTTATCATACATATATAAAGTTGTTGGTTGCTTTAATGCACATTTTGAAATGGCGACCAGAAATAAATTTTGGTCACCATTTAGCGACTAAATAGTGTAACTTGGAGCCCTGACATTGAATCATAACGTGTTTTACCAGTATGCTTTCTTGACTTTCTTATGTATATTAAGTCGCGATCATTTCCTTTGTATAGTGATTAACAAACCCAGGGTATAAAACGACATGCCCTCGGGGGTTTTCACACCTGTTCAAGACAAAAGAAAAACTACAAAATTGTGTACGTCTTCGTCTAACCGTACAACACGCCCATTTTCGATCTCACGGAAGAGATTTTTTATCTTAAAGAAAAGGCGCGAGAGAGAGAGAGAGAGAGTGTGCTTGTGTGTTAATCATATTACATTTTAAATTAAATAAATTGAATAATTGTTTCATTTAGGTTTTTAAAGTCGGTCGAAAAAATCCTTAGACTGGACGATCTGGGAGATAAGACGATTTTTTTCTTTCACTGATCACTAGGTGAAATTTATTACTGATGATACTGGGGAAGTCCTGTATTTTGAATTTTTAAAAAAGATTAAATATCATAAATAATAAACATTAATGTTTACTGCACACATTATGTTTTAATACCACCTGGAGTTGCAATCTCTATCACAAACTTACTGTAACATTCTACTCCAGACATTTTCGTTATTTTTATGTTTAGCAATGATAGTCTATAGTTTCATACACAGAATGAAACGGGGTTTTTTTGTTTTTTTTATTTAGTTGCATTGAAATATATTGCTATCATTGAATGTACTTGTTAACAGCACGAACAATTAATGTAGCAACAGGATTTAAAATGGGTAACCCTGCCACTGCTATTTCAAAGCATGAAAGCAGTGAAACCCCCCCCCCCCCCCCCCCCCCCACCCCTTTTTTCAAAATCCTTAGACAAGACTATTCTGGGGACAAGACGAGGCTAGCGCCTCGGAGAAAAAAAAGTATTGTCTTATCATCCGTAAAATATGGTACTTGTAAATGTTGAATAAATAGAAAGGTGAATTAAGATTTTGATATTTGAACTGTCTGTTGATGAGATCTTTTGATTGTCCTAAAGCATTCAGAATGGAAGTGTGCAAGTACAGAAAAGAAGGAGGTACAGTTTCTTTAAATATTTGCCCTAAAATTTAAAAGTTGTTTAAATCTCTTGAAAATATGCATACAATATCTTAAATACTTGTGTATATAAAGTATCAAATTATACACCTTTATCGCATTTTCAAAAAAGAATAATGACGTCAACATATTGTCATATTTCTAAGATGTAGTCAAAAATGATGAAAAATAGCACATTTTCCCATAGTCTTTTGAAGAGGAAAATTTGTGCGCAGCCGTCGCCCAGAATGAAATTAATATATTTTGTGTGATATCACATGATAAAGTTATAATGAGAGTTTTATCGTGGGCGACGGCTGCGGACATAGTTTTCTTTTCAAATAACCATTGAAAAATTGGTGTTGTCTGCTTAGTTTTAATAAAATACGGGAAAATGCACTGTTTATGATGTTACAATTACCATTGTGAAAGTCTAATCAGGTAACAATTTATAGATTCTTAATTTTTGGGTATTCTTGTGTAAATAAATGTTACATTTCAATTTTTTGTGATATTTTTAAAAATCACTCAAAAATAGGGCAAAATATAACTGAAACTGTACCTAGTTCTTTCTTTTAGAATGCAAAGATCAAAATTATTGGAGTAGAATATTGATATATATATTTGTCAATTTAATTTCATGATTTAAATCCAGTGCTCTTCCTGCTGAACCAAACCAGATAAAGTGTAAATGTCAGGGTCCGGCTGTTGTACAGATTGGGGAAGTGCTGGAATCCGAGATACAAATCACAGTCAAAGACAAGTTCGGCAACGAAATCACAGATGTAATTAAAAAGCTGCCTTCAGAATCATAGGGGCTAAGCTTGTTGAAAGATGCATGTTTAAACTTGTTACAATTTTACTGATGAGGAAAATATCTCCAAGTAATGGAAATGTCATATTTTGTGCAAAGTGGTAACCATTTTAGCCATCTTGAAATAAAACATTTAGACTAAATGACATGGCATCTATTTCCTTGCATGAAAACATTTGTGACATAATTTTGACATCAATTCCTTTTAGTGTCTTTGTAATAATTGTCCTTTACGTGTCTTTAGGCATTGTGAAAGGCCTTGCATGAACAGTTTTATAAATAATGATGAATTGTATCACTTTCAGCTTCCAAAGAATTCCTTACATGAATTCCAAGTGACAGGAGATGGCCTACAGACAGATCTAGTCAAAATTGTATCCAACAGGGTAAGATAAAAACAATCATTCAATCCTTGAATGCTGTAAAACTAACTACACTCGTCTGTGTGATATGTGAAACATTTACAGTGCTTTGAAGCATTTGTTTTGTTGACAATATCGTTAAATGTATAGATGAATGAACAAAGCACTGAGCATGCATTTAGAGTGAGTGTTTCTTGGTAAACCGAAAAGTACTTATACAAAGTATGCTGAATACAAAAACTTCACACTCACTGTAAACTGTCAATAAAGAAAGATGCCAGTTGGTCTGTAGATTGAGTTTGCCAGTGTTTATTTTAAGTACAAAAGCTTTCCATTCACTGTAAATGTTTTAAAGAAGAATGCCTATTTCTCTGTAGAATGGGTTTGCCATCACCAACGTTCGGTTTGAGGGAGGTGGGATCGGGACCAAGGACGTGAAGGTGACCTGGCGTGAACTGAGGGACTTTGTGAGGATAGAGATGGTGGCCGGGCCTCCCGAGACCCTCACCCTGCCCGGCTGGGACCCTGAGGAGGTCAGCTCTGATCACAGTTTCAAAACATGTGCTATTCTGCTCAAACTTGTTGTTTTGTTCCTTTTAAAACTATATATGTTTTATGCAATTTTTGCCATGTTGGAAAACAGACCCAAAGTTTGTCAGATAGATGAGATGTATAAAAGGAAACATTGTGACAAATGTGACAGGTTATTCATTCAATTTGGTATTGAGTACTAAGGTTATTTAATGTAAGGAGAAATGAATATTTTCTTATGTATATTTATAAACAAGTCATGTATGTGTACATCTGTGCATGTGCGTGGGAAAAGTAATGGACAAGAAAAACAACGTGGTAGAAAAGGCATTAATAAAAGCAAGTTTGTTTACAAAATTAATTAGTGAAAATACTTTTTTGATGTTGACCAAAAAAATATTCCTTCATAACTTTCTTTTCGAAAGAATAAATGTTTTACAATATCAATAAACATAGAGACCACCATTTTCATACCTGATCAAATAATAAGTAAAATAGAATAACAATATCACTCCTTCTGGAACCCCTCGACTCAAAGCATTTGCTGTCTGTCTTTCTTTCTTTTGTCTCTGAATGTGTTAGCTCACTACCAACATGGTGACCACACTTTTGTGTTGACTTCTTATTTACACACTGAATAGGATTGCAACATCACATGATCGAGTGACAATGAATATTTCAAACTGGTGTGTTTACAGTCCAGTCTGGAACTTAGAAAATATTATTAATAATTAGAAATATATTCAATACCTTTTAAATGCATTTGACTTAAGGCCAAAAATAATTAATGATTTGCTTCTCAGGCACCGCCACATCAGTAAAATTATCGCCGCATCAAACTTTTTTATCGTTATTTTTCCGAATTTTTCATATCTTATCATTATTGGTTTTCTCTATTATGAAATCAATGTAAACAAACGCTCAGAATAAATGCTTGTCTGTTTATTTTATCTGACACATCTACCCAGTGACCAACCTAGGGGGCGACTTGGGGTAAATACAAGTATATGTAAATATAAGTACTCGCTTTGTGGTCGGTAACTTCGCCAGAATTTCCTCAGAAAGAGAGGTTGAAGTTGCCCTGTATTCTGAGTTCACGATCGTGAAAATTAACCCCAAATGCAATAAAATGATAATTATCTAATTCAAAAGACATTTTCATAGCCAAAGTTAACCCCTGTTGTGATTAATAACTAGCGAATGTCTTATCTATAGAGATTATAAATATAGTTGATGCAACCACATACTGTGCACTGAAAATTACAACTGATGTTTACAAGTTAGAATAGATATGGGTTACCCCATATCCAAGATATTCGACTTTTAAATTACTTGAATTTTCACTGTGCTCAACCGATCTCTAAGTTAAAATCGATCACTGAACTTGTTAAGAAACTGGCGTATATAGTTCTTCATGTCCGTATTAAATACTGCCACCCGTCATTAGCAAACAGTGCACACATCTGTGCTTAAACAGTGTCTACACGAGTGCGATCAGAAATATGGTGCAGGTGTTGCATAATCATTCCGTCGTTTAAAAGAAAAAAGAAAAGAAATAACACACTCTCATACACAACAAATAATTAAAAGAGATTGTGTGATAACTAATGAACAATAATCATGAAAGTAATATAATTATTGTAATAATATAAGAAATATTCAGTAGTGAAAAAATTGTCAATCGAAGAATGACCTATATTTTCGTGAAAAAGACTGAGGAGGCATGCAGCTAGCGTAGGAATATGAATACTTCACATTTACATTTCTTGGGGTGGGGAATTTTTTCAAAATAATTTTATGTTAATTTTGTTTTCTTCCATCTGCTGATCATGAACAGAACCATATTTTTCAGCGCAATTGTGTAAAGAGTACCTGACTATAGTAATATATCTTGAATAAATAGTAGGCACTGATCGAATATATTAATAACTTTTAGTGCTGATATTACAATTAGTTGGTAACTTGTAATTAGTTAATAACTCTGCCAAATTAATGCTAAAATAATCATAAAACCGTTTGTCTACAGTTATCTTTAAAATTAAACAAATCCAACTACATGACGGTTGTAATTGGGTCAAAAGGTTGGACTAATACATGTACCTCCAAAATACACTGAAACACATAGACTGATTTTATTTGTCATTTAGCTAACACAATTACAAAACATTTCATCTATAAAATGTATGAATACACCTAGTAATAAATTAAATTTAACAAATTGGATAAGTTTTTTAAATTTTTAGGAGTTGTTTTATTTTTAATTGACTTGCTTCTAATCCAATTTAAATTAAGGTTGAATCTGTGTATACATGTATTATCATTAGCATTATGCCATTGTTAAAGAATGGAAGTCCACCTGATTTCTCAAACTTCTCCCTATTTTTCTGTGATGGAGAACTTCAGAGGTGAAGTCTCCCTAAAAGTTTGCCCTAGGTTGGTCCCTGTTAAGACTACCACTGAAATGTCTCCGTTATCTTCAGAAATTGAAGCCTCTGTGATATTGCCTATTAGCAGGAATAAAGGACAGTTGTATTGTTTGAGAATTTTATGATGACTAATTTATTTTCCCTTGATTTCTGTCCTCAAGGCACTGAAGATTGATAAGAAAACACCCCAAATGAATGCTTTAATTGATAAATTTTTATATGGCAAATTCAACTAGTGAATTGCCATAAGAAGTCCCCTATTTCAGTTCAGACTTGTGTTATTACTGTGGAGGGGGAAGATGGGCTGCAAAATGAAGCAGGGGCACAAACCATTTGTCATGTTTGTTCATCTGCAAAAACTCATCCTTTGAAAAGGAAACAGAAACAATTTAAACTAAAAAGAACAAATTAAAACAAATATTTAAATCTGCTGATGAGTACACAAATAAATCATAAAATATGGGTTACTGTCATTGTAAATTTGTGTCTTTAAAAAAAAAAAAAAAAAAAAAACCTGCCTGCCTCATTAACATTTCAAAATTTTTGCCCGAGAAACAAATGTTTAATTTTTTTTGGCCTTAATTGTATAATTTTCACAAAGTTTATAACTTACTTGTACATGTATACATGTAGCTTAAACCTTGGTCACATCTGGTCATGCGTGTTTGGTGACCATGCTTATGCTACAGGTTTTGCAAGTCCTGGCTCTCGTGGCTTGTACGGCACGAAAAGAGTATTGAAGTGATTGCAAGTGCGTAAGACAAACGAGCGTTTGACGTGCCAGTCGTAGATGTCGCATACCGTTTTATTTGGACACAGATTGCTACTCAAAACGTGCGATGCCTGTTGGAACTCTACTTGCGTCTTAAGATTGTCGTGCAACAGAGTACATTCACCTTGCAAATGGCCGTACTTAACATTCATGAGTCACTTGCAAGTCAATCGTCTTTGCCTCATGACAGTTTCATGGACAATTATTAGTTTCCCCGGGGATGAGTTTACCTGAGCTTATTTGGTTTAGCTGATATAATGTTTTAATAATGTTACTCACCGACAGCACAGAAATCAAAATTACAAATTCACTCTGCATTCAATTTATAAGTTGATGGTGAGCACAAGCGACTTGCAATCAACATACATGTAATGCAGGGGACAAGTGAGATCTCCTTATGTCATTTGTTGCATGGCAAATTGTACGGTTATGTCACTGAGGCTTTAATAAAAAACACAAGTTAAATTAATTTTCTTTCTTTTTAAACTTTCATTTGAAATGGCATATATACCTTTTAGGAAAGAATAAAAAATATGTTTACTAGTGTTATCTTGAATAGTTCTGCAAACTATTCTGTCTTTTAAATGTGCTGTAAACCTAGAAATGGTTATATAATCTGTAGTTTATGTGTAGCAAATTTTTTTGTTATTTCTTAGCATCTAAAATCATGCTATTGATACAAGACTTTCATGTTCAGAGGCCTTTAATTTTATTTTACAAGTTACCCACTTATTTGGTTTTAATCGAAATTTGAGTTATACATTTACCTTTACTTTACAGACCATCACTGTACTGAATGAAAGCAAACTGCCCAGGTCTATAGTAGTACAGCTCTGTGATCAGTTTGGTAACCCAGCCAAAGTGTCTGATGTACGGATGCAGTTAACCAAAGAAGGCAAAATCAAGGTGATTGTTATCAACACAATGCGTTTCCATCATTTTCAAAACAGATATTGAAAAGATTTTTATAGCAAAACTGAAAGAATTTAGCCATATAGATATTGAAAGAAAGAGCCATACATATATTGAAATAATTTATTTTAAATTTCTTTTTGAGGGATGCTTTGTACATGTCATTGAATATACATGTAGATGTAACTCTGACAATTTAGCAGTTTTATTTTTCAAGGAAAAAATAATGTTATTTGAATGAAATGAATACTTATTTTCTGATATTTGTTTAGTTATACCCTCCTCCCACCCCTTTGAAAACCAATGCTCAGGGACAAGTGGACTTTGGAGTGCTCACAGCATCTGGACCAAGGTTTGTTACCTCTATAGATGTATTTCAAACAATGCATGTAATGCTATATGATTAGAATTTTCACATGAATTTTTACATGTTATACCGATTTTTGTTTTGCTCCCCTTCTTTAAGAGTCTTATTTAAAATATGTTATATCTAGAACACATTGTCAAATATATTTTTGAATGATAGTATGATATAGATTATGCTTAGCATGCATATACATTCATGGAACCAAATTTCTTTGTTGTTGTAGAGGGACCTATGAACTCCAACCTAAAGCTTTCCACGGCAAGGCAGAGCCTATACTTGGTCCTAAAATACAGGTTCAGCTCCAGCCCAATCTAATGAAACCAATGTCCCTCTCTGTCGAGTATGATAAGAAGGCAGTGTTTACAGTAGGGGAGAAACTGCCTGGTATGTTGTGTCTTTTTACAGTGTTTCATCCTTGCGATTTGAACCTTTTACATGAAATGATATTTGATTGAGTGAAAGTTAGCCACGTATTTATTAAATGGATCACTTTTTTGCTCACCTGAACCGAAGGTTCAAGTGAGCTTTTCTGATCACCTGTTGTCCGTCCGTCTGTCCGTCTGTAAACTTTTCACATTTTTGACTTCTTCTCTAAAACCACTGGGCCAAATTTAACCAAACTTGGTACAAAGCATCCTTATGAAAAGAGGATTCTAAATTGTTAAAATAAAGGGCACAACCCTTTTTAAAGGGGAGATAATTACGAAAGAGTGAAAATAGGGTGCATGTCTTTAAAAATCTTCTCCTCAAGAACCACTGCACCAGAAATGCCAATATTTACATGAAAGCTTGTATATATAGTATAGATTATGAATTGTAAAAATCGTGACCCCCGGACCAAAACTAGGGCCCCAGGCGGGGTTCAAAGTTTAACATAGAAATAGATAAGATAAATGTTAACAAATCTTCTTCTCAAGAACCACTGCACCAGAAATGCCAATATTTATATAAAAGCGTGTATATATAGTGAAGATTCTAAATTGTAAAAATCGTGACCCCCGGATCGAAACTGGGGCCCCAGGCGGGGTTCAAAGTTTAACATAAATCTTCTTCTCAAGAACCACTGCACCAGAAATGCCACCATTTACACAAAAGCTTGTATATATAGTGAAGATTCTAAATTGTAAAAATCGTGACCCCGGACCAAAACTAGGGCCCCAGGCAGGGTTCAAAGTTTAACATAGAAATATGTTGGAAAAATGTTTAAAAATCTCCTTCTCAAGAACCACTGCACTAGAAATGCCAACATTTACACAAAAGCTTGTATATATAGTGAAGCTTTTAAATTGTAAATATCGTGACCCCTGGACCAAAACTGGGGCCCCAGGCGGGGTTCAAAGTTTAACATAAAAATCCATATGATAAATGTTTAAAAATCTTTTTCTCAAGAACCACTGCATCAGAAATGCCAATATATACACAAAAGCTTGTATAAATAGTGAAAATTCTAAATTGTAAAAAATGTGACCCCCGAACCAAAACTGGAGCCTAAGGTGGGGTTCAAAGTTTAACATAGAAATACGTTGAAAAATGTTTAAAAATCTTCTCAAGAACCACTGCACCAGAAATGCCAACATTTACATAAAAGCTTGTATATATAGTAAAGATTCTAAATTGAAAAAAATGTGACCCTCGAACCAAAACTGGGGCTCCAGGCAGGGTTCAAAGTTTAACATAGAAATAGATAAGATAAATTTTTTAAAATCTTCTTCTCAAGAACCACTGCACCAGAAATGCCAATATTTTTACATAAGCTTGTATGTATAGTGAAAATTTTAAATTGTAAAAATCGTGACCCCCAGGCAAAAACTGGGGCCCCTGGCGGGGTTCAAAGTTTAACATATATAAGATAAATGTTTAAAATTCTTCTCAAGAACTGCAGTGCAACAGTTTGGGATATTACTATGCATACATCCTTGGCAATTGTAGATTTTAAAGTGGTAAAATCGTGACTCCCAGTCTTATACTGAGGCACCAAGAAGGGTTCAAAGTTTAACATAGAAATATATTGGAAACGTGTTTAAAAATCTTCTTCTCGAGAACTACAATGTTACAGTTTGTGAGATTACTAAACAAGGATCCTCAAATAGTGGAAATTCCAAATTATAGAAGCCGTGACCCTCGATCTAATACTGGGGCCCCAGAAGGGGTTCAAAGTTTAACATAGATAGAAGGAACATGTTTAAAAATCTTCTTCTGGAGAATCACAATGCTTCAATTTGTGAGATTACTATGCAAGCATTCTTAAATTGTGAAGTTTCTAAATTGTGGAAGCCGTGACCCCCAGACTAATATTGGGGCCCAAGAAGGGGTTCAAAGTTAACATAGAAATTTATAGGGAACATGTTTAAAAATCTTCTTCTCAAGAACTACAGTGCAACAGTTTGTGAGATTACTATGCAAGCATCCATGGCTATTGTAGAATCTAAATTGGTAAAATCGTGACCCCCCAGACTAATACTGAGGCCCCAAGTGGGGTTCAAAGTTTAACATAGAAATATATATTGAAAATGTTTAAAAATTTTCTTCTTGAGAACTACAATGCCACAGTTTGTGAGATTACTATGCAATGATCCTCGAATAGCGTATTTTTTAAAGCCAACCATAAACCCCGGACCAATACTGGGGCCCCAGAAGGGGTTCAAAGTTTAAAATAGAAATAGCATATGCTACGAAATAGAATGTTACAAGGAACTGTTGTTCAGGTGAGCGATGTGGCCCATGGGCCTCTTGTTATTTGCAAATGGCCAGTTGGAACAATTTTGTGACAGTTATTTTTTAGTAAGCAAGCAGTCTTTTTATACATCCAACAGGGAAAAGAATACCAGTCTAAAGATAAATATCATCGAGCAAGAATATTTATGGCATGTATATAATACACGGTTAACGATAATAACTTTTTTGTCTTGTAGAGTTTACAGTAAAGGTACTGACGGAGGATGAGCAGCCGATGGCCAGCGCCAAGGTTTCCAGTCTGTCCCTCAAGCTGTGGAAGATGGACGCCAATGTGTCCAGTGGTCCCCCATCCAGGGTAACTAGCAGTTTTGTGGCATTTAATCCCCATCTCTTTAATACCGTATTTTTCGGAATTTAGGTCGATACTTTTTTTCCCTGGCATGTGGACCTCGCCCTATTCATCGCTTCGCCCTATTTACGTTGTTTTTTTTAATTTGATATGAAATTTTGAAAAAAAATTATGCAAACCCCTAATAAAATCATGAGAGTATACTATAATACCGCTTGAATTTCTATGTAAAAATTGTATGAATTTTTATCAATATAATGTAGTAATTTATCATGACAAACCTAATGTGAATTAATCTATTTCCTTCATAAATTTCTTTTTTAATCGCTAAGTCTGATAGAAACATGAGAAAGGCCTTTTGCAATCATCAACAGGCATGTTACCGTGTGCTTACAATAAACAGGAAATCGATGTCGGGTGGTAAAAGCAAAATGAGAACCGTACATAATGTAATTACGGAATAAACTTAATTTTTTTCACTTATGCTTGAAAATAAAATCTTGTTAACTAAGATTTGTGTGTTTATTTCCAATTGATACCAAAACTTAATATATGAGTGTCTGAATTCAGTCTGGGAAATAATCAATGTACTTGTTTATACACAGTTGAGCTATACGCACCTGCCAATCATGCCCGCAGGCTTTGATAAGATAAGAGGTTGATCCATGTGTATATACACAGTAAAAAAAAGTCACACGATTACCAAGATTACGTAAACATTGTTTAATTCATGCGGTACGATACCTGAGTAAAAATGTTTAAAAGTTAGACTGACCAAAAGTCTTGACGAATAATTACAATGACGATAGATGCCCGGTAACATAAGCTGGTGAAATAAAAACCCGCCTTACCCTGGTAAACTAAATTAATACGTTACTTCTAATAACAAAGACACAAGGTTGCATGTGCTATACATGCCTCCGGGCTAGGTTACTATCACCTGGTTGACACCAGTTTGAACACGTGACAGGGAAGTGAACTCGATCACCTTTAGCAAATACCGTGTAAACAATCTGTAACAAACGTACTGAATAAAATGGGTTGAAAATCATGGTGCAAATTCACACATTTTATTACGATGTGTAAATTTAAATAATGCATTTTATTAACCTTCTATAAAAACTGTTAACCTTTAAGATAAGAAAGCTACTATGATAACATTATTGATTTAAAACACTGCCATTTTTATTCATTCAAACTAGCGGTAATTTTTCGACCAATTCATCGAAGTCGACCTATTTATACTTTTTTTAATGTTTTTGCCAAAAACGGGCTCCTTCGCCCTATAAACCAGATCGACCTAAATTCCGAAAAATACGGTACATAATATCTTTATGTGCTTTCATTTTTAAAAACTGATAAATGTTTTTTTTAGACTAGCTAGTCTTATTTTGTGAATTGATGGGTTTTGTACTTGTATATCTGTGCTTCATCCATTTACAAGTGAAAGTATTCTATTTGAAGCCCTTTAAATTTCTTCGATTTAGGCAATTTCCTACAGTCCAGAAGCAGTGAAAGGCAGTCCAGGTGTGTTTGTGTTTAAGAACAGGAAGACTCCCGACAATGCAGCAGTACACCAGATCATGATCACCTACTACGACGGCCAGTACGAGCTGTTCAGCAATGTGGTGAGCCATCCCTACACAATACACTATTTACTGGAAATCCCCATGCAAAGGCCTCCCTTTAAAGAGGACCCCTTGGACTTTGTTTTTCAATAAATAGAGATCCCACTATATACTAAAGTAACATAATATTCAGCTATTCAGAATTTTATCTTGAAATTAAATATTTTGATGTCAAACTGTAATATAACTATATTTACATGTATTTTAATATATTACATAATTCAAAGACTTGCAATACATGCACATGTACTTGACACTTATTATTACCTACAGCCAGTATACAAATAAGTGTTCCTCCTTTCTGTAACTCTCTAAGTGTGAGATGCAATGATAAGATAGAGAGTTAGTTTGAAGGAAAACATGTACAATCGATCCTATTTATTGTTCTATCTGATGACAGAGAGATCTGATTGTTACAGATGACAGTAGATATAAAACCAGCTCCACCGATGCAGCTCCTGCCTGTAGATAACCCAGGGACTCCCACTGTGTCCAACACCAGGGCTGCCAACACGAGATGTGTGCTGCGCAACCTGAGGCTGGAACTGAGGGTATGCTGATGTTTACATGTAGTCAGAGAATAAGAAACAGTAAATGTCTTACAATTTGTGCTCATGTACATAAACATTTCTCTTTTTTTTATACCCCAAACAAAGAAATTGCGAGGGGAATAATGTTTTTGACCATCTGTCAGTCAGTCATTCATTCAGTCAGTCTGTCAGTCCGTCAGTCCTGTTTTTTAGCTCACCTGAACCAAAGGTTCAAGTGAGCTTTTCTGATCACCCGTTGTCTGTCGTCCATCTGTCCTTCCGTCCGTCTGTCCGTCTGTAAACTTTTCACATTTTTTACTTCTTCTCTAAAACCACTGGGCCAAATTTAACTAAACTTAGTACAGGGCATCCTTATGGGAAGGGGATTTTAAATTGCTAAAATAAAGGGCTAATCCCTTTTTAAAAGGGAGATAATTGCGAAACAATGTATAGGGTGCATGTCTTTAAAAATCTTCTCCTCAAGACCCACTGCACCAGAAATGCCAATATTTACATAAAAGCTTGTATATATGGTGAAGATTATAAATTGCAAAAATCGTGACCCCTGGACCAAAACTGGGGCCCAAGGCGGGGTTCAAAGTTTAACATAGAAATACATAGGAAAAATGTTTAAAAATCTTCTTCTCAAGAACCACTGCACCAGAAATGCCAATATTTACACAAAAGCTTGTATATATTTTTAAATCAGTTAAAATATAGTGAAAACTAAACGGGCGGGATTGAAACTGGCCGCTCATGGCGAGTGGCCGCTGATTAAAGGTGGCCGTAACAGCAGGTGCGACTGTAAATTATAAGAATCGTGACCCCCGGACCAAAACTGGGGCCCCAGGCAGAGTTCAAAGTTTAACATATATAGGAAAATGTTTAAAAATCTTCTTCTCAAGAACCACTGCACCAGAAATGACAATATTTACACAAAAGCTTGTATATATAGTGAAGATTATAAATTATAAGAATCGTGACCCCCGGACCAACACTGTGGCCCCAGAAGGGGTTCAAAGTTTAACATAGAAGTATATAGGGGAAGTGTTTAAAAATCTTCTTCTCAAGAACTACAATGCAACAGTTTGTGGGATTACTATACAAGCATCTGTGGCTATTGTAGATTCTGAATTGGTAAAATCTAATACTGGGGCCCCAAGAGGGGTTCAAAGTTTAACATAGAAGTAAATAGGGAAAATGTTTGAAAATCTTCTTCTCGAGAACTGCAATGCTATAATTTGTGAGATTAATATGCATGCAACCTTGGATAATGTAGATTCAATATTTTTGAAATAGTGACCCCTGGACTAATACTGGTGACCCAAGACGGATTCAAATTTTAACGTAGAAGGATATATAGAAAATGTTTAAAAATCTTCTTTTCGAGAAGTACAATGCTTTAATTTGTCAGATTACTACGTAAGCATCCTCAAATAGTGTAGATTTTAAATTATAAAAGCCGTGACCCTCGATCTAATACTGGGGCCGCAGAAGGGGTTCATAGTTTAACATAGAAATATATATGGAAAATGTTTCAAAATTTTCTTCTCGAGAATTACAATCCTACAGTTTGTGAGATTACTATGCAAGCATCCTCAAATAGTGTAGATTCTAAATTGTTAAAGCCAACCATAAACCCTGGACCAATACTGGGGCCCCAGAAAGGGTTTCAAAGTTTAAAATAGAAATAACATATGATACCAAATTGAATGTTACAAGGAACTGTTGTTCAGGTGAGCGATGTGGCCCATGGGCCTCTTGTTTGTAAGTGCAACTCCTCTTAATCTGCACAAAATTTCATAAAACTTCGTAGGTATTTAGGACACAATGTTTAGGTGTGCATATTACAAAGAAATTCCAATTTCGTTATTTTTCTGGGAATTTCGGCCTTTATCAACTTAAAATTTTGGTCCTATATTGAATATACATGTAGTAATGAACAGTTTGTAAGCGCAACTCCTCTTAAACTACTGCATAGGATTTCGTTAAACTTTGTAGGTATTAAGGACACAATGTGTAGATGTGCATATTACCAGGAAATTCTGATTCCATTATTTTTCTGGGAATTTTGGCCCATTTGAACTTAAAATTTTGGTCCGATATTGAATATAGTATTGAACAATTTGTGAGTGCAACTCCTCTTTAACCACTGCAAGGAATTTGTTGAAACTGACACAATGTGTAGATGTGCATATTACCAGAAAATTCCAATATTTGCAAAGTATACTCTTATCAAATTATTTTGTATATTTAATGCTCGCCCTGCCATTCATTATGTATAGCATTGTCAAGTAATGGTGGAGCGTGGAGTATGTAAGCCTGCTCACTTTTTCTCTCTGTGTTCTGAGAATAAATACTAATGTAATACACATCCAAATGTACAGTCATGTAATATGTTTAAAGTTATCACTAATACTTATTAATAATTATGCATGTACACATATATATACATCTTTCTTTACAGGATCAACATGGAAACCCATCTGGAACAGGTTACAGTGGGAAAGTGAAAGTAGAGATTTGTGGTCCAGATGATGTGACAGAGGTTCCTTGTTTTGTTGGAGGCAGCAAAACTCTTGACATTGTGCTAAACAATGGGACTTGTGTGCTTAATGTAAGATCTTAATTTTATTTCTTATTTCTATAGTACAATAGTAATTGATTGTTCATGGCTTATATATAGCAATGGAACTTTCATGCTCGGTGTAAAATCACCATTCCACTTCTTGTTTATAAGTATAAGTGTAGTTGATTGTTGATAATATCTAGGAATTAGATCCAAAACAAAAAAATTGAAAGCAGCAGCATATGTGCTTGCTCATTAACAGTATGTGGGTGTTTACGAGAGCTTGTATTTGTCTGTAGAACTTGACCATACAAGAGAACGCGCCAGGTCTAGACGGTCAGGAGTACAGGCTGCGCTGTGAAGTACTGTGTTCTCTCATCCCAAAAAACAAGTCCATCCCTGCCCTGGAAATTCCTTTCCTCTTTTATAATGGTAGGACTCTTGTTGATGACTACACTTCTGTGCTTATGATAGCACATATTTTATGTCAAGTGAAAACATAATTTTTATTTCATAGAATGACTTTTGTGCATCATTAGTGAAATCATATATATATCTGAGAATTGCTTTTTTGCACAATGAGATCTGACCATCAAGAAATGCCCAGCTACTCGTACATGTATTTATAGATGCCAAGAAGCAGTCCCAGATGTCTCAGCTGTCCAAACAGAGGGACAACCTACAGAAGGTGATCAACACCTACCACTCACTGTTTGACACTACAGACCTGCTCACCAAGGAGCTGCAAAGTAAGCACATTATAACATCCCCACGCCTTGTTGTACATGTACAGCTGTACATATCTGTGTACTTCTCTGTTGTTGATTGAACAATATGCCTTTTAATAATTAGATCACATCAAATTTTGATAGTTTCATGTAATCATTGACCTGACATTTTCAAATTACTAATTACTGTCAAATGTTTAAAGCAATACCTCTTGAGTGGAAACATCAGGTGTTCTTGACCATGTACATTAATTCTTATGATGGTTATTTTATTTCTAGCTTCTGTCAAGGAGGCATTGCAAGAGGAAGACCGAATCAAAGAGGAGCTTCGTAAACTCAGGGTCAGCATGCAACAATTAACCAGTGTAAGTCATTAGTTTTCATAATCATTTATTCTGTTTACATAATTAAAATCTTTTACAATTTTATTTAAGGTCTACTTTATATCTGCCATTCATTGGAAAATCTTCATGTGTTTATAAATGCAGATTGAAAATGTGGAGAAAATGATTGAGGCGAAGACACTGGAGAAGGAGAGGTGCTTACAGATGAAGAGGAGATCCTGTGGTCTACCTCAGTTATCTGGGAATCCTGAGGTGATAGGCAAGGTGAGGCATTGTCAGCAGGGTTTAGACTAAAGAAATATAGACTGTGTATACAATTGTAAATGTAAGAAACAAACCCCATACTTGCAAATGTTAAAAATTTATTTCTAACAATGTCAATTTTGTATAATAAATGTATTGTCAATGTAAGAAACAAACCCCATACTTGCAAATGTTAAAAATTTATTTCTAACAATGTCAATTTTGTATAATGATAAGGAGATTTAAACAGTGATGTAGAAGAACAAAGTCTGTATTATGGAGATTTTTTTTTTATAGCAGCATACATGTACATGTATAAACCTTTATATACTTGATACAGATAGGACATTTAGCAGAGATAGCGGATCCTGATATAGCCAGGGTATTGTCGTGGCACATGTCATCAGACATCGACTGCGTGGTTACCAAGACAACCAAATCGGTACAAGAAACCTCATATGTCTTTATATGTATATTTTATCTTTGAAACAATCTTAGTTAACAACTGCAAATAATCATAAATGTTGGATTTTTTACCTGTCTAGGCCAAAGATGTCTACAAGCAGACCAATGGAAAACAGCAAGTCTTGCCCTTAGACTCCATCTTTAAGAAAACCTTGCCTGACTGGAACAAGTATGAATCAGTTAAAGAAATCCTTTTGAACAATGCATTGATACAAATTAGTTGATCAGCTGAAGGTTGTATGTTGTTGATACTCATTATTTAATCAGCTGAAGGTTGTATTTAGTTGACGCACTTTAATTGATTAGCTGAAGGTTGTATTTAGTTGATACACGTAAGTTGATCAGCTGAAGGTTGTATGTTGTTGTTGGACATTAGTTGATTAGCTGAAGGTTGTATGTTGTCATTGCATTTGTTGATCAGCTGAAGGTTGTATTTAGTTCATGCACATTAAGGTAGTTGATTTGCTGAAGGTTGTATGTTGTTGATACTCATTAGGTAATCAGCTGAAGGTTGTGTTTTTGATTCACATTAGTTGATCAGCTCAAGGTTGTATGTTGTTGAATCACATTAGTTGATCTGCTGAAGGTTGTATGTTTTTGATGCACATTAGTTGATCAGCTCAAGGTTGTATGTTGTTGACTTTTCTTCTACAGACCTCTCCCTCACACCAAGTACAGAGCAGGATGGAGGCCACCAGGGAACCCCTCCTACGCTCGAGATTTCCTAGAATTTCCTCAGCACAAACAGGAATGTCAAACAGGTAGGGCATAAAAAAGATGGTTGTCAATTTAGGCAGAAAGGAAATGTGGTTTTGATGTTCCTGTGCAAGAACTAACATCTGGTGAAATGTTAAGAATTCTTAGGATACAACAATGATCTTGTATCGTTATTACTGTACATCATTGTGTTCAATGTGCCATTCCCCGTTTTTTTAGTACAATAGGTGTATTTATTGTGTATTATTTTTTTTTTTGATAGTGTTTGGGATGCTGTTAGGAGATACCTTGATTTTGGACGATCTTGATTCTGCAAATGCTTACCGACAAGAGGTACATGTAGATACAATATACATGTACTATGTAACCACAAATAGATTGTGCAGTAGACTATGTATGCTAGAATTTATTTGTACATATGAAGGCCTGGTCATGATGCCTATTGGTACATGTATGTTTTGTATCTTTGATGAAGATGAATTTAGTTAGGCTGAAAGAATATGTGTAAGAATAATAGACGTGTAAGAATATTTTTTTCTGTTAAAGATCGTCAAATTTACACATTGCCCTACCATCCTCACAAGAGAGGGAGACCGCATCAGGAGCAATGGTAAATTTGGAGGCCTGATGAACAAGGCAGTTCCTATTGAGAAGTTGAAGGGAGCAGTGTTTGGGGAGCCACTCAATCCTCAGTATAAAGAAGCAGAGTCCATTGTAGGCAAGTGTCTTAAATTTGCCTTGAATAGATAAAAAAGTCTTTATTTAAAATTGTAAAATGATTTTCTTGGTGGTTCCTTTATGTATTTACAATGTATTTTGATGATAATAAAATATCGGTGACATTAATGAACTCTACCTTCACAGCCCATATGAATCACCTACAGAAAGCTTTTAAAGGTTTTTAGCTCCAAGTGAGCTTTTTTGATCACCTGTTGTCCGTCGTCCGTTTGTTTGTCTGTCTGTCTGTCCATCCATCTGTCTGTAAACTTTTCACATTTTTTTACTTTGTCTCTACAACCACTGGTCAAATTTAACTAAACTTGGTACAAAGCATCCTTATGGTGAGGGGATTTTAAATTTTTATGGTAGTTCTATACTCGGCTCTAAATGGGCTCGATCGTGGAAAGCCTAGTTTTATATCATGGTCACAGTGACCTTCTTCACTTTTTAGCTCACCTGAACTGAAAGTTCATGTGAGCTTTTCTGATCACCTGTTGTCCGTCGTTCGTCTGTCTGTCTGTCCATCCATCCGTCTGTAAACTTTTGTCATTTTTTACTTCTTCTCTAGAAACACTGGGCCAAATTTAATCAAATTTGGTACAAAGCATCCTTATAAGAAGGTGTTTTAAATTTTTAGATAAAGGGAGATAATTGCAAAAAGAGTAAAAATAGGGTGTGTCATTAAAAATCTTCTCAAGAACCACTGCTTCAAAAATGCCAATATTTACACCAAAGCTTTTATATATAGTGAAGATTCTAAAATTTAAAATCATGACCTCCCGGACTAATATTGGGGCCCCAAGAGGGGCTCAAAGTTTAACATAAAAATTTAAAGGAAGAATGATTAAAAATCTTCTTTTCAAGAACTACAATGCTACAATTTGTGATAATACTGTACAAGCATCCTCGAATAGTGGAGATTCTAAATTGTTAAAACCGTGATCCCCAGACCAATACTGGGGCCCCAAAAGGGGTTCATAGTTTAATATGGAGATATATAAAGAAAATGTTTTTAAAATCTTCTTCTCAAGATCTACAATGCTACAATTTTTGAGATTACTATGTAAGCATCCTCAAATAGTGTAGATTTTAAATTGTTAAAATCATGACTCCCATACTAATAATGGAGGCCCAATAGGGGTTCAAAGTTCAATTTTGAAATATATAGGGAAAATTTTTAAAAATCTTTTTCTCAAGAACTGCAATGCTACAATATGTGAGATTACTATGCAAGCATCCTAAGATAGTGTGAATTCATACTTGTTCAAACCATGATCCCCTGGCCAATACGTGGGCCACTAGAGAGGTTCAAAGTTCAACATAAAAATGTAAAGGAGAAAAAGTTTAAAAATCTTTTTTTTTCAAGAACTAGAATGATACAATTTGTGAAATTACTATGCAAGCATCCTCAAATAGTGTAGATTCTAAATTGTTAACACTGTGACCCCGGACCAATACTGGGGCCTAAGAAGGGTTCAAAGTTTAACATTGAAATATATAGGGAGAATGTTTTAAAAATCTTCTTCTCAAGAACGACAATTCTATAATTTGTGATAATACTATGCAAGCATCTTCGAATAGTGTAGATTCTAAATTGTTAAAATCTTGACCTCCACACTAATACTGGGGCCCCAAGAGGGATCAAAATCAATATATAAATATATAGGGGAAATGTTTAAAAATCTTAAGATCTACAATGCTCCAATTTTTGAGATTACCTTCCAAGCATCCTAGGATTGAGTAGATTCTAAATTGTTCAAACCATGATCCCCAAGCCAATACTGGGGCCCCAAGAGGGGTTCAAATTTTAACAAAGAAACATAGGGAAAATGTTTAAAATTCTTCTTTTAAAGAACTACAATGCTACAATGTGTGTGACTACTATGCAAGCAACTTTATTATAAGATGTTGTAGATTCTTAATTGTTAAAACTCTGACCCCCAGACCAATACTGGATCCCAAGCTGGGTTCAAAGTTAATTATAGAAGTATATAGGTATAATGTTTAAATATCTTCTTCTCAAGAAATACAATGCTAGGTTTAGTTATTTTATTATGTAAGCATTCTCATATCTTCATTTCAAGGTCACAGTGACCTTCTTTTACTCTTTATAATTATATATAGTTCATATTACAGTTTTGTTATCTTTAATATATTGAGACCTAGGATAATAAGATTGGTAAGTTGATGCATCTTAGATCTTAGGGTATGATGTCAAAAAAGTAGGCTTCTTTACATGTATTGTTTAATGTATTGTCAAATCTTGAAATATATGAGAGTTTTACAATATTTTTAAAGAGCTTCATTTTTAAAAATTTCAAAATGGAATGATACAAGAACTGTTGTTCAGGTGAGCGATGTGGCTCATGGGCCTCTTGTTATTATTTACTTGTACATCTTTCTCCAAGTCTTTCTTTAATAATCCATGTCAAGTATTAAAAATTGCATGATGTACTAAAACATGCATGTAATAGTAAAGACACGCAATTTATTTTAAATTGCAACTTGCAATTGTTCTTTCTAGAAACTCTTCAGAGATTTAAAGTAGCAATGCAAAAAACATCAAAGGCCAAAGAAGAGCTGAAAGACCAGTCAAGTTACATTGAACTGCCAGAGATGAAGAGCAAAAGGAAGGAATGCCAGGATGCAGAGAAGCAGCTTATTGAAGTAGAAAAGAAATTAGGTGAGACTTTTTATTACTTTTACAAGTTGTTCTGGAAAAAAAGGAAATGTGTCAACTTAATAAGCACAATCAGCTGATTACTATAATCATTATAATATAAAGCATTAGAAAATTCTGATATACATTCACAATGTAATCACAGATGCTTTCCAATTAGAGCAAAGAAAGAAATGGTTTGTTTCCGCGTTCCTGACCGACCCTATCTTATACCGCCGTTTCAAAACTTTTTTTAAAGGATTTTTTGACTGAAGATCAGAAATTTAAGTCATAAAAATGCTTGTAGCAGTTTTTCTTTTCAAATCAGTGGAACTCAAACATTTTGTTTTAAAGTAGGTATCATTATTGCTTTCATCGCTGGCATCAACATCTGATGTATAACATCATTTTTTGTTAGTCAGCTAAATAGCCTGGTGACATTCATGAGAAGATATTCACAGAAAGGTCTTGCATATCTGACTTTCAGCATACACTTCTGCCAACTCTCACACATTTTGTTGGTCACTTGCACAAAACCCTCGGCCCTTATCAAGTGATAACAATAACATGTCACTGTAGATGGGCTATCGATATATTTACAAAATCACCACACAAAGACACTCTGTTTCAAGCAAGATAACTCTGGTTATTCTTTTAAAGTGAAAGAAGACAATTGCTCCCCGTAATAAACTTCATTAGAACAACTATGCCAGGGTGTTTGTTGTATATACATGTAGATGTAGCATGTATCGTAATGAAAATAAATATCAAAGAATCCAGGTGTTCAACTTATTATGAAAGATAAAAAGTATTTCTCATTTTATATCCTTCAGTATCAAACAGGCACGTATATATAAATATATACTGTAAAACGATAAAATTTGGCGCATACATATTTTAGTGCAAACGCAAGTGTCAATTCATTGGCACAATATTTTAGCGCGCGCACCTTTTATTTTAAAAGGTTAAATAAAATATGTTCTTGTTTAATCAATGGTTACGCCCCAATTTAATTCTGTGTTCACTTATGCATGTGAACACAATAACTTTGATTTCTAACTCCCATACACGGTAAACTGTTGTTGAGAACAATACACATTTTTCTCCAAATCGTCAGTTAATAGATATAAAAACTTCATTTATGCCAAATTATGGGTGATGGTGTATAATTTTTGTTGGTGCCAAGTTTGAATTATCGGACTTCGAATTTAACGTAGCGACTGGTATAACACTAGAAGGGTTCCAAAACTAAAAGTGAGGGAAACAGATTGCTACCAGTGAGTTACGATCACCATGAGTGAATATTTTTCACAGTACTGTAGATCTAATTTTACATTAAGATAACACAGAGGTATCTTTTAATTATTTTCATATAATGCTAATCAGAGAGCTAAAAATTAATCAATCGTGTATTGTCGGCGTGGACGATCGCCACGCTTGATCACATTTTCACTTGAGGTGCTAAATAAAAGTGACATGGAGCCTTGGAGAAGACGAAATTGAAGGTGCTAATGATAGATACCAATAAGCAATAAAATTGAATTAATTAATCCATGTTTTGGCAGAACTTACTCGATGACCCTTACTAATTACCTGTGTTATTGTGTAAACAATCAGAATCGACTGTCCAAAATCATGTAAGCGCGCACTTTGGCGCACTATTAATTTTAGCGCTCAGGGGCAGTTTCGCCAAAGGTGCTTAAATTTGTAGTGCGCAATATTTTCTCATCTTACAGTAGTGCAATAGAGGGAAAAAAATTATTTGAAAAATAAAAAATTTCGACCTACTGACCCTACTTTTTACTACGGAAACAAACCATTTTTTTTTTTGCCTTACTTACATAACATTCATATACGTTTTTTATGCTCAAAATATTGATTACTGTACATGGTTTTATGTATTTTTCATTTATTTTTATGCTGTAGGAATGACAATTTCGAGATCTCAGACCCCTCAAGTCAATACAACCCCTCCTCAAGCCACCCCAAGTAAGCGAGCCCGCCTCTCTAGCCAGACAACTGTCAATGGAGCAGAGACCACGCCCACCCCCAGTCCCCAGTTCACGCCCACTAGACAGAGCAAGAGACTGGCGTCCATGACCCCTACAATGGAGGACGGCAGAAAAAAGTTAAGAAAAACCTGAATCAGATTGTGTTGTTATACACTTATCAGAAACACACTCTTCATGTCAGAAGCGAAGAGGGAAAGATACCTGTATGATGGGAATAGAGTCAGAGTAGAGTGTATCAGTACATGTACAGTGTGTGTACGTAATATAAAGGCAGCTGAAAAACTTGATATGAAAACCAGACATGGTGCAAAATCTATTGTGTGTATGAAAAATAATTATACACTATACTCTGTACAGTAATTGTATACATATAGTTGGCTAACGGGATGTACGGAAAAGTATATGTAGATTGAAAGTGCGAGCAATATCTAACTGTAACCAGAACTAGAGAAAGCATCTGCTGATTTTAAGTTTTTAATGAAATAAACAAAACAATTTTGAGCTATTGACATTTTTGATGGAATTAAACTTTTTTGATTCTTTTGAGAGATTTCTACTTTCAATACATTTGTGAAATTTTTGTGGTGTTTCTAAGAAGTTAAAAAAAAACCAAAAATGCATTCTTTTATCTGTTATCCATGAAATTTGTGTCTGTAATTAAGTGAATCACTATATTATATCACATTACTTTAAGTTCCTTTAATTTCCATGTGTCTTAAATTTCAAGGTTTGCTGTGTTTGTTCATATCATTGTGGTTTAAATTTCATTGGAAATCAGAATGATCATGCTTTTATGGAATACATTTCTTTTGAGTAATGAAAATTTACAATATACACTGTACAATGTATTTACAAATATCTTTTCCAAAATTTTCTTTTCACTAAAGTCATAATTGAGAAGTTTTTTTTTTAGCAGAGGAGTCTAGAAACCGTCTTAACACTTTGGACAGGTCCGAGAAAAATAATGCTAATATTTAAAATGCACAGTATTCATGAATTTTTGTTTGGGGAAAATTATTCAGTCACAAGGTGAAATTAGAAACACTGTAGTGTAATCATTGTATAGAAACACTGTAATGTAATTATTGTATAGAAACACTGTAATGTAATCATTTAAACAATAAAATGCTTTCTTTTGGGATTCATTCCGGATATGAAGGTAGCGACATTGCAGAAAAAATACATATCCCGCGTTAGCGGGTTATGTAAATTTTTTCTGCAATGACTCGCTGAACATTATGAAAGAAAAGATCAAAAGGTTTATGAGATTCAAACAGAAGGTTTTTCAACTGCACTTCCAAAGGTTTACAGGATTCAGTTTAGAGTAACTCGTGAGAGATGCATCATTAAAAAAACATCACCAAAAATCTGTTCACAACTTCATTAGCTCCAGTCATTATCATAGAATGGTTACACTTTTCCCACTTACTGTATTCTTCAAATATTATGACAGCAAAGATTTTTTTAACATAATTACTGCTATGTAATATAAAGAATACTAATTGATATGCCGTACAAAAGGGGTATTACTACACTGCATTTTGATACAATTTGAAAAATGAGATCATTCTTTGTGTAGCATGTTCATCATTCAAGACTGTTGATGTGAAGAGACAAAAATATAAGATGATGATCGTATGTGTAATTTTTTCTACCCCCCCCCCTTCCTTATTTTTGGGAACGAGGTTCATAATTACACAGAGTAATAATGAAAAACTTAGATATTAAAACTGCATCATTTGGCTGATTAAAAACATGTACTTAAATATGTAGATGTTGTTACATGTACGTAAAGTTTCCATCTTTAGTTACTGTTTAGATGTTATTTTACTTTTGAAACTTCAAAATCAATTTATACTTTTGAATATATGGCGTGTTCTTTGTTCTCAATTTTATTTGTACAAAGATCAATAAAGTTTGGTTCTATGAATTTCTGATTATTTTCATTTCTGGATTTGAATTTGGGCAATCCATTGCTGAATAGAGGACATATTCTGTTTGGTAACAGAATGATACTGTATACAGGGAAATATTCGCCCCCGTTTTATTTTCGCCCCGTTCGCCCTCGTTGTCAGCGGGCGAATTTGAGACTGGGCGATTCCAATGTCTCAAATTATCTCTCTTTATATAAAATTGTATCTGGGCGAATTCAAGACGGAGTGAAACTGTTTGCAAGTGTAGAAGGGCGAAAATTACACGGTGCGAAAATAACCCTGTATACAGTAATTTAGTTCACAACCTCACATTAATCAAGACCAAAAAAAAGTTGTGGTTGTAAATAAAGTTTTTGGAAGTCAGCAAAATAATTGATCAGGATTATATTAATGAATTTAATGAGCGTATTGTAATTTAGTAAAAATGTCAGAAAATGACAACAATTGTTTGGGATTATTTGCTGTAATGTAGCTCTCTCTCTCTTTTTATACCCCACGCATATGTAGATGTGCATATTACCAGGAAATTTCGATTCCATTTTTTGTCTTGGAATTTCGACCCATTTGAACTCTTAAACCACTTCATGAAATTTAGAGAAACTTTGTAGGCATTTAGGACATAATGCATATTACCAGAAAATTCCGATTCCATCATTTTTCTGGAAATTTCGGCCCTTTTGAACCTTAAAATTTTTTAGTTGTTAAAGACAAAGGAATAGATGTGCATATTTGCAGGAAGTTTTTAGCTGATGATTTTTTTGCCAGTTATGCTCTTTATTAATTTTTTTTTTGCCAGTTATGCTCTTTATTAAATTATTTTGTGTATTTAGTGCATACCTTGCCATTCATTGTTGTATCATTGCCAAGTAATGGGAGAGCGTGGGGTATGTGAGCTTGCTCACTTTTTCTTTCATTTTAATTAAATTCTACAGGTCTAGGCCTACATGAATATTTGTTGCTGCAAGTTTATCGATCCAGACCATAAACAACAATCACAAGTTTAAAATATTAAAGATATGTGGTCTATTTCAAACGGTTCAACAATTTTCACAAGAATCATACTCCGGGAAGATAGCGTTGGAGGCAACTTCGATCGTCACAGCAGTAGATCTCCGCGGATTTGATGTATGTGGTCATTAAATGACAATCTGAACTCTGAAACATAAAATGCAATGTCATACAAAGAAGCTTTTTGACGGGATTTTCAATAACAAAGTAAAAATATTTATATAAGATTAAGGAGGTATGGGACACCTCCATATTATGACGTACTTCCTATCGAAATAAACAATAAAATCAAGTAAAATGTTATAAATGTTTTCTTTTCCGAAATTGTTACCTATGAGTGTAGCGCAATGGGTTACAGCGTTAACTACGAATCTGTAAGTCATGAGTTCGAATCCAGCTAGGACTTTTATAATTTTTACTTTACCAAAAATGTTTAAAACATGTTTTGGTCAAATATAATAAATTTGAAAATTCTAAACCGGTGAAAGTATTTTGATTATAATGCTTTTTTATCCACATTAATATCGACAGGTGTCCCATACCACCTTATTTAAGTTTAGCTGATGCTCCTTGTTTATTTTTCGATCCAATATACTCTATTTTGGGCTCCTATCCCTTGGCCTTGTTCACGTTAACAAATGCATGTATTTGCCGATATGAATATAGTTGTTATGCAAAATTTTTTGGTTAATCCCAAGGACAGCAAAAATCTTGAATCGAATATGGTTCACTGGGAAAAGAAAAAAACAAAAACTTATTATTTGTTGGATCGGAAAACAATATACCCGGGGCCCTATGTTTCGGCATCGGTGCTATCAAATATCACCCCCCCCCCCCCCCCCTTTAAACACACGCACACACACATTACAACAACCACCACCAAAAAGAATATACCTAGACACCAGACAGTATCAGCAAGATGAGTCGAAAACCTGAGCTACTTACTAAGATACAATGGACAGAGAACTGAAAGCCGTGTTCCAAAACAGCTCTCACCATACACGTCTCACTATCTGCGCATGTCTGATTCCACACACAGTTCAGATCGGCGTCACAAGATGGACAAGGTTTACCTGATTTATTACACCCCGATAAAAGAAGCATTCATTAACATTTCTGACATTTACACAAGTTTAAAATAACTAAATGCATTTAACGTCCGAATTTCAAGATACCACTACTATACATCTTATTATGGGATGAAAAATAGCTAGGTGTTATAAGAGACAAACTCAAATCATGTTGTCAACTTTACCAGACGTTTGGTGTAATGTTGTTGTCATTGTAGTTGTCTTTGTTGTTGGTACTGGTGTTGTTGGTGCTACAAGAACAAAAAAATGTTCTTTTACTTTGAGTTTCCTTTCAGGTGGTATGGGACACCTCCATGTTGTGACGTATTGTTTATCGAAATAAACAATAAAATGAAGTGTAATTATATATTTAAGTAGTTTCTTTCCCAACATTGTCACCTAACAGCGTAACGCAGTGAGTTAGAGGGTTTACTACGAATCTGTAAGTCACGAGTTCGAATCCCGCTTGGGGTTTTACATTTTTTTACCTCTCCAAATATTTTCAAAAGCTATTTTTTGGTTAAATATTGTAAAATTTGAAAATTCTAAACCGGTGAAAGTATTCTCATTATAATGTACTTTAATCCACATTAATATCGACAGATGTCCCATACCACCTTAAATATATTATTTATTAAAGTTAAATCTTGCGACCATCATTTATCATATTCGACTAATAATATTTATTATTTATTGAAAATGAGTAGTCTGAAGGGATAAGCACCAATAACATTAGCTTTGCTTACATCCAAATTTCCTCTATTTTCCATTGTTTCTAAGCTTGGCAATCATTGTATCACTTACGTTTGTAAAAACATGCGCACAATATATTTAAAATTCCAATTACTGAATTAGCTTGTAAGGTATGACAAACAGACACTCGGGTTTTTTTGGATGATATTAACAAAAGTTGGCTTATCGGGAGTTGCAATATTGGTCAACCTTAAACAACATACACGTGAGTAAAAACACTTGCAGCAAAGTGCCACTGACGAATGGTTTGAATTCCTTATAAATATTATTCATTTTATCCAATGTCTTTTTAAAATATTTTTAGACAGCTATAGGGAATGAAACTGACTTCGCTCTATAAACGTGAATTCATTATAATCGTGTTCGCTGCATCCGTGTTTTACTATTGATATTTAACCAAAAGAGTAAAGTATCTGCAGATATCTGTCTAACTTACTTGGACAGGTATTGGAGCAGGGTTGTACTGACGTGGATTGACCCACTGTACACGAGAAGCCTCCATACGCCGGCCGGGGGTTGTTACACTCCCTGTGCCTGACCCTTGTCCCCATCCCACAGGACTTACTGCACGAGGACCAGGCAGACCAGTGACCCCACTGACCATCCTCTGTATAAAAAAAACCCCAGATTAAATTGTTTTTTTTATCAAATCGATCTTTTACTTTGATATATTCATTTAAATAAGATAATTTTGTGTACAAAGAGGAACTTTGAATAGATTTAGATAGAGGGTGGTAGGAAGATATGAAGATTTATTCTCCATGGAAAATCAGATTTCCCGAGGGCAACGCCCGAGGGAAATATTTTTCTGGGGGATTAAATTTTCATATCTCCCTCACCGTCATGCAATAAATTGTTTATTATGCCAAACGCTAGGTGATAAAATAGAACACATCGGGTTCTATTTTATCACCTAGCGTTTGGCATAATAGAACACATCGGGTTCTAATAGTTTTTCAACTCTTGTAAAGCAAAAACGTCGTAATTGTGTAACCGGTTTCTTTCTATGTTAGTTTATCATTATTCAATAATTCGAAATAATTAGTTTTCTGATATAAAAAGGAAAATGAATTCAGGAGAATTGTGCGTTTTCATTTGCACAAGGTAAACATCTTCTCAAGTCAAGAGTTTCTGATGCGTTACGCTCTACATAAACTTTGTAGAGTGGAGAGGGTCAGAAACTCTTGACTTGGGAAGATGAAGGTAAATTTACGGCGACCGAGGCGTTTTTACGGTGCATTGGGAAAGTGCTACTGCGTCACCACGTTGTCCAAACTGGCGTTTGTCGCGCTCCATGCAACTGAGCGCTCATGACGTGCTAGGGGTTGTCACTTTCTGTCACGTTCTGACTGCGCGCCAAAGACGTTCTTATCTATACTGGGTTAAACGCAAAACGCAGTAACACCCAAAATAACTCCAAAAGGTACATGCAAGTGAAGTCGATTACCGCTGCGTCCTAACGTTTCTAAGCGCGAGTTTCTATAGCGTTGTTGTGTCGGGCTTTTACCGCTTGTCCACGATGACCTTACTATGTTTTTTTGCGTGTTCAAAAAAATGTTCTTTGCAAAGACTTAAACTCTTGAAATTCAAAATTTGTTTTATACACATTTTGAAGTAAGTGAATCAAAATGTTTGTAAAGGACAAAAACGCAGAGCCACGGCGTTCAGTTTGTTCATGCCCGAAGTGAACTTCGACGCAAGGCATTCTATGCAATCCAATTCAATTTTCAAAGACGTAGCTATGACGCCTTAAGGATGTATTCGTGAGGATATTTTAACAAGCGCTTGGTCGCAAAATTTGTTATTGGAAGGAAAGGGGAATTTTGGCGATCGCTCGTTCTTTTGACCAGGCCCCCAGTGCGACAAGGGACTTTTGGATATATCATTTCATAGAGGGATAATGGACCTTACCGCTTGCACGCACATGTGCGCGCGCACACACACACACACACACACACACACTTATATTAATACACCTACGTGGACAGTGTGATAATGAGGCCTGACACGTTTCTACTTGGCTGAATTTGCCGACGCAATAGTCAGGGGTAACTCCTCTAGTAACGCAACTCCGAATCCTAGATCTTGAGCCCCTTACAGCCCCACACGTCACGGTACACTGACTCCACGCGCTCCATTGCCCCCACCATGCATCAGCTGCCAATATATAAAGTTTCATTTGATGGCTGAAAATTCATCAAGATTGTTCTACCGTTTTTAAACTGAGATATGCGACTCACTTGGACTGCATTTGCACTGATTGAAGAGAATGGTGGCGCAGTATGGCGCGTATCCAGAGGGGCAGTGGACTGCGCCACAGTCCTCGTGGTCAGTGCAAGGAATGGCTTCAGCGCAATCTGTGTAAAAACTTCATTGATATAAAGGTTGTTGCATGCCTCAGTTATTCGTCAAGTTGCAAAACAAAACAGAAATGTAATGAATGTAATAGTTTTCATTTCAAAAGAAATATATTTAGATCATGGTATATAATAGTGTATTTTCGTAAACTGGAATACTAAAAGTACGTCTGGAGTCAAGGGCAAAGATAAGATATTCATTCAGAGTTCGTTTGAACTTTCCTCTTCTTTCTGACAAATACAGTCAAAACATTTCAGAGTTAGCAGAGTAAATGTTCAGTTTTTCTTATTTTATTCTAAAACCGTTTACCTGAAACCGTTTACCTGAAAGTGACACACAGCAAAGGACTCCAAAGAAGGTCCAAAAAAGCCTCATAACTGGTTTATCTCTGAAAATTTCCTCCCAAGTGTCGTTTGTTTATCTGTGTTATAGCTAAGGACTATCCTAGAGTTTTAGTCAGATATATTAGTCCGATTCTTTTTAATAAAAAATAATTTCAGTAAGTAATAATGTCAGTCGGGGAAAATATATAATTGATATAGGTTTCTTCGTGAACCAGACAAAATTAGATACCTCTTCGTATACTGTACAACACCGCAAGATACATGTCTAGTGTATGTACGTACATGTATATTTCTTTATTAGGGCTCCGCTCTTCGAGCACCCTATTTTGATCAGTCTGACCGTCCGTCCATCCGACATCACTTGTCAGGGGGCAATCTGATTTTCAGTAAAGGTGTGCATGCAGTGACCTTGAAACAACTTTTTAAGTCTTAGGTTAAGGTCATGTCAGACCTATGTAAAATAATCTATTTTGGACCATATATATTCTCTAGCCATAACTCCATCCTTGACATACTTCACATAACGAGTGCTTGTTAGTTAAGGGCCTGTGGTGTTCTTGAGCCTTGTTTCTAGGTCAAATGTGAAGATCACAGCAGATCTCTTTGAAAGCCATATTGAAACCATATTTTTTCTCCCACTCTACCTCAGACTTCACCAAAATACTGCCTGTAAGTAAGGGGATTAAGCGACCTTGAATCTAAGTCTCCATGTCAAATATCAAGGTCATAGAAAAACCCTTGTTTTGGATCCTAATTTTCCCCGTTTGTCCTATGTAGATGCCTTTCATTTTGGACAACATTTCTTCGCCAGAGGTTAAGTTCAAAGCTCAAAGGAAAACAAAATCCTCTAAAATGCTTTCCATCCTAATTTGTTTTATAGATGAGAGAGAGGGAGAAAGAGAGAGACACGAACATACACACGAAAAATTGTGATTGCTTTGAAACATGTTATATTCAATCTGAATTGTTAATTGTGATGCTCATTTCGATCTCAAATTAAAGCTTGTATCGCGATTGTCGAATAAACTTTCTGGGTTATTTTTCTTAGGAACGTATTTTACATGCATAAAAAGTAACATTTGGGTCCATACAGGTAAGTAAACGCACCGGTGTCACTAATCAATAATGAATACGAGAGATTTTCAGAAATTTATTACTTTAAAACCAGTGGAAACAAGAGGCCATGGGACCACATCGCTCACCTAAGCAACTATAGCAAACTGACATAACTCTGATCCACACAGCTTTACTAAATCAAGCTACGCGCCGGTGTCGTATAATTTAAGGTCCGCCCCGTAAAATGGTCCGGGGCGGACCATTAATGTTAACATTTAAGGTCCACCTTTGCTCTAAAAGGGTCCGGCCCGTATAAGAAAAGGACCGCCTAACATAAAAGGTACGGGTATATTTTTCATCTTTATTTTTTTTTCAATTTCGAGTATTTTGTTGTAATTCTTTTAGAGGAGTACTTACCCGAAGTGAGTTCGTAAATATCCAGCACAGATTGTAAATGAAAATACATAATTACACGTGTAGTTTGGTCAACACAAATAAATCACAATAATTATTACAGTTTAAAACTGGGTTTTTTTTCATTTCAACTTTAATTTTGCCGGTCGATCTTATATAAACAGGAAATGAAACTGATTGGTGTCATTAATAAAACAATGGCTTGAACCAGGTGTTATATACACACACCACCCTGCAGGTGTGAAGGGGTCACACCTTCAGATTTTTTGACTGTTTGAAATGGTCATGTAAACAATGGACATTTTATACGTCCTCTTTTTGCACATCTTTCCCAAGATGATACTCTTTTAAAAACGTGACCATTTTAAAATCAAATATTCTTTACAATTAAATTATAACAATACCTACAAGCGGCATCATTGCTATTTTTTATTTGCACTAGGGCACATGTGTAAGTTATGCTAATTATTATAAATTATTCAGTTCTTCGATCCTTCTTTTCCATAATTATATTTTTGGATCGGACATTTGCCTTTGTTATAATCAAAGGAGTATCCAAAGGAACTGATTTGTTTATAAGAAATTAAACACATGTAAGATTAGTTAAGAACCCTATTCCTTCGGCTCTATTAGCATTTTGCATCTAAAAATAATTTAGGGGGATTTTTTTTTTCTTAAAAGAAAATATTTGTGTGAAAAAGACAAATGTTGACGGTAAAATTTTATTCTAGATTCCTGCCTGCTTCACCCACATATAGCATTAATTATTTTTTTTTCACAAATATCATATAAACATCATGAAATGCATTTCTTGGCCCCTCCCCCAATAAAAAGAATAAGAAGGCCATTAGATGAAAATCAATACCGTCAGACAAATATGACAAGCCTACTTTAATATTTTAAGTTTATTTCAACGAGACGGACAGTCGTTTGCAATGGATTCCAGGCCTTTGTCACATCTTTAAAAAGTCGAAGGATAAAACTCAATTATAAATATGTTTTACTACTTCTCTTACTTAACATTACACTTATTTTACGGTCTTTTTAGGGACACAATACATGTATATATACATGTACCGGGACTCATTCCTTTAATTGAAATATTTTACGATGAAAATCAATTATATAATTAAATATTATTATAAATAATGTGTAACTACTCTGAATAAATCTTTAAAAATAAAACCTACGCTGAAGTCAATTTTATGTCCACTCCAACATTAAGAAGATCAACTGAAAAATATCACTACAAGAATCAATATTTAACTCACTACATCCATGTATGACCAGTAGTTTTAGGTCTTACCCACTTCGAACTAAATTCGTGATGTGCTTATATTATTATGTAGCGTGCTTTAATCGTTATGTGGTGTCCTTGTATCATTATGTGGTGTGCTTTTATCATTATGTGGTTTACTCCTTTAATTATGCGATGTGCATTCATTATTATGGCATGTGTATTTGGGGTTTATTCCCACTTAGCCAACATTCTGAAATTCTCAATTCCCACCTGGCCAACATTTTGATTTTCACACCTGAGTGATCAGGACGCTATAGTCTGTTTTCACATGTAAAAGTATTTGTTATCAATTACCTGAGAATAGTTTGATGAAAACAAATAAACGATAGCATTTTTGAAAAATGATAAAATATAATGCATAAAATTATTTAGAGAAATACTGGTAATACTAAATTTTAATATAAATACAATAATAATAATAATAATAATAAATACTATTTGAAACATAAATTTTCTTTAAACATGTTATGTTATTTATTTTAAAAAGCAGTAATTTTGCCTATAATCAAAATAAATAAATAAAAATAACCGTAGAATTTTTGAAAAAAAAATTATAAAATGTTAAAATTGGATATATAATTACAAAAATGAGATCGATCAACAGTTTTTAAAGAATATAGACTAGATAAATAAGCATAATTTTGGTCATTAGTTTACAGAATCAAAAGACTGAAACTTATGAGATATTAATTGTTTTATAGACTGTTAGTTGAAAGATATCAAAAAGCAAATCAAATCAAAATGGCCTACATGTATCTTTAGGTGGAAGTCAACTTTCTAGAAAACGCGGCAGATGAGGATTTTATCTTCTTAACTGGTTAATATGTATTCATCATCATACAATCGATCTGATTAAATGTGAAGTATACAACATTAAAAATATAAGCACTTTACTCAAGCGTTTTTGTGTTTTGTTAATTTCATATATTGTGTAGATTGAAAATATTCGATATAACTTTAGAAACCATAGAAAATTAAAGAAAAAAATTGACATATGACCCATATGATTCATAGCTAAATTTTTAAACGAGATTTTTTTATAATTAAATTATTTTTCAAGGCTAAGTTTTAGTTAACTTAACGAATATAATGAAATCAAAATATGATGAAAATAGACAAACCATGATATATATAGCTCAAATAAAGGCTTAAATTAAGGAAGAACAGTAAATCATAATTTTAAAATTACATTTTCATCAGTACTGGGACAGAAGCTCAATTCATATTTATCCTTCTGTAGGCTAACAAATATTTTTCCTCCTTTTTTTTTTTTATCTGAAAACAGACTATAGCTTACCTGTAATTAAATTCTTTTGTTCTCCATCTGCACTCCATTCCCACTTAGCCAACACAGATCTACCTGTATTTTACCTGTATTTTTTCAAAATGTTGGCTAAGTGGGAAAACACCGTATTTGGCATTATGTGATGTACATTTAGCATTATGTGATGTGTATTCATCATAATGTTGTGTGCAGTTATCATTATGGCATGCGCATTCATCATTATGGTATGTGCTTTTCGAATTATTTGATGTGATTCCGTCTTTACATAATGTGTTTTAAACATCATTATGTGACATGATTTCTCTTTACGCAATGTGCTTTTTTGTTTATTATGTCATGTACAAACATCTATATGTTATGTACAAACTTCATTATGTGGTGTGCAAACTTCGTTATGATGATGATAATGATGATGATCAAAGTCACGTGACAATTTATAAAGCCGTCGATCCAGCGGCAAAATTCAAAACTGATATTTTATCTTCCTAAGGCCATTTTTTTTTTATAAGTTGTTTTACGGATTTTTTTATGGAAAATGTCCATTGGGTGGCGACAAAAAAAAAAAAAAAAAAAAAAAA
>WFKH01011801.1:35818469-35831614 GCA_016163765.1 Magallana hongkongensis
AAAAAAAAAAAAAAAAAAAAAAAAAAAAAAGACCAAAACAAAACATTCAATTTTTCAAACTTTTAATATACAAATAACAAACACGTCTAATAACATTGTACACATATATTTCTTCATATTTTTGGGGGCATTTCCCCTCATGAAGGCTGATCATCCTAGCAGGAGGATGAAATCAAACGAATATATGTAGTAGTTGGGGCTATATGGACTGTGGATATCGACTTGGGTAGTTCAGTGGTTGTGCTCCTGAATAGAGTTGTTGTGGTCCCATGTTTGATTCCCAGTCCAGCCTTATATTTTCATTGTATCTGTATGCTCATTCCTCCTTTACTACTACACATGCAAAATGTATGACAGGATTCGAGTGTCCTCTCCCTCTTACTACCATATCCAAGTCACCACAAAACAAACCACACATCTGCAAATAAATTAAATTTAATTAAACAGTGCCTTATCTCAAACAGTAACAGCTGGTTTAAATATCGAAATACTGTGCACATTAAGACACAAATATATTTTAATTTGAAATAGAAATCATTCATTTTAAGTGACACAGTGACTCAAAAAAAATGTTTTGCTTTTTGATACTGAAGAAATAAATGAAAATTCATTATACAGAAGGTTTCACGCATTTTAAGTCACCACCTAACAGTTTACAAGTCGTTAAAACTCATCTGGAAATTACACATGTAAACAAATCAGTTGTTTTGGACATTGATTTGAGTGTCACATGATTGCAATTGCTGTCCTAATTAAAATGATTACAGTGGGATTGACACACTAGGATAAGAGTTATAAATTGAAGTTATTCGATGTGTATGCTTTCAAATAGAGTGCATCTAAATGAATACTAGTATATAGTTCTTGAAGACATCAGGTTTCATAGAGAGACCCACGCTGCAGTATTTACATTCCCCTGCGCTTGCATGGCTTTGGAACAGAAGGGAAAGTCAATATTTATGTATTGGTCCAACGCTTAATTCTATATTTCTCTTTTTAATTTGATTAATATACTTTTGAACAAGGATATTTTTCAAAAGTATATCACTAGCCTTTATGTCAGCCTACCTGCATTCAAATATCATTTGGTCAGTCGGTCCTGTAAACTCCTGTTCAGAGGTTTTTCTGTTTTCAGGTCGCAACTTCCTTCAAAGTAAACAGCTTCAACGGTTCTAATCCAGGTCTCCCATCAATCAATCTCGATCGTTAAAATCTGAGATACTCTTAGATGTTAACATAGTTTACTTTCTCTAACACAATTAATTTTGAAATACAGTTCAACATTTTAAATTAATTTTGAAATACAGTTCAACATTTTAAAATTAGTGACACGATATTAATTTGAACTAACCTTTAATGTCAAAACTGTAGTAACTGTCAAAAACTTTGTGCCGTGTCCATGATGCCAAAACCCCGTAGTAAAGACACGTGTGTGTCAGATGGAGGGTGCCAGCACCGGATATATATGTTTTAAACCAAGATCTCCTCCGCCACATTCCTTTAAAGTGTTCTACATTTCCCATTCTCATTAAAACATTTTTATTATGTCCTGAAAAACACGGTTCACCGTTCACAGAGAGACCGTGTGAATTTAATCTCATTCGATAAGATGTTTGAAATCAGAATCAAGCTTGAAAGTCCCTGCAAAAAGCGTTTACATGATTTTGATCAACAATATGTAAAATTCAAACCATGAACGGACATTTCCGGATTTATTTTTAATGATTGACCAGAAATTCGGTCGGCGGTAATAAAAAGAGGGTTGAATGGGATTTTTATTTTTTTTCCAATATTGCAAAAAATTGGGTCGGCGGATCCGTAAAACAACTTATTAAAAAAAAATGGCCTAATTTGTTTAAAAACTTTATAGGCGCAAACGTAAATGATCTAACGATGCAAAAGTCTTACTAACACAGACTTTATTTCTTTTAAGAAAGTGGCTCCCATCGGCCATGCACCTCAAATCACTTGCCTCGACACTATTTTAGTGTTTCGGCGGTGTGATACGCTTTCATGATTTATTTATTTTATTTTTTTTTTTTTTCATTTTTTTAATCTGCAAATCCGCCATTATCAGGATACTATTTGCACATCTGTTATACAGATTATTTGATTAGTGAGGAAGTGAGCATATCACCCAAATTCTTATTGACACAGTTGGCAATTCAGAGAAAACCGCACTGCAGTCTTTGTCTTTAATATGAATTTTCCAGTGTTTTACTAATATCTGGGGTTTTTTCCCTGAGTCCCGGATTGGGGCGGAATTCATTTGTCACATATCCGAAATGCGCCGGTTATATGACGGGTGCTAAACAGCAAATTGACAAATGAAGTAAACCAGTGTAAAACAAAAATGAAAAAAACATATTATTGTCACAGCTTTTGATATAACCATGGTAACATATTAACAATTCCAAAAGACACCTGCCAGAATTCCTACATTTAAATAAACAAGAGGCCCATGGGCCACATCGCTCACCTGAACAACAGTTCCTTGTAACATTCTATTTCGTAGCATATGCTATTTCTATTTTAAACTTTGAACCCCTTCTGGGGTTCGGGGTTTATGGTTGGCTTTAAAAAAATACACTATTCGAAGATCCTTGCATAGTAATCTCACAAACTGTGGCATTGTAGTTCTCAAGAAGAAAATTTTTAAACATTTTCCATATATATTTCTATGTTAAACTTTGAACCCCACTTGGGGCCTCAGTATTAGTCTGGGGGTCACGATTTTACCAATTAAGAATCTACAATAGCCATGGATGCTTGCATAGTAATCTCACAAACTGTTGCACTGTAGTTCTTGAGAAGAAGATTTTTAAACATGTTCCCTATATATTTCTGTTAACTTTGAACCCCTTCTTGGGCCCCAATATTAGTCTGGAGGTCACGGCTTCCACAATTTAAAAACTTCACAATTTGAGAATGCCTGCATAGTAATCTCACAAATTGAAGCACTGTGATTCTCCAGAAGAAGATTTTTAAACATGTTCCCTCTATCTATGTTAAACTTTGAACCTCTTCTGGGGCCCCATTATTAGATCGAGGGTCACGGCTTCTATAATTTAGAATTTCCACTATTTGAGTTTCCTTGTTTAGTATTCTCACAAACTGTTACATTGTAGTTCTCGAGAAGAAGATTTTTAAACATGTTTCCAATATATTTCTATGTTAGACTTTGAACCCTTCTTGGTGCCCCAGTATAGGACTGGGAGTCACGATTTTACCACTTTAAAATCTACAATTGCCAAGGATGTATGCATAGTAATATCCCAAACTGTTGCACTGCAGTTCTTGAGAAGAAGATTTTTAAACATTTATCATATATATGTTAAACTTTGAACCCCGCCTGGGGCCCCAGTTTTTGCCTGGGGGGTCATGATTTTTACAATTTAAAATCTTCACTATACATACAAGCTTATGTAAATGTTGGCATTTCTGGTGCAGTGGTTCTTGAGAAGAAGATTTTTAAAAATTTATCTTATCTATTTCTATGTTAAACTTTGAACCCTGCCTGGAGCCCTAGATTTGGTCCGGGGGTCACAATTTTTATAATTTAGAATCTTCACTATACATACAAGCCTTTATGTAAATATTGGCATTTCTGGTGCAGTGGTTCTTGAGAAAAAAATTTTAAACATTTACCTTATCTATTTCTATGTTAAACTTTGAACCCCGCCTGGGGCCCCAGTTTTGGTCCGGGGATCACGATTTTTACAATTTATAATCTTGACTATATATACAAGCTTTCATGTAAATATTGGCGTTTCTGGTGCAGTGGTTCTTGAGAAGAAGATTTTTAAAGACATGCACCCTATTTTCACTGTTTCGTAATTATCTCCCCTTTAAAAAGGGTTGTGCCCTGTATTTTAACAATTTAGAATCCCCTCTTCATAAGGATGCTTTGTACCAAGTTTGGTTAAATTTGGCCCAGTGGTTTTAGAGAAGAAGTCAAAAATGTGAAAAGTTTACAGACGGACGGACAGACGGACGGACGGACGACGGACAACGGGTGATCAGAAAAGCCCTCTTGAACCTTTGGTTCAGGTGAGCTAAAAGATATATAAAAATATATAAATGAAAGTTTGTTGCATATATAGTCACATCGAACACGCTCACCAAAATGTTTGTAACGTGACACGCGTGGTTCAGACGAGTAACATTATGAAAGGTTTAGCGTGTTCGCACCGGGTAAACATCAGTTTATAATGGCCATGGGTGAGGCCAACTTGACTTTTGCATCTTTTAAACAGTACGTGTAAATACGAGCAAAACAAAATTTATTTTTTGTCAATTTACTGGGGGCCGTATTTCACATCATCCTTTGTTTTAATATAATACGTTAAATTACTTTTTATAAAAAAAAAAAATAACCCGGGAAATAAATAAATAAATAAAATGCGTTAATAACTGGTTAGGGTAGGGGTTAGGTGGGTCGGGGTTGCTTCTAAGGATGTTGTAACAACAACAGAAAAAAATTTAACTGTCACATTTATTTCCTATTCAAAACTCATTCTATCCACCAGTTAATGATGATAAAGTTTAAAATTAATTAACGTCTAAATATTATATTTGACTACAGGTACACAGATTCATAACCACAAGAAACTTTTTCCCGCGATTTTTACTGCGAAACTGAAAGGGTAATATAAAACCACGTGATTTAAATAACGATGAATTATTATTATTATTATTATTATTATTATTATTATTATAACATTTATATAGCGCTAAATATAATAAAATTACTCTAAAGCGCTTTACATTATAAGTTAAAACTACACAATGAGCATACACAAATAAAATTGATTGAGTTATTATAGGCATATAAATCTATAAAAAGAGGTTTACATATAGAAAATAGGCTAAACAGTTTTAAAATATTCATAAAACATTTTCAGCACAGATTAAAGACTAAAGATCTAATTAAACTGATGAAAGGGTCAATTATAAAACGCTAATTTAAAAAGATGTGTCTTGAGTAACTTTTTAAAACTGGTCAGATTTTCTTCGAGTCTTAAAACTGCGGGAAGACTGTTCCAGAGTTTAGCTGCACTGACATCGAAACGCCGATTTCCATAAAATTTGGTACGTGCCTTGGGCTTAACCAGAAATCTCGAGTTCTCTGATCGAAGTGATCTTGATGGAAAATATACATCAACAAGGTTCTGAATGTATGCCGGTGACTTCTCTTGCAACGCCTTGAAAACAGTCAAAACTAGTTTGTATTGAATTCGAAATTCCACTGGCAACCAATGAAGAGCAATCAGCACCGGTGTGATATGATCATGCTTCTTGGTTCTTGTTATTATTCTGGCAGCTGTATTTTGAATTCTCTGTAGCTTTGACAAGGAGCTGGAGCTCAACCCATACAGCAATGCGTTTCCATAATCAAGCCTTGATGTGACAAGGGAGCACACTAACGTTTTGCAAGCATTTTCCGAAATGAGTTTACAAATTCGACCAATATTTCGAAGTTGGTAGAAACACTGTTTAGAAATAGAACTAATTTGGTCATCTAAAGTCAGCGTCCGGTCAAAGAGCACCCCAAGGTTTCTAACGCAGGAAGTTGCATCAATAATCTGACCGTCAAAGTTTATTTTGCAGTTTTCAAATGCACCAAGTCTGTTTTTAGGAGAAAATATAATAAGTTCTGTTTTGTCTTGATTTAATTTAAGCATATTGGTCTTCATCCAATCACTGATATCTGAAAGGCATGCCTGAAGTCTACGTGTTATTGTGTCCCATGCCAGGCTTGGTTTGACAACTATATATACTTGAATGTCATCAGCATAGCTGTGGAAAGACATTCCGTGCTTGCGACAAATCTCACATATGGGTTTGGAGAACATACAGTAGAGCTTTGGCCCTAGAACTGACCCTGTGGTACACCATAATTAAGTTGGAAATCAGCCGACGCAGATGAAAGGACCGCAACTCGCTGATATCTATTGGTGAGATAAGATTCAATCCACGCCAGAGCATCGCCGCCTATTCCATAGGAAAATTTAAGACGCTTAACAAGGATGGAATGGTCAATTACATCAAAAGCAGCTGACAGATCCAACATCAAAAGAACAGCGCATGAGTTGGAGTCTAGCGCTGTCACAATATCATGGTGTACCTTCAAAGGAGCCGTCTCTGTAGAGTGATATACCCGATATGCAGACTGGTATGTATCTTGCAGATTGTTTGACACAAGATGATGCTCAAGTCGTGCATTGACTACCTTTTCCAGGATTTTAGATAGGAAGGACAGGTTGGAAACTGGGCGGTAGTTCTTCAGAACTTCATTGTCAAGTCCTTGCTTTTTTAGCAACGGGCGGACTACAGCTTCTTTGAAAGAGTATGGCACTGATGATTCTGAAAGGGACTTGTTGATAATTGTTGTAATAATTGGCAATAGGACGTCAATGGATTGTTTCAGAATATGGGTCGGTATTGGGTCTAGTTCGCAGGATTTAGGAGCTGAGCGCATGATTAATTTACGAACCTCAGTCTCAGTTGTTAATGCAAAGCAATCTAATGGTTGTCCACAAAATATCATGTCAGCGCTTAACTCACCCAGTCCGAGGTTTTCCTTGGATATAGCAAGCTGGTCACGGATGGTGGATATTTTCCCGATGAAAAATCTTCCAAATTCGTTTGCCATTTCCTCCTTGTTGTCACGTGTGGGGAAAATTGGACCACAGTCTTTGCCTAAGAGATTGTTTGTTATTTTATAAAGTTGTTTCTGGTCAGTACCGATCTCTGCGATCTTTTCAGAGAAGTAGTTCTCTTTGGCCGACAGTAGCAATCTGCACGATTCTAAAGATTTGCTCTTGAAGATTTCTTTATGAACAACAAGTCCAGTTTCTCGCATGAGTCTCTCTGCTCGACGTTTTTCGCGCTTTGCCATTCGAAGTTCGTCGTTATACCATGGTGTGTTTGAATGTCTTGTTACAGTTTTGGTATTCTCAGGAGCATGTTGATTCAAGAGAGTGCGCAATTCATGATCGTAACATTTAACTAGTACATCCAAGGACCTGTCGAGATCGTAAAGCTTGTCCAATGATGTTAAGTCATTTCTAAATTTTGATATATCGATCTTACGGAGTTTGCGGAAAGTTATGGTTTTGCGTTCTTTTAAAGGTTTGGATATATGTAACTGAACGCTTACGGCAAAATGGTCACCTCCAGCGTTGCCGTTGTTATCACAGAGAGCAGGGTCTTGGATTGTAGGCACACTACTAAGGATGTGACTGCTGTTTCGCGTGATAATCAAGTCCAAGGTGTGACCATGGACATGAGTAGCTCCTTTCACGTGCTGCGTTAACCCATGCTCATCCAAAATTCTCCGAAACCTTCCTGCATCGATGTTGTTTGGATCATCAACGTGAAAGTAAAGATCACCTGTAATCATCAATTCCTCAGGAAGGATGACAAGTTGGTCAAGGTAGCATGACCATTCCTCGAAAAACACAGTGGTCTTAAATCCGTTGGATTTAGAAGCTGGTGGGCGGTAGATTACACACAATCTCACATGGTTGTTTGATGAGGCAACTGTACACTCCAGGTGCTCAAAATGTGTGAAATGAAAGTCGGTGGAAATGGGTTTGTGACAGCATGAAATATGATCTTTATGAATCAACGCCAATCCACCTCCCCGGTGTTTTCTCGGCTTTTGCAAGACAGAGTATCCCTCTGGTGTAAGTTCGGATAAAATCACATTGTCATTTTCCTTTCCAAGCCACGTTTCTGTAAGGGCTAAAAGGTCAATATCATTAGAGACAATGTAATCATTGATTGCAACCGTTTTGTTCACCACTGACCGACAATTTAAAGAAGCTAGGGACATGTAACCATCACATGTGTGATGTTTAATTTTTGGCACCGGTTTAAGGTTTGATATGTTGATGTTCATGTTCCTGATTGTACACTTCTTTAATGATCGATGATTCACAAGTGTTAAGATTGGGCGTGCGTCATGTGTTTTGTCAGTTGGAATAAAGACAAGGTTGTCTGTATTAACCCCTTGAACTTGTTGTTTAGTTAACCTGGGCTGCCTGACACAAATGGTATTGATGTGTCTGCTGAATCTTCGACCTGCCTTTGTGCCTCTTCGCACAGGAGTATTCTTCGTACAATCTGGTTGAGGAAGGTGGCATGATGTTACAAAACACATTGTACCTTATGTACGACGAAATCATAGAACGATCTTGCAATAAGCTTTCAAGCAAGAGGTAAGTAACCTGTACCTAGAAAAGTTGGACTAATACGAGAACAAGTTATCAGCACGATTACAAGAACGACTTCTCAATAAAACGTAAAAGCAATGAAAAACAATTTGTACAAGAAAAAGTCGGGGAAATTTGTCACGGATCAGTGAACACAATCATTAAAATTATTCCAATTTTTTGGTAAAGTTGCAATTTTTAAGACTAGAATTTTCACAGGAGTGTTAACAAAGATCTTAAATGAAATATCACCAAATCTCAAAAATATAGCTTCAGTGAATCAAGAGAAAACCGGTTAAATAGACAGAGGTGAAGCATCCATTACATAGCGCTAACACAGCTCACGACAACAGTAACATTCACAGGGGTGCTGTTTCCTTGGTGCGCTTTATGACTAGCTCCAGTTTAGGCTGAAATTTTTTTTGCTCGGAATCTGCATCTTAGTACTAAACGACCATCTGGTTTTTTAAGAACACCATTTTGTCTGACAAACTCAACATCTGTTTCAAAGTCTCTTTTAGACAGTTATACTTTAAATTTAAATTTACAGGGGCGTCGGGAGGTATTTCATATTAGGGCAAATTTGATCAATAAAGGGGGCGGGGGCGGGGGTTGGGGGTTGGGGAGTTGTAGATTTAACCGAATTTGAACTTCAAATTAAGATATTTAATGTATAACATGTATATCTTTAATGAATTAATTTTTATTGTAACTATGATGATGGCACTACAAGAAACAAAGCAAAGTTGAACTTGATTTGCGTGACGACATAAAATGTGTATCCCTCACATTTATATTGGAGAAGTTTATATGAATGCATAAGCACCAGGTGCTATTGTGTCTACGTAAAATTGAATTAACTTATCAGTCTATGTTGCACTTCAAAAACGTTCAAATATGAATTTGCGTGAATCCCGTGCGGTCAAAAAGTCGTTTGCAATAGCGGAAAGGTAGCATCCCGAAATTTGTGCAAAATCAGCAATTGATTAAGCCTTTTCGGGGTCATAATAAAACGTTAATATGATGTGCACGAAATTTGTTTTGATTATAAGATCGCACAGCAACAGAAAATCATGATTGTGTAAGATAGACATCTTGTTATTAATAAATGTAACCATTGGTAGGATCCGTACCACGAAGTATCGAAATAACGTTTCGGTATATAGTTCTGGATTTTTCTTGCCGAGAGAACGCTGAAGAAAATTAAAATGAACAGGTTGCTTAATACATATACGTGCATTTTAATCCCTCCAGTTTTGAATTTGGAATGCAGAAATTATATTTTGGTGAAAATTATAGTATTGAACATAAAGATACTTCCTGTAATTTGTAGAAACTTATATATACATGTATATGCTCCCACATTGTAAGAATTGAATTTGAGAACAGTGTTTTGCATTATTGAAACTTGTATGGAATCTTCCATACATAGCTTAGATTCGAACTTGTTGAAATCATGAATCCCGGGGATTGATTGTTGTCAAAAAAGGAATTTAAATTTTTACACAGGAATAAATAAAGAGAAACAAATGTAAACAACTGTTCTCAAAAACCATTTGACGTGTTGATCCGAAACATGTGGGAAATCATCCTAACATAGTTTAGATTCAAACGTATTAAAATTCTGATCCCCGGGGATTGAGTGTGGTCACAATAGGAGGCTGAATTTTTACACAGGAATAAATAAAGAGAAATTATGCAAAACAATGTTCTAAAAAAACATTTAACTCGTTGATCCAAAACTTGTGTGATCCCTTCCTTATTTCGTTTAGATTAAAAGTTGTTGAAATCATCATCCCCTGGGTTTAATAGAATCATTCATTATTACGAGTGTGGGATAGTGAAATTCCACCGAGGGGACAAGATTCACGGTCTAAAACGAGGCTCTGTCGAGTCCTAGACCGTGAATCTTGGCCCCGAGTATATAATGAATGCCACACGAGTATATAATGAATGATTATTTTTCTCGCATTATTTTACATTAAAAATGATGTCTGGCAACTTTCTGTTATGACGTTCAAAAGATTACTTTCGGTTTATCCCTCCGCGTGCTTCAAATAGTGCTCGTCAAAATGAGAGCATACGACAGTTTTTTCAATAAAAATATCATAAATTGTAATTAACTAAGCAAAACAATTACTTAATGGATAATCTTAATCAATCATTTTGCATTTCCCTACAGAAGACAACGTTTGTTTACGTTTTAAAGTGGCGTAGTAATACACAGTGTAAGACAGAAAAATCTCACACTGCTGTCTCACACTGGACAAACCGATCTCACACCGGTGATAATGCGAGAAAAAAGTGTGGTTACAATAAGTGGTTGACATTTTACACAGTCTGGAACAAATATAAATAATGCAAAACACTGTTCTCAAAAACCCTATAACGTGTTCATCCAAAACTTGAGTGAAATATTCCTTACATAGTTAAGGTTCGCAATTTTTTGAAATCATGATCCCCGGGGTGGGTGTGGTCACAAAAAGAGATTGAATTTTTAAATAGGAATAAACAGATAGAGAGAGAAAAAGTGCAAAACACTGTTCTCGTTGATATTAAAATCTGTGCGAAATCATCCTTATATAGATAAGAATAAAATGTATTGACATCACGATCACAGTTGATTTGGTGTGATCACAATAGGGGGTTGAATTTTTATACAGTAATAAATATTGATAAATTATGCAAAACACTGTTTTTGAAAACGTGCTGATTTCGAAACTGTGTGAAATCTTCCTTACATAGTTTAGATTCAAAGGGGTTGAAATCATGACCCCCGGGGATTAGTTGTGGTCAAAAATGGAGATGAAATTCTAATTAAGGAATAAATAGAAAGAAAACATGCAAAACATTGTTCTCCGTAACCATTTAACGTGTTGATCCGAAACTTGTGTGAAATCTTCCTTATATAGTTTAGATACAAAGAAGTTGAAATCATGATCCCCTGGGATCGGGTGTGGTCAAAAAAGGAAGTTGAATTCTAATTCTGGAATAAATAGAGAGAAAACATGCAAAACATTGTTATAAGAAACCATTAAACGTGTTGAAATGAAACTTGTGTGAAATCTCCCTTACATAGTTTAGATTCGACATTGTTGAGGTCATGACCCCCTGGGATCGGGTGTGGTCACAAAAGGATTTGAATAAGTTGCTTTCAATAAATAAAGATAAAAAATTCAAAATATTTAACTAAATAAAATTCACCGTGTTGATCCGAAACTTGTGTGAAATCTTCCTTACATAGTTTATCAGACATAGCCTAGATTCGACCGTGTTGAAATCATGATCCCCGGGATTGGGTGTGGTCATAATTGGAGGTTGAATTTTTATACAGAAATTAACAGAAAATTTTTTGCAAAACTCTGTTCTCAAAAACTATTTAACGTGTTGATCTGAAACTTGTGTGAAATCTTCCTGACATAGTTTTGATTCGACCTTGTTGAAATCATAACCCCCGGGGAACGGGTGTGGTCCCAATAGTACGTTGAATTTTTATGCAGATATAAACAAAAAGAAAGTATGCAAATCAATGTTCTCAAAAACCACTTCACGTGTTGATCTGAAACTTGTGTAAAATCTTCATTACAAAGTGTACGTTCGACCTACTCAAATCATGATCCCCCGGGATCGGGTGTGGTCACAAGAGGAGGTTAAATTTTAATACAAAAATAATTAAACAGAAAGTTATTATGCAAAACTATGTTTTCAAAAATTACGTGTTGATCCGAAACTTGTGTGACATCTTCCTTACATAGTTTAGATTCGACCTTGTTGAATCATGATCCCAGAGGATCGGGTGTGGTCACAATAGGATGTTGAATTTTTTGAAAGAAATAAACAGAAAAAAAAATTATGCAAAACGTTGTTTTTAAAAATCCCTTAACGTGTTGATCCGAAAATTTTATGGAATTTTCGTTACATAGCTTCGATTCGACCTGGTAGAAATCATGATCCCAGGGGATCAGGTGTGGTCACAATAGGAATAAGCATTTTAGTACTTGAATAAATAGAGAAAAAGCCATGGAAACATTGTTCTCCGTAACAATTTTTAACGTGTTCATCTGAAACTTGTTTGAAATTTTCCTTACATAGATTTGATTCAAACGAGTTGAAATCATGACCCCCAGGGATCGGGTTTGGTCTCAATAGCAGGTTGAATTTTTATACATAAATAAAAAGACAGAAATTATGCAAAACACTGTTCACAAAAACCACTTAACGTGTTGATCCGAAACTTGTGTGAAATCTTCCTAACATAGTTTATATTCGACCTTGTCCAAATCATGACCCCTGGGAACGGGTGTGATCACAATAGGAATATGAATTTTTATACATAAATTAACAGAAAGAAATCATGCGAAACACTGTTCTCAAAAACCACTTGACGTGCTGATCCGAAACTTGTTTAAAATCTTTCAATCATAGTTTAGATTGAACATTATTAAAATCATGACCCCCGGGGATCAGGTGAGGTCACAATAGGAGGTTGAATTTTTATTTAGAAATAAACAGGAAAAAGTTATGCAAAACAGTTCTCAAAAAACACTTAACGTGTTGATCCGAAACTTGTGCGAAATCTTCCTTACATAGTTTAGATTTAAACAAGTTGAAATCATGATCCCCGGGGATCGGGTGTGGTCACAATAGGAGGTTGAATTTTTATAAAGAAATTAACAGAAATATTTTAGGGACAAGACTGTTCTCAAAAACCACTAAACGTGTTGACGCGAAACTTGTGTGAAATCTTCCTGACATAGATTTGATTGGACCTTGTTGAAATCATAACCCCCGGGGATCGGGTGTGGTCACAATAGGAGTTGAATTTTTATTTAGAAATAAACAGGAAGAAATTATGCAAAACACTGTTCTCAAAAGCCACTTAACGTGTTGATCCGAAACTTGTGTGGAATTTTCCTTACATAGTTT
>WFKH01011801.1:35852449-35868441 GCA_016163765.1 Magallana hongkongensis
TTGTTAAACCTTCAAAAAACAAAGTGATTATTAAGTATTTTAAAAAACTTTATCAAGTAGATAGTCTTCTAGTTGATAATGTGTTTAAGAATAAAAGTTGTTGTAATGTAAAAGTCAAAACAACATTTGCCGACCTTCTTTCAAGATATTGATAGATAGATAGATAAGAAATCACAAATTCGTCTGATGTTTGTCTAACCATGTATTTGTGCACCTTTATCATCTTCGTACTTCTAGAAACGGGCATTATTTCAGGTACCGTAAACCTTTGAATACATGTAAATTGTTGCTTAAACAGACCGGTGAAAGCAATTTTAACCAGAGGATGGGGGAAACCACATTGTATTTCTAATCAATAATTGTTTTTAGCTTTCTGATTGAATAGTCAAACGAAAGTCCCGACACGTCTATAACGTTAGTTGTTTGGATTGGTTGATTTTATTTTCTTGTCTCCAAGTGCAAATTAACCTTGTTTTAAAGACCGAAATGTTTCAATTTCATTTTATTTATGTCAGATATTTATTACGTTTTGAATATTTTTATTATCAATGTATAAATTACATGTACAAATTATCAAATGTAGAGAATGACTTTCATATCATAGCAATGCTGCTTAACGCTTTTATCTATTAATATCTCCAAAAATGGTCTTAGAAAAGATCGTATCTCATTCATTAAATAGTTCCCATTATGCAGGAAGATAACGTGATTCAAATTGATATTCATAAAAATATACTGTTTTATGTATCATATAAAAGTTTTGAATTGTTTTAAAGATTTAATCTTATTGTCGAATTTGTTTTGATTCACATTCTAATTTCTACTTCACAGTCGCGTTTGGATCATTGTGTAGATCAGACACTGAGTGCCAACATCACTACCATGTACCAGCTGACGAGGAAGTCTATTGTCACATTATTCACTCAAATGTCGGCATGTGTCAAATTAGAAAAAGTAAATTTAATACCAATATATTTCTTTCAAATTTGAAAAACGATGTTCAGAAAACGAAAAACCAGCACTGATTATCATTGCTTATTTTTTCTGTGACCTTCACATATAGCACATTGGAGGGAATGGAGTCATTGGGGTCACTGTAGCGTGACGTGTGGAGCAGGAATAAGGACTTCCACTAGGGAATGTGTAGCATACGGAACCGGATCTTGTCACGGGTCGTCTTCAAGGACCGAAGAGTGTCATCCCAAACCCCATAATTGTCCAAGTACTCAGTTCAATTGTTAATAGAGATTTGGTGCATTCTTACCAGAACGTCCCATAAACTTTTCTTTACAAGATTACTAGTATTTGAACTGTTATTAATCGGAAACCATAACCGAATTTTATTGAGTTAAATTATCCTCAACACCTTTTGGAATTTGGACAATTATTTTCCTTATCTTATCTGGTGTAGAATTTGTAGATCTCTTTTTGTTTGGGAACACAGTTTTTAAAGGGCAGAAACTATGTTCGTTCTTCTTTTTAGAGAAAAGACAGATTTCCTTGAACAAAATTACATATCGTATACGATCTCGAGATCTTGCAGAGCATATGTGTTTTTCGGTTTTCTACGGGGATTGGTTCCTTGTTAAAGTTTTAACAGACCAAACAATCTTTATGGGGTTTTTTTTTTAAAAAGAGATAAATTTTCACCATGAAAATTGATTTCATTGCGAGAGCTTGGGAAATTTGATAGTCTGAATGACTGAATTGTAATCTAAACTTCGTTCAAGTAGTTTGATTAAGATGGTAAGGGACACTTGTCGATATCAATGTGAATAAAAGTACACTATCATTAAAATACTTTCGCTCTAATCTGTTGCGCTGCTGCTACGCCTTAGATAAAACTTTTGGGAAAGAAAACATTTTTAAAAATATACTTAATTTTATTGTTCATTTTGATAGGAAGTACGCCACAATTGTTTTAAACCACTTTACAATGTTTGTATTGTTTGTACTATACATTCGTTTTTACCGGTAACGAATTTTTGCTAGAATGAAATATTTTTTTGAAAAATTATTAGAGCAAAACGAAGTTGGGGTTTTAAAAACCCTTATTAGGTAATTATAATACAGAACAGATAATTCAAATGAATATTTTATTATTTGCACGATTAATTACCACTGAAATTGTCAGGAACTGCAAGGCAGAAAAAACAAAAGTGTGAAAACAACTAAGTCTGTTTAAAGAAATGTGTGTTATTGAACCACATTTCGTAGATAATTAGTACTTTTATTTGCCATTTGAATGAAATTCCGACGTCCAAAAGAACCAAGATTATAATATTCTAGTTTCGGTTCAGTTCGATAGAAGAATTATTTGGCGGAATATATTGAAAAATAGATGGGCTAAATGACGGCAAATCGCAATTACTTACCTTCAAGTTCAGGTATAAAGTGAATTTATGAAAGTTTAACATTATAAAGTATTGCAAAACTAAAAAAAAAAATAAAATGAAAACTTTCAAATTCAGTATCAACTGTGGGGTAAAACAGTTAATTAAAAATAATCATCATATCATATTTTGACATATATTATTCCCACAATAATATATGTCTTCTTTTTCATCTGTTAGTTCATTGAAATGTACCTATATTATTACTTATTAGGTTTGTTACTGACTGACGGGTTGATCAATCTCATAGATGGCGAGGCGAAGCCGAGCCGTCTGTGAGATTGATCAACCCGATATATATTTGTAGTCAGTCAGTAACAAACCTAATAAGTGTTTTATTTTCCCGAGGACTATCAATTTATAACACATTTATTCACATTTATTCACATTTATTCACAAAAAGCGATGATCTACGCAAACCCAGGTACACAAGTTGCCTAACATTTAAAGATTCAAATTTATCAATTTCACCTTTCAAATACTCTTTGACAATCTTCGCTTTACTAATGTTTTGTTGCTATTCAATTTTAAACGTTTTCTCCCTTTCCTTTGCAAAGATTTGGGCAAATCTCGACGTCTGCTCCAGACACAACAATGTGACGTCAATATTCAAACGGCAACTACTTTAATTTTAAAGAATTTTAAAGGGCAACTACTCCAAATATTTTAAGAACTTACGGCATGCGGTTTCTGTATTAAATAACATCACCCCATCATACGGCTCTTCCGAACGCGGAGGACTCTGTAGAACGCGGAGCAGTGTTTAGTTCAAACGGAAAAGCTACGGTCTTTAACTTTCCTTCAAACTTGCTCAAAAAATGTTTAATTGAAATATTCTTTAAGTCTAAATCATAAAGGGATGATTAAGCTTTTAAATGGTACAAACATCTACAACAAAAACACAAATCGTCGATAATTTTTGTAAACAAAACATTTCAGTAACAAATGTAACCGTTTAAAGCCATTTCAACACTATTTTAAAGAATACAAATCTGTCAAAATCATTAATCTACATTCTATTCAATTTTCAAGTCATTATCTTAACTTTGTAATGAATTATTAGCGTTTAAAGGGAACAGGGTCGACAAAAATTGGATCGTACGAACGCGGATGTTGGTTCTGCTGAACTTGAGGAATAGGTAGAAATGGAACTGACTGAACGCGGAGGAAAGTTTTGTTTTTATAATATCCCAAAAATCAAGTGTTTTGCCTGTCCATTCTATTAAACAGTTCTCATAAGTGACAATTTGTACAAAATGCGACTTTTTGATATTGAGATGGACCAACCTGTATAAAATCGGCATGTTAAGTCATTTGTTGTGCCCATATATCATTGAACAAATAGTCTAAACGTGGAATTTTTTTCTATTGTAGCACATATAATAGAAACGAACTTCTGAAATAAAGAGAAACTTCGGTTGAATGAAAACAACGGAAAATTTATTTACCAAACAAAAGTACACGAAGATGTTATTCCTTCAAAAACTAGTATTGTAAAAGTGCATCGTAGTTAGAACCTATAAGCACAGCGCAGACTTATATAATTAATACGCCAAAGAAAGAAAAACTAATTAGGTGTGTTAAAGGGACCTAGACACGGTTTGATATCAACATTTCGTTTTTCATTATTTTATTTTTAAAATTGTTTACTTAAGTATTTTGAATGATTGACAAAAAAATGAATGTTAATAATCAAGTTACAAGCAAGGCACAGGCATAATTAATCATTGTTTTGTAAACAAAGCTCGAGTTTTATATTTGTTTACAAATATTGCAAAGTACAGAAATTACCATTTCTTTGACAAAATGACTCGTGCCAAACAAGATAAACTGATTCAATGTGAATAATATTATCAACAAAACAGCAACATTAGATTGAAACTCATACCAATACCACATATATATATATATATGTAAACAATAACAAGACTCGAGCTTTGTTTACATAACAAAGAATTTCGAACTCTAAAATGTATGTCTGGCTAGTAACACAATATTTGACTTTCCAATTTTGGCGAAACATCAAAAAACCTATATTGACCATTCTAGATACTCAAAATCAAAAAGTAAAATTTGAAAATTTACAGCTCAAATCGTTTCTACGTCCCTTTAAATAAAGTGCAGTTAAAACTTTTGAATGTTTTAATCATAATTAAAACAAAATTCATCAATAAAGGGATGTGTGATTCTTTGATTTTTAAAAAAATACATTTTAGATATTGAGTAATACTGCAAATGGATTAAAATGGCAAAAGCCAAAATTGACTTGACACGGACATAATAAAACCGTAGATATTTATGTACATATAATGATATAACTGGGCATGCATTCAAGATCGTAGCTGCTACATTTATGTAGGGCTACGTAGCAGCTACGCTGTTGAATGGTAATCCAACTTAGCAACTAAGTAAATATTCTTAGTCTAAATTTTTTATGCTAATCATCAAATTCAAGATGGCTACCTAAGTAACCACTTTGTAACAAACATGAAATTTATCTTATCTTGTGATATTTTGTTCATCCTATAAGTTATTGTGAATTTTAACATGTATGTTTCCGCTTGAAATTAACAATTTATGTCAATGTAGGAAGTCTTTAGTTGAATATTTCCAATTTCAAATCAGAGACCTAGCTGCTAAACCCGCATCCCTTGAATAGACCTATAGATATCTACGACCTAGAGGCTAGGCTAGCTGCCACGATCTTGAACGCAACCCTGTCTCCTAGTTGGATGTACAAACTATGCATCTTCCCAAGTCAAGGGTTACTGATCCGCTCCGCTCTACATAAACCCTTGACCGAAAAGACAATACATATGCGGGTTAACGATTACGCCATCTAGTGAGTATACTCATTTTGGAACTTTTGTGACCTCTTGTTCTGACCAATCAGAGAATGCGTTATAAACAGAAACAATATAGCAACATGGCTGCTCCCATGAACAAACTCGTATTTGTAGAAAAGATGGATTCACTCGGACTAAAAAACCGATAGCAGTAAGTCAAATACTTACTAGTCCGTCTAAAATTTATTTGACAACGGTTCAACATTGATCAATGCACAATTAATATCATTATTGAAACAACGTTTCTTATTGGATCATGCAAACTTGTATGACACCAACCAGCGTGCGAGGTTTCTAACCCCGTCAAACTCTGCCTATTCGGTCAAGGGTTTATGTAGAGCGGAGTGGATCAGAAACCCTTGACTTGGTAAGATGCAAACTATGATGATATGATGGGTTTTTATTTGGTTTTTTTTTTTCAAGATTTGGTTTTCATGGTTTCAAACTTAAACTAATAATTACTTTTGTGCCATTTCTTTGATATTTTCATTGGTATATGTCTGTTTAATAATACGATTGTTGTATGTAAAGACTCCGCGTTCTACAGGTCCATGCTCCGTGTTCTGCAGAGCAAATGCAATTTTAGCTCCGCGTTCGTACGATCCAATTTTTATCGACCCTGTTCACTTAAAATGCTAATAATTCATTACAAAGTTAAGATAATGACTTGAAAATTGGATAGAATGTAGATTAATGATTTTGACAGATTTGAATTCTTTTAAATTGCGTTAAAATGGCGTTCGGCGGTCACACTTGTTACTTAAAATTGTTGTTTGCAAAAATTATCGACGATTTTTCTGTTTAAACACCAACAGCGGAAAAGTTTCTTTCTCGATTTGTTAAATTTTTGTACCATTTGAAAGCTTAATTATCCCTTAATGAATTAGACCTTAAAGAAATTTCAATTAAACATTTTATTAGCGATTTTGAAGGAAAGTTAAAGACCTTGGTTTTTTCGTGTGAACTAAACAGTGCTCCGCGTTCTACGGAGTTCTCCGCGTTCGGAAGAGCCGTATGATGGGGGTGAATATGAATTGTCGAAATGAGTAGGCGAAGCGTCGGCCAATGACGGCCACATTGCCGAATATTATATGAGGCAGCCACGTGCTATGTTTAAACCAATGAAAGTGTGACATTTCAGTCCGAGGGAAAACAAAGTATATTATCAATAATAATCCGCCCCAAAATATTCGATCAGAAATGATAGCGCTTAGTTTGATACTGAAAAACGAGTTGAAAACTAGAAAAATGAAGGGGGTGTAAAAATTACTCCGTAGTTCATCCTTCATATTATTGGGAATTTGATACCACAGATTTGAAGAACATAAAAAAAAAACATAATTCGAACAACAAATAAACACACTCGGAATTCCGACCATACATGTAATAGTCGCATACACGACGAAACCGCATACTGATTCGCTACCGGTAAAACGACTGTATAAATACCCCGGTATCTAATGTTTACTGGCGAACTACATGTGTGACATAACCTAGCTTTGCATGTATTTAAACGGAAATCTTGCTGTCATTCTCATATATATATATATATATATATATATGTATGTGATATGCAGTTACTTACATGTTTTAGTTTTACACTTCAGTTGATGGATACTTTGAAAACTGGGGCGCATGGAGCACGTGTAGTCAGACATGTAATCATGGAATCAAAACAAGGTCACGTGTATGTGTTCCTCCAAATCATGGTGGTCAGCACTGCAACGGCAGTCATAACGAGATCACGCTTTGCATAGAGAGACCCTGTCCTGGTATCTTTATAGTTATCGCATATTTCAAGTTTTCTCAATTTTGACTGTTTATTTCTATTTTTTTTAAAGATAAGAAAGGGTACTTTAAAATATAAAAATACCCGATTCATTACCAGTGCAGTCAATCTTCATCTTAAAGAGTTTTCACGAAAACATTTAAATTCATCTAATTCAATTCAATCTTGTTGAAACGTCTCGTTTAAAACAGCAGATAAAGCTGAGATAAAACATTATTAATAAGAATGGACACATACGAACTTTAGTATCGTTTTTGTGAAGGAGAAGAAAAGTTGAATAGCGCAATGCTAAACACAATGAAGCGGCCAATAATCTGAATAAAACTGTTAACTTTATCATGCAGAATGTATAAAACTGTAAACCAATTTTTATTCGCGACGACTTTATTTCGCGAATAAACTGAGATAAACTTGGTCGCAGCGACTAATTTCCGCGATCAAGCCTTATCGATAATCGTGTTGTTATTACAAATGTAGCAGGTCAGTACCGTGTATAATATTTAGGCTTTTTATCAGTACTTCCCGTTGTGTTTATTTTTGTTTAGAGACTGAATTTGACATCTACATTAAGAATCAAACTTTACTAATTTCTAAATACGGTATGAAAACGACTTTACTCTCAATAAAGAAAAACCAGATATGATAAACCAAACTCAAAGTAAACGAAAACCAAGATTAACAACCCTTCATAAATTTATTACGACAAAATAGGAACACACAAGTTAAATCTCAATCATGTATAATAAATTCCCCCAACCCTAACCTAACTTATTAATAACAAGGACCTAAAATAGACAGACAAGACGGGGACTCAGGAGAAAAGTAGCTAGCGAAATCAGCTGTCTCCCTCGTCAAATATGAAGATACACGACTTTATATAGGGGACAGAACAATAGACAACTGTCATTAAAGTTATTGGCTATCGAATAAAGTGGGCGTTACCAAAGTAATAGAATTAAATCACATCGGGATCGGAATACTAATAATAATAAATATAAACGAAATCCCACACAACTATGGGGCTAGGACCGATTCACGGCGAGAAATATTCGCGACGAAGGGGCTCTCGCTAACCTCGCGAAAATTCTCGCACGCGAATAAAAGTTGGTTTACAGTATGCCTAATCGTCAGGGGAAAAACACGTATTTACGACAGAACCATTGACTTTAAGCTCATAAATCTTGAAATAATTATATAACTCATAAATGTAATATTTGGTGAAAATGGCTACATAATCAATATGTATGCTAGATGCTTATTATAAGGGAAGATTTTTAGATGTTACCTTTCATATAACTAATTAAAAGAAAGAATTTTCTGCTTTAGAAGTAGCTTTGTCAATTCAGTAAAATCTCTTATTAATAAGGTCACAAATTAGTTTCTTGCAAAAAAAACTAATTTTACGCTTTCATATATATTCAAGCTCATTTCATATTGATGTCATAAAATAATCGATACGAGTACACATGGCACAACTTTTACGAAATGAATAAGTAAACATTATGTACTTGGAAAATAACAATGTTTGATATGTAGTGTTTATAAAAAGCAATAATAACAAAATAAGGACAATAAGGATAAATCTAGAAAACGAAAGTATCTGCAATAAATTTAGATGAAAAAAAGTCATTTAGCTTTTTTTAAATAGTTTTATCTGTATTTATATTTGTAGTAAACGGCTGGTTTGAAGATTGGAGTACGTTTAGTTCTTGCAGTGTAACGTGTGGTGATGGACACAAAACTCGAACTCGCATCTGTCATCAACCTTTACATGGCGGCTTGCCTTGTCATGGAAAAGGAACTCAAACAATGACCTGTACAGCTTCTCCATGTCCAGGTTATTTAGTAAATGAATCAATAGGTGTCATTTGATGATGTTAACATATTTCTTTTAATTGAAATGAATATGTATATACTATATACCTTGTATATGACGATGCTTACAGTTGATGGATACTTTAAAGCCTGGAGTGATTGGAGCCCATGCAGTCAAACTTGTGATCCCGGATTTAAGACGAGGACGCGTGCGTGCGTGCCTCCTCTTCATGGTGGCGCCCCTTGCGGTCTGCATAACTTGGAAAAAGCACCATGCCTACAGAAACATTGTCCTGGTAATGTTCAATTTTAAAGAAGTTTATTGTAATAGAGTCACTTGCGAGGTGATTTCTTATAAGGTTACTTTACGTCATAGTGAATTAAATCTTTGGATTATATTTATCATTTTATCATAATTGGTTTGAAAAATAATTTTTGAATCGTATATGCATCGTTTTGACATGTCATGTATTTTAGATAATTTCCTTTGACATACTGCCTTCCGACATAGGATGTGAGTTCTTTTCATTTGGCATAGAAAATGAGTTCAGGAGACTAATTGAATAAATGGAACTACTGCTCTTTATCCATATTTAGAATTTACATAAAATATCAATTTGACATTGAATGTTGTATAATCTGTCCCATGTTATTGCTTCCATCACTTTTTGATGATTTTATATCAAAATTAACCAACCTGTCAATGAAGTACAATTCAAATCGATGAAAGGGAAAAAATCCAAGATTTCTTCATCGATACATACTATATATAGTAAAATATGACCGGAACAAGAATTCAGAAGCGTTTTCTGGCACTGACGTAATTGAACTTTAAAAGAAATACCTTTTAATTTTGATAACAATATTTCTCACATTATTGGTCTCAATCGATAGATTGTATACAGATGTTTAACAGTCCCATTGAAGCCATAAACAAAGATTTAATTGTTTAGGATAGTTCGATACACACCGCGGCTTGTATTTATCGCAACATTTTCTTTCTATTACCCCTGATTAATCCTGTTTGAACATATCTAGTTTTTGTTAAAATGTTTCTGTGTTTCTCGTCTGCAGTTATTCCTTCTCACCTTTTCACGCCCAATAAAATAGCAATGACAGTGAAACGTTTTCAAGTTTTACGACTCGTACAGATCAACGATTGAAATGTTGATCACATTATACATACATCATTTAAACAATAAAATGCTTTCTTTGGTATGGTGGCATATTTCTGCCCTCTACATGCAAGATAAATTATGGCAACATGCAAGAAAATTATGTCAACATGCAAGATAATTATGTCAACATGCAAGATAACTATGTCTACGTGCAAGATAATTATGTTGACATGCAAGTTACAAATCTTTTAAGAGAATCTAGTTTTATATGGGTAAAATGACTTACTAATGCCAGACTCTGACATCATAGATGCAAGATGCAACATATTTATGACAACATGCGACTTATTATGTTGACATGCGAGATAATTATGTACACATGCAGCATATTTATGTCGACATGCGACTTATTTATGTCAACATGCGAGTTAATTAAGTTAACATGCAAGATATTTATCTTGACATGCGAGTTAATTATGTCGACATGCGACTTATTTATGTCAACATGCGAGTTAATTATGTTAACATGCAAGATATCTATGTAAACATGCAAGTTATCTCGCATGCTGTTATAAATAACTTGCATGTAAACATAATTATCTCACATGTTGACATAAATATCTTGCATATTAACATAATTAACTCGCATGTTGACATAAATAAGTCGCAAGTCAACATAATTATCTCGCATGTTGACGTAAATTTCTTGCATGTTAACATAATTATCTCGCATGTTGACATAAATAAGTCGCATGTCAACATAAATAAGTCGCATGTTGTCATAATTATGTTGCATCTTGCATCTATAATGTCAGATACAGGCGTAAGTAAGTGATTTTACCCATCTAAAAATCTGATTCTCTCAAAAGATTTGTAACTTGCATGTCAACATAATTATCTTGCATGTAGACATAGTTATCTTGCATGTTGACATATTTTTCTTGCATGTTGACATAATTTATCTTGCATGTAGAGGGCAGAAATATGCCACCATACTTTGGTGATTCATGCGGGATATAAAGGTAGCGACATTGCAGAAAAAATACAAGGTAAAAAATATAATGTAAATTTATTCTGCAATGATCGCTACCTTCATAGTCCGTATGAGTCATCAAAGATAGCATTTTATTGTTTGTATTTACATTTTTCTTGTAATAAATCATTGAATTAATTATAAAAAAATAGGTAAAAGTAAGTAAATTATTGTTAATGTACATCAGTACGTTAGATAAAATAAATAGCCAAGTCTTCATATATGGGAATTTGAGTCTGAAAGCATCATGATTATTTCGTGCAGTCCGTGGTTTTTTCTTATGTTGCTGAAGGTTTCGACCGATCGATAAACTGGTTAGAGCTCGATTGTGTAAATTTCAGCCCTGTCAGTTTCTATAGCGCTGTGAATTACAGTCGGTTTGCTTAAGAAATATAGGAGAACATAGACAATGAATGTAAATTTATACATATACACTACTTCATAATTAAAGTTGACGGTGTTCTGAATGTTTGGCAACCTTGGAGTTCTTGCTCAGCGACTTGTGAAGGTCAGAGGAAGAGGACCCGGACGTGTGTCCCTCCTCAGTATGGTGGGGTTCCATGCAGGGGAAACGCCGTAGACACGGAGAATTGTGGTACTAGACACTGCCCAGGTAACATGTGATGCTCATGTACTTTGCAGTTGTAATTGAATCTGTTGGTAATGCAATTACGTAAAGCAAGAAATGAAGATATAATATGTCAACATGCAATTTTAGTGTTGTTAAATAAATTATTGACTTTAGTCGTAAATACATGCCCTTTTTCTCACGAAAGGTTTTCTCTACATTGATCGATCATAGATAGTACTAGACAAGGTCATACGTTCTACACTTTTTTTTTCTATTCATATAATATTTTATCATACGTGAAGTTTAATTTGTACATAGACGATAAAGTCTAAATCTACATGTTCATGTACATACCAGTAAAATAAAAATTGACAATTATCTCTTTAATTTTGTTGAAAATTTTATTCGACCATTATTTTTGGAACTAATTTATAGATTTATTCTTTACTTGTCGAGCAGCTTTAATTGTTACTTATGTTTAAAACCGGTGTATATTCCAAAGTTGATGGTATTCTGAGTGCTTGGCAACATTGGAGTCATTGCTCAGCGACCTGTGAAGGTCAAATGAGGCGGACCAGGACTTGTGTCCCTCCCCAGTACGGTGGGGCTCCATGCAGGGGAAACACCGTAGAAGCACAGCCTTGTGGTGCTACACACTGTCCAGGTTACATTATTTATATGATTGTGAAATTAAATAAAAATAGCAGTCAATTTATCTTTCCACAAGGATGACACCTCAACAAGTCCTTTGAGTTTGCATGAGCACGTATAGGATATGCTTCAACGCCTGTTTCTCTTGCATTTAAGTTGATGGCAAGCTGACAGCATGGACACCTTGGAGCCCTTGCTCAGCGACCTGCGAAGGAATCAAGAAGCGAACTCGGTTATGTCATCCGCCCAAATATGGTGGGGCTTCATGCATTGGAAATACTGTCGAAACGACAGGATGTGCTGCTTTGCATTGTTCAGGTAGGGTTTTGCCAAGAATTGACAATTTTGATTTATTAACATAATTCGTCATATCCGTTCACTTTTTAATACGTTTTAAGACTACGAGGAAACCAACTGACTTCGCGCTGTCAGTGTTCTTTCATGCTGACCATTATTTGCTCAAAAATTTGCCGCATTATTTACAATTCATAAAATAGAGCGCGGAAGTTTTAATTTATTTTTAATGCACTTGATATCATAGTTAATAATAACATGTACTGTTGCATCATGTTTTTAACCAAAGAAAGAAATAGTTCAGTCACCCCCTCTTCTTTTCTGGATAGTAAAGGCACCGAATAAATTGAAGTTTATTTGCTCAGTTGACGGGCACTTGAACGATTGGGGATCCTGGGGTCAATGCAGTGCAACCTGTGGAGGTTTGAAAAAGAGGACTCGAACATGCAGCCCTCCACTGTTTGGTGGTGCTCCATGCACCGGACAGACAACACAAACAGATAAATGTGGGATTGAACACTGTCCAGGTATCACAATCTAAAACATTGTATATACAGTCCAGGATAGACCAGGTTTAAGTTATCAGTAGTTCAAAAAGAGTTCCGAAATAGTTTCTGGTCTATTCTGAGAGTAGACGATGCTAGTTAATTTTCATTGTTACATCAAGTTGTGTGTACATCTATATGAATTTGAAAGTGGTTAAATGCAAGAATTATGTGTCCTGATTTATTTTTTATTCGGGTATTCTTTTATTTCTTTTAGATATCTGGGGCCCGTTTCACAAAGCATACTTAGGACTAAGTTATATCTTAGGAAAGAACTTTTTCCTAAGTTCATTACTTATCCGTTTCACTATTCCAGTCGTATCTTATGAAATTCCTAAGTTATGTCTTAACTTTAAGAAAGGTAAATCGATGTCTTAGGAACAAACCTAACATGGCGACTGTTTATGTCACTTTGAAATGAATTATATGCGCAGTATAGTTGAACAAAAGATACTAGAATACACTATCACTAAGACCTTTTTCAGTTTACTTCTTAATTGAAAACTTTAGAACTATCAAAATATACAAATATTCCTTCAATTAATTTATTTGGTGTAGACTTAAGTATTTGCTTTCAGATACCAGATACCAATATTTATTAGTTATACTATTTGTATAGTGACAATCACTGATCCCCTAAGTAGTTTGATGTAACAGGAATAAATACCAAATAAATACTCAATTACTGAATGACTGGATGATTTGTCCTATCCCTCCACGAAATAAGCTTTTCTTTTTCGTAAGAAATTTTAGGTATTTTCTTATGGGGGAGGAGTTGTTCATTTGATTTTCTGTCGGGGAGGGGGTAGGGGTGACCGGGAAGTGGTTTAGGAATGTCGATGCTAGATCTACTCGTGTATGCATATGAATGTAAAATATTATACAGAATTTCAGTACATGTACATAGACAGTATATTATTGACACTCTATCTACACATTTTACTTTTCCAAGATGTTTTTAGTTGATTAAGGGAATGAATTTTCACATTCACGTATAAAGTTTACATTTGTGTCATATTAATAAGAATTTAATAAGAATAATATTAATTTAGAATTAACAATATGATTTGAACGTGGCTTACAATGAATCTTAAGATAAGTCAACGCTAAGAAAGTTTTGTGAAACAGCTATGACAAATCTTAGGAACATCCTAAGTTATAACTTAGGCATATCTTAAGTTCTATCTTATAAAACATCATAGGAAATCTTTGTGAAACGGGCTCCTGGCGTATAGATAGATAGATAGATAGATAGATAGATAGATAGATAGATATTTTAATTGTTGAAAGTGGATGGTGTTTTATCGGCATGGGGTAACTGGTCACCGTGCAGTGTTACCTGTGGAAGCGGCTCCAGGGTGAGATCCAGGGCCTGTATACCTCCACAGTATGGGGGTCACAATTGTACCGAGTCGTTGTTTGAGATGAACAACTGTGGTCAAATTCCATGTCCAAGTAAGTAAAATGCTACCTTTTTGGTTATTGATGTATATATTTTAGATAATGGAAAGAAAGAAATAAAGTTACTGAAGTCAAGTTCCATGTCAAAATTTGTAGAATTTACCTCTTAAAGCAGCAATAAAAATCTTATGTTTCCCCATCGTCTTTCTTCTGTGGATTTTAGCATCCTTTATCATTTTATTTTTCCATTTTTTATCTAGCTCAACCCCCTACGTCAACACATTCCTCGCTTACACCAATTTTAAATACCACAAATGTAGGTTAGTAAAAAGTAAAAAAAAAAAAATTATGTGTAACATCATGCCTGTTGTATAGTGACAAAATTGAATGATAAATAAATTGAAATTTGTTTGTTTGTCCTTGAAAAGAGCTCGTCTACCCCATATGACATGTATAATTTATAAATATGAGGTGTAAGAAGTAATGGCTTTTACAAGTATCAGACGCTGTTATCAAATTAAAAAGATTTTACTAGTAATAATCTAAATTTAAAAAAAATGATAATTACGATTTATCAAAAGAAATAAATCACTTTTGATAAAATATTTAAAAAAAAAAAAGTACGTTTTCAACTTGGGTAAAAGAATAAAAATGGAACTGTAGAATTTAAGGTATATATTATACATATGTTACTAGAGTCTATTTGAGAATGTTATACGTTATAAGTCAGTATTTCATCTATCAACTACATTTAACTTATCTAACTATTAAATTGAATGTATTATAAGCATGCGATTATTTATTGAGGCATAACTTTCCCAGGTGTAACTTGTCCATCCTGTAATGAGAATCTGGAGTGTACCTGGAACATTGCATGTCACGTGACGGAGAACTGTATGGTTCGATCTATCCCAGGATTCAGTTTCACCACGCATTGCATCCTGGTAACTAATTGTTTGAATTGCAGCAGCAAAACTCGTTTATAGCGAAGAAAAAACTTCGTTATAGCCGTAATTCGTTATACGTTTATAGCGAATTCGTAATAAATCTTTTAGCGAATTTATTATAAAATAATCAGCTGACAGTACTTCAAACTATCGTAGGTTATAAAATCAATATACCGTCATTTACAAAAAATGTCAATATAACCTTTTTACTTCAATTTTTAAAAAAAGAATTCTGTATAATATTTGAATATGAGTATTTTATATACGCATCTGAAAATTGCATGTATCTTCAATGAAATTTGTAATGGAAAATATTCGTTATATAATTGATAAAATACGTTAAAATTTTGCCAACGGGGGTCTTAAAATTACTTCGTTATAGCCGTAAATTCGTTGTAGCCGTGTTCGTTATATGAGGCAATTTTCTTTAGGTTTATATAAGAACTTTACCGGAACATGAATAAGAATTCGTTATAGCCGTAAATTCGCTATATCTGTGTTCGTTATATTCAAGTTTTGCTGTGTGTGTGTGTGTGTGTGTGTGTGTGTGTGTGTGTGTGTGTGTGTGTGTGTGTGTGTGTGTGTGTGC
>WFKH01011801.1:35868541-35892173 GCA_016163765.1 Magallana hongkongensis
GTGTGTGTGTGTGTGTCTGATTGTTTGTATATATATATATTTATGTATATATATATATATATATATGTCATAAAATATGATTTTAGAAAGACGACTGTGCTGTAATGAAAATGCTGGCAAAGTCACATGGAGAAATTTTCTGCTGTACTGATGTAGCCTGTATACGGACTATTCTGGGAATATAATTTACAAAATAAGTCTGTAACCAACTCAAAATAATTAAAGAACAGATTGTTTCATTTTGGAAATACATGTACTTTGTCAATAAACTTAGAAGATAATATCGCACTGATTACAAATTCTACAATTTTAGCATACATTTAATTAATTTTGAAATACAGTCTTTTTCGAAATTGAAAAAGCAAGTGATATTGAAATAATTACTTATACGTAGATTGTATTTATTAGTTTTTAATGACATATCGGCGATTCTGAAATATACGTCATTCCTGCTTTAAAAGAAAAGAATGCAGCTGAATCTACTTTTCTCAAGTCTTCTGATTAAATTCTATTTATAGAACGGAGTTTTTTTTTTTCTTTGCTTGAAAAAAAAATGTTATTTAAATAATTGTATACGGAATATTTCCGCTCTATGTAATTTCGCCCTTCCACAATTGCAAACGATTTTGCTCTCTCTTGAATTCGCCCAGACATAGTAAAAGAGAGATAACTTAGTACATATTAATTCTCTTAGACTAGGTCTTAAATTCGCCCGCTGACAACGAGAGCGAAAGGGGTGAAAATAAAACGGGCCGAATATGTCCATTTATATAGTATATCTGAATAATTATAAACGGTTGTTTATCGTTTTAATCACAGGTGCTTGAGGACAGGACCGACAACCCCCCTCCCCCCCCCCCCCCACCTTCATCCCCCACCCCAAGTATCTAGACCCCGGAACTTTACTCCTTTTTTCATTAAATTATCCTTTTATGATTAATTTTGTGCTTTGAATGTATAAATAAGCTTACAAATATGTCATAAAGGGATATTTTAATGAAAAAAGGAGTAAAGTCCCGGGGGTCTAGATATACTTGCGGGTGGGGGATGGAAAGGGGGGATCGGTCTTGTCCTTAAGCACCTGTGGTTTTAATGCATTAATTTGTCTGACAACCTTAAAATGATTTTCCTTGCAAAAGTCTCTATTTGTAAATTTTATATACTTAAACTGGTATAGGTATGAATGATTTTTAAAAAAAAAAAGAAAAAAAAATGATTTTAGAAGGTTAGGGGATTCCAACTTACGATGTTCCGAACCTTTTTCTTAAGGCATATCTATATAAGGCTTGGACCCATTTTAACCATTAGAACGTAACTATCTATTTCTTGCATCAAAACAAGTTAAAAATGACGCTGGTTTCGAGCGAAATGTGTGTAGATTGCGTAGTCTTAGCTCAAAAGCCAGACAAATCTTGTTGATTTCAAAGAGCCATGGCTGAGTGACCAACAATAAAATAGACAGGCCTACGTCACATTGCTGTTTGACACAACTACCTAAAGTTCAAGCTCTCCTTAAAATGGTTCTAGGTTATATATAGGTGAACATATCTGCTGGTAATTAAGTAATTTTCTGATAGACTTTCATGCGTGAAATCTTTAAAGTAGGGTGGCTATAGATAATCATTTCAGAGTATATTTTATTGAATTTTTTTTAAATGGGAGTTTAGTCAATTTAAGATAACTTACGATAGATTATGTCTAATATATATAGCTTCGGTGTACATATATGTACATCCTAAGATACATTGTATGCAAACATTTTCATAATATACTGTAACATGTACATGTATTTGTTTTTAAAAACCCTGAAATGAAATCGGGTGCCCCCACCTTTTTTTTTTAGCGGGATGTTATTTTTAATAGGAGGGATTAAAAATAAAGTAACGCTACATAACAACGAGGGGGATGTATAATTAATCTAATTAAAAGTAGACTTGTATATCTATACATTAACGATACCCTGTACAAATTCATAATTACTATACTTAAAATATACAAGTATAAATGTTAATTAGATTCATCATTGGGGCGTAAAATACATAAATAATGTAGTTATTTAATAATGAGAATATGCATAATATATTTCAACTGAATTTTCCTTAAGAATGAGATTCTTTTAACAGGTGCGCTTTACGCCACTGGTGCCAATATAAACCTGCAAAATTAATGATACATGTACTAACATTTTACAACGTCATGTACCTGTAACGTGACGTATTTGGCAGCGAAGGGGGCACCATTACAGCTACACCTTTGAAAGTTAAAAGTGTGTCCCCGGGACTGTAAAACTTAGACAAGTTCACTTTTGGTCTCACTTCAAGAAAAGAAATATACAATAAAAAGGTAAACAAAAAAGTGTTCATTTAAACAATAAAATGCTTTCTTTGGTGATTCATGCGGGATATGAAGGTGGCGACATTGCAGAAAAAATACATAACCCGCGTTAGCAATGATCGCTACCTTCATAACCCGCATGAACCATCAAAAAAAGCATTTTATTGTTTATATTTACATCTTTCTTTTAACAAATTAATAAATTAATTGTAAAAAGAAAGTAAAATTTACTAAATTGCATTTACTATACATCAGTACGTTAGCTAAAAGAAACAGCCAAATCGTCTCCTATGGGAATTTGAGTCTGACATCATCATGATTATTTCGTGCAGTCCGTGATTTGTCTTGAGTCACTGTAGGTTTCGACCAATCGATAAACGGGGCGTGTAGATTTCAGTCCTGTCAGTTTCCTCTCAGTTTCAGTCGCTGTAGGTTTCGACCAATCGATAAACGGAACGTGTAGATTTCAGTCCTGTCTGTTTCTACAGAGCTATGAATTAACTATAAGTTTCCGTAAGAAATAGAGGGAATCATACTCGGTAGATGTAAATATATAAGTTTAGTTACTGTAGTCCTTGCGCCATATCCTAACTCTATTAATTCTGCATGTTGTAGAGTTGGCACGAACCTTAAGGTTTTGCTTATAATAGAAATAATTGGTGAAGCATACCCCAAACGCAAAGTTTTGGGGTCATTACTTCAGATATGAACAAACAATGTATAAAATGCATACAAACCAAATACATTTGGTATCAATAAAATTGATTGTGAGTTGAACAATTTGCAATATTAATGAATATGAAATTAGAAATCCAAAGCTTCAATAATACGTTATATATCAATACTTAAAATATTTAAAAAATGTCTTTTGTTGTTCATGTGGGTTACTAGTATATAAGAAATGAAGACAAATTTTCTTTATCTGAGCTATTTTCTATGAGAAGTAATGTATGAATTTTATTAGAAAAACGGACAGTCTTGGAGGCTAAGTTTAAAGGTCGAATGCATTAATTATGTAATTAAGTTTGTCGCATTAACGGATATACGAAACGTGTATTCAAATAATCAATGCAAACCCTATACATTACCAGTAATAATAACATTCATTTTCAGTATGAGTTACGTTACTCATTTGTTCCACATTACATCACCATATTCTAATATAGAAAGTATAAATATAGTGGCAGGTAAAATTTTCTACATAATTATATACAATTAGTTAAGATGATCTTTGTTCCAAAAAAGGTAAATATATCAATCTCCTTTGTAAAATAAGATCTTCTGTAGATAGTAGGATATTTGGATAATTTTTTATCGATAAATAAACACTGGAATGTAAAGAAAAACGATAAAATCATTGTGTTTTCTATTTACCAAATTAAAAACAAAACTAACAAAACTCAAACAAAATACAATTGTACTTTATCGTGTAGGGCACAGTTTGTAAGTGTTACACTATGTTATTTCATTATTCAACTCATGGATATCGCAAAAAGGAGAACATTTGACAGGACGACGAACAAAATGCAGAAATATATCATAAAGGTATCAAGATATCCTGAAATCGTTTGCCAAGTGATGTTAGAATCCTCATTTTCTTCGGTGTTTTGCTCTTCAACTTCAAGTTTAGTTCTTCTTCGACGACAACAGGCCCTTGCTATTTGTGAAAAATACTTTGGAACAGGTATTCGATTCTGGTCTTTGTAATAAAATACCAGACCAATAATGACAACAAAGCAAATAAAACAGCTCATTCCCAAATTAGCCAGGACGTAGTAAGATAAAATTGAGATAGGGTCTGATGTTGGGGGTAAATTCTGCTCAACAATGGTTAAGAACACCGCTATTGCCAACAGAACAGTAACACAATAAGAGAGTCTCTCGCCGCTTTCAATGGGTAAAATAAAAACGAAAATATTCATCAGTCCAAAAAATATCAAGGGAGCAACAACGTTAATGACAGCGAACCCTGGATGCCTCTTCATCGTTATGTCGACACTGACGTACGTCAAAAATAAGTCTGAAACGGTATTAACTCTCTGGTACACTATTTCCCATGTATCGTGCTCTATGAAATAAAACGTTCCGACTTTTGGATTCGGCGCCTGAACAACGATAGAAGACGACGGATATCCCCAACATCCAAAGAGCAGACGACAAGTCTGGGTGTCAAAAGGATACTTTGTTACATCCACTTCACATCTACTTGACAACACGTCACCTGGCAACCAAACGGCGATTCCGCTGGAAGAATATCTTACTGGAGAAACTCCCTTTGCAATGCGCTCAACTCTAACAAAAGGATTTAACAGACTGATATTAGGTATCCACGTCTTCCTTTCTGGTAGCTCCAGAATTTGCAAGTCACCATATGCCGAAGGGTCCCATCTTAAGCGGGAATCTTGCCAAGTGACCTGAAAAAAGCCAGTTACCGAAAACATTCCGTTCACCTCGTCAAATTCCTTAACACCTACGAGGTAAAAAGTAACATTCACTGTAACGGGAGAAACTTCTGTCGGTCGTACGTATTTGTTGAAGTCCTTCATTAAATCATTATACAGGCGGTCCGATTGTGGTATGTTTGACTGTGTTATGTTTGACTGTGTTATGTTTGATGCAGAGCATCCACCACAAACAAACAAAACCAAGCAAACTACCCAAAACATAGTTTGTTTCTCTTTTTGCCAATCAGTTTATCAAAATTCAATATAAAACTTATTTTTACTTTAAACATCCACTAATGCAGTAGCATAGGTGATTCTAAGAGTCATATGCATATGCTAACACTCACTTATGGATGCTTATTTTATATATAAACTAAACATAGGTTTGTATCCTTGACGGATGTCACAAAATTTAGACCCATGGTTTATGAATTCGCGGATTCGAAATTGATGCTCATGCGCAATGCAGAAAAAAATTAGTGCATCAACCGGATAAATGCGTAACTGCATGGGGCTGGGACAGGGTTAAAATTGTAAGATATACTATTAAAGCCCACGTCACACCAGGGTGTGTTGCCACAAATTATCACGTTATTTAATATGTAGTATATACACGACGTCTACGATGTAGCTTAAAAATGTGTTTTTTAAAACAACGTTTTCATTTATGTATTTAAAATTTTGTATATTTCAAAACCAAAAAAAGGAAGAAAATTGAAATACTGTTATTGTGTTGATCACCATACATTCACAAATGCAGTTTCTTTTATACAAGTTGATCAGTTAACCATTCTTTGGGTTTCAAACCACTTTCGTTTACAATATCATTTTATACTTAAAACCACTCTTCGGTCATTTTTTAATACTCGTCTGTATTTGTTAATAGGAGCATTTAGTTGTAACCAAAGTGGTTTCTTTTAATTGTTTATTCAATCACCTGTCTTTGGTTAATTGTTTACCCACGAAAATGTCACGTAATTTGATAATCATAAAATCATTTAAATTGGTAATATTTTTCATCGTAGGTAATCAAAATCGAAGTTATTTTCTTAACCCTCCTTCCCATTTTGCAAATGAAAGACACTTTAAATTATGGATTTTAGATTTTAAAGATCCATCAGCGATACCTACATTAATTGTATGCCCCCAGGTATGCCTACTGCCTACTGTCCATCTGGAACACTGTGCCGGATAATTATGCCAGTGCCAAGGTGGCATTTTTGCACCCGCTTAAGATGCAGTTTCGTAAAACTCCATATGTACCAAATGACAGACCATTGTCTAGAGAGTATATAACCACTTTTGTTTTTAGTGTATCTCACCTGAGAGGTGAGATGTTTACCTTTAAAAATTAATATCCCATAGGAAAATAATAATTCCAATGGGAGAAATAATTTTCCTGCAGAAAAATTTGAAAATCCTATAGGATTCTCTAAAAATTCTGTAGGAATTATATTTTCTTTAGGAGAAAAGTATTTCTTGCAGGAATTTGGTTCAGACAGGTAGTTTTTCTGTAGGAAATTAAGATTCCCTATCGGATTTTAAAATCCTATGGATGTTTTGTTCAAATCCTACCGGAATTTAAATTCCTAAAGGAAGTTCTTTTATTCCGGTAGGAAATTCCAAATATCCTATAGGAAAATTGTTTTTCCTATGGGAAAAATTATTTTCCTGTAGGAATTTACTTTTTAAAGGTAAATATCTCACCTGACGGGTGAGATACATTAATAACAAAGGTGGTTATAAACTCCTTAAGCAATGGTCTATCATATGGCATATTTGAATTTTTCGATACATGCAGCTTAGACGGGTGCAAAAATGCCACCTTGGCACTGGCATAATTATCCGGCACAATGTTCTGGGTATTTCTTTTCATTTTTATTATATCTCTTTTGTGATTTTTATTCCATGTACAGTAACATAATTTGATTTACATAAATCTCGAATTGATCCAATGTATATTTATTTAGCTTTGATAATATTGCATGTAGGATATCAATTAAACAAACTTTAAAAATTAAAAAAAATTTTATACAGTTTTTCTAAATCGTCAACATTTTTAATTTGAATTTTTCGATTTTCGTTGCAACATATTTCTCTCTCTCTCTCTCTCTCTCTCTCTCTCTCTCTCTCTCTCTCTCTCTCTCACACACACACACACACACACACACACACACACACATTTTATGCTGAAAAGGTCATGGTCAAAGGTCAAGGTCATTCAGAAATGTGAAACGCTGTCGTGTCGCGAATGTTTCTGAGCTTTAGGTGCAGGCGTATCCCCTGAAACAGTGACCTTGACCTTTGATCTTGACCTCGTGATATTGACCTTTTGACCTTGAACTCATTCTGGACACTCAAACGTTTGAATACTTCTAAGCAAGAGACATCGAGAGGTTCAAAATCAATTGACTCTCCCCTTTAGTCCACTTCCTGTTTACGCGTAATTGGACCTTAATTTTTTTACTGAAGACATTGGACTTCATTCTTACTCTCTACTGCGGCATTGTACCAAAGATCAGCCCTGGAGACGAATTTTTAACAAAGATATGAAGTTTACGGCTTTTGAGGCTCCAGTGTCGTGCTTGAGCCTGCAATGCAGAAAAAATTCCTACTCCCGATTCCCTTGATCAATCAAATAGAAAGGTGGAATAAACGTACTTCAAAGCCCATATTATCTGTCTATCCAACTTAAAAACGATTTAACAATGTCCAACAAGAAACCTTTACGGCTAAGACCGACAACTCATGCAAATTCCTGCAACTGAAATTTCAGCATGTGCTGTTTGTCGAATGTAAATAAAAGCTTCTGTTGCATGTTTGTGTCTTGTTTTCTATTTAATCCACAACTGAGATAGTATCTGATGAACATACGAACATTAAAACCCAGAAGGTATTCATTTCCGATTTCATATGAATTATAATCGCTACTGTCTGGAGGAAAGGTTTTTTGGGGTTTTTTTTAAATTTTACGGATTTTCTGAACAGATTTGAACAAAACAAAAGCATCAGTCAGTGGTATAAAGACCTTCTAATTGTTCCATGAACAATTAGTCTACTAGTGATTTCTTTATATTGGTTTTTAATAGGGTACATGTAATTTTTTTAACCTTGAAGGGACTCGTTTGGTTTAGAATGGTTTTCTTTGGTCGTTATAAAGACCTTATTCTACGGGAATCACTTTTCGGCCTGCGTATCAATTACATGAACATTTTAATTTGTGATCCTTTAAATGTTGACTTATATTTTCAAAGCTCGGTACATTTTTTTCCTCCAAAATAACTAACGCAACTTAAAAAATGACACACATTAAAATCTATAACGCGTCCGTTAGATATACATATTTTAAAAAAGTATGAAAATACGAAATGTAATTGAAAAATAAATAAAAGATTGAGTTAAATCCTAGGAAAGAGTAAAAACATTTAAACTGGTTTTAGCAAATTGATATACATGTACATGTATACGCTTGCTCAGAAAATCCGGAATTATTCATGTATAGTCAAGTAGTTTTAGAATTTAGTTTTCACTACCAATTTCCGGTTTGAAATGAATCTCGAAAGACAACAGACTGAACAGTTCTTAGTTCCTTGATTCTAAGGTACTTTATTGCTTTAAATGACACGTTTTACAGCACGATCCTTCGAGCCCTTCAGAAAGCATCGTCCTCTGACTAGATCTAGTCTTTAAAGTTTTAATCGGATAAATAGGGTTCTACAGTCTGTTCGACAGGTTGGAACCAATTTTCCAAATGAACTTAGAATTTTGAATATAGTACTGAACAGTTCGTAAGCCAACTCCTCTTAAACCGCTGCAAGGAACTTCATGAAACTTTGTAGGCATTTAAGACACAATGTTTAGATGTGCATAGTACCAGGAAATTCTGACTCCATATTATTTCTCTGTAAATTTCGGCCCTTTTGAACTTAGAATTTTTTTTAGCGCTGATATTGAAATAAGTCCCACGGAGAAATTGAGTCCCACGTAAGTCCCACATGAGTCCCATGGCAAATGCGTTCATATATTGATAAAATAATCATATATATTGATGAAATATCACATTATAAACAATATTTTCAAACCAATTAAATTTTTTGTAGCTTATTACACTGAATTATCAACAGTTGTTTATATCAGACCAGGGGCAAGAACGGTAACTCTTGGTATACATGACGAGAATATAAGTCCCACAACATGAGTAACGCTGGGTCTGATATAAACAGATAGAATATGACATGATTAATGCAATTTAAACATTAAAATTATTCTTAGTTTATATTAAAATGAATAATCGGCGTATTCAACTTCGATCATGATTTGATTTGAACATATACGTGACGGTGTTATGTAGTATTTATTGCAATATTTTCAAGGGGTTGGGCAAAGGTTAAAATAAAAAGATTAAACGCCTTATCCTTACATGTATTCATACAAATTATACTTTAAACAGTTTACAGATATAATTAAACATGAAAATTCATGAATAATGTAAAAAACTATATCTTGTTCAAGTTTATTAATGTAGAAATATTGGTACTAATATTACACTAAAGAAATCAAACTCCGAATGCAAGACAACATGCGGAATATGTAATTAATCAAATCTGCTAGAACCTTGAATATAAGTCTGAAAAATTAAAGAAGGATGTTCACTTTCATTAACCACGGTCAAGAACAATAGTTCATATACTGTATACCTCATTTGAGATGTGTTTGGGCCAGGATATATCAGTGGGCTGGATATGAAAAGAAAAATGAAACTTATACATGTTTTGGGGAAAAGAGACTTCAAAGAACACAATTTCCTTTGAAGTACGGAATTGCCATTCATTATGTGTATTATTGTCAAATAAATGGGGGAGCATGGGGTATGTGAGCTTACTCACTTTTTCTTTCATTTTGTTAAAATTCGTCAAAAAGTGACGGAAATGGTAACCTGGGACAGACTATAGTTGATTTTGTGAATAAATATATGTACATATCAGTAAACATAACAGCTGAAATCAATATATAGGAAATATTCCAAGTTTTCCCCATTAGCATATCTCCTTCATTTACACGGAGACATTGATAAGGGTAAAAACAAATTTCTTATAGGGTTCTATAAATATATTGGGAAAACTTGGCATTTTTATCCATTCGGTTGTTTTAAGAGCAATGAAAAATAAATGGGTTTTTGTAAATTTCAGGTTACATCAAAATTTTATTATTATTTTTTTGTTGTTGAAACTTTGCAATTAACACCAATATCCTGAAAAAAGTTGAACATATGTGGTTAAAAGTTAAACAGTGATTTTAACCCTGTGACATCTATTTTACAAGGTTTAGTTTAAATTATGATCTTTATAGATGCAATATTGTGTTCTCGTGGCATGTGTGAAGACTCATTTGTAAGAAATATTCAAATGCTAGAGATAAATTTATGGATAGATTACTAAGGTTAAACAAGTTGATTATTATTGATACACACATTCAAATTGAGGATGATACTACTTTACCTACCAATTAAATTAAATAACTGTATTTTTTCTTATGTTCAGATGTGTATTTAAGAAACCAGAAGATTCAGTTGTTGATATTATATATATATTCAAGAAACCAGAAGATTTAATTGTTGATATTATACTTCATTATCTAACTATAGAATGCTTATGGTTATGCATGTTTTCTGTATATTTAATAGTTTTATGTAGTTTTTAATGACAGTTGTGTAATATTACATTTATTTACATTTTAAGAAGAAGAACTTGTAAATTGTTCAAACTTATTTCTAATCCTTTTGTATAATTTGTATATGTTTTATACAATTAAATATGTTTAATTCAATTTAAGGTTTAGCTCTGGTTTCACTAAAAGATGCTTGATGCGTCGTAGAATGATCTTTAAGTTTGGGCTGTCAGTCATTGTCCTGGTAGCTGTGTTTATGTTCTACATCATCCATCAGCAAGCTGACCAAAATGCACATGAGAAGGGAGCTACAGGGGATGACCAAATTATCCAAAATCAGTCACTCAAACCTGAAGAAATAACGAAAGAAGAAAAGTTAAGACTGGCTGAAGAGGAAAAGTAAGACAAAGTGGCATAATCATAAAGTCCTTATAAAGAAGAGATGCATGCCTTTAAGATATGCTAAATATAGTTTTCAACTATGTGGGACATGTTAATTTTTAACAAAGCTTGTGAATGAATAATGAATATTTGTTACACAATATTTTTAATGGCCTACCGTATTAATTTATTATTTCTTTTCTATTTATCAATTATGTTTCAGGGCTAACTTATTCAATTTGGGGGTTGGTAGGGAGTTGTATAAAACACTTTTTAGAGGGGTATGGTCACAATTGTGCTAAAAATTTTCAAATTTTATATTTTTCGATTTTTATTCAAAATGCATTGTTAATGTTTTTCCAATGGGTGACCAAAATTTGAATCTCGGCTGTAGAATTACAAATGAGCATTTTTTGTTGTTCAAACATGGCTTGTGTCATGATTTTGTGTACATTTAGGTTGCTGGATAATGGATAGAAAAGTTGGTACAGTAGAATGAACTACATGCAACTATGAGTTTATAACTTAACGAAAATAACAGTAACGATGCATTAGGGGATTCATATTATATGCGCGGATCCAGAAAATTTTTCCAGGGGGGGTCCGAAGGATAATTGTGTTTGCCAGGGGGGTCCGAGGCATATTTGCGATAATTTTACTATGTAAATTTAATAAATTTTCATTTTCCAGGGGGGGTCGGGACCCCCCCGACCCCCCCTCTAGATCCGCGCATGTATTAGTATAGTTTTGTTTCAGATAGACAAGTGGCCTGGTGTTACATCATAGATTACTGGAGTAGGATTAGCTCTGTGTCCTTACTTGATTAAATTTTTGTAGTTGATGCATCAAAATATGCAAAATTAAGTAATTTATCAATAGTTGTGAGTGACTTAATTACTATAAAAGTGATGATTGATTTGAATAGGCGAGGAAGAATTTGGAGAGACAGTATCCATCTTTCCATTGTTGTTTGCGGTGACCGTGGCAATGAGTCCATTACCCTCATCAAGACTGCAATCCTCTTCACAAAGTCTTACATCATTATCCACATCTTTGCAGAGGAAGAATTGCATTCTTTCTTACAGTACCAGGTAAATGTCAAGATAGTTCCTTTCTGAGAAAGATATTTCGATCCTTTAAACACAGGGTTGTCATTTAAACCAGTGTAGAATTCGCATTTCAAATAGTTGATTCACTAACAAGTAGTAGTATTTCATGTAATCACTTGACTCATAATATTTATGTTTTTATTTTTGTCATTTTTTAGCTCAACTAAGCAAAAGGCTCAAATGTGCTTTTCTGATTGAAAAGTGTCTGTCTGTATGTATGTATATACCTATGTCCTCTCTAATTTGCTTTTTACAGTTCAAAATCTAACTATTGATTTTTTTGATCTTATATTTGAGTTTGTTTGAATTGTGATTTATGAACCAATAAAAGGGCTATTTTAGGGATGTTAAGACCATGAAACGAATGAAAAAGATCTGTAAAATCATTATCTGAAACATTTTGGTTAAAATTCATGAAGAAATAGTCAAGATTTCTTAGATGAGATATATTGATTTGTTGAAACCCAAAAGCCAGGGTTTAACCCCTAATAGAATTTAGAGTAAGGTATATTAGGAAAATACATGTAAGAAAATTTAAAACTATTGCTCAGGTGAGTGAGGTGGCCCATGTGCCCCTTTCTAGTAAAGACTTTTATTTTAAATTATATTATGATTTGATATTGCTGTAAACTTATTATATTTAGAGTGTACGATATTTGGCAGAAATTGATTTTTCAGCAAGTTAGCATGAATTTGAATTAGCCTATTTCTGAAAGTACCTATTCTTATTCATGTTTGGAAACTATTAGCGATGTACTTGATTCAACGGAAGCCGATTTCTGCCAAAAACACTAAATAGAATACCCAGCCAAATTTGATACGTTTACAGTAATTTAACTATAAAATAATCTCATCTTGGTTTTTTTTTTTAGCTCAATTCATGGCCAAGCCTTGCCAGAAAGAAGTTTGAATATCATTTGTATGGTATAATATACCCTGACTCAAATCAAGAATGGAAAATGTTGTTTAAACCATGTGCCTCACAACGGTTGTTTATACCAGTAAGTCAAATACATGTAGACATAGCAATCAATAATAAAGAACTGTACCGGTAACTGGATGTTATTGAAAGATAGAAGTTTCAAATTATCAATCAAAAAACTTTGATTAAATTTTTTTATGAAATTTAATCTGTCAGTACGGTACTGGTGCCTTAAGTTGTATTTTTAGCACATCTGAGCTCAAAGCTCAACTAAGTTTTTCTGATCACTTTTTGTCCACCGATGTCCATCTGTCTTGTTACACTTTCAGCTTCTCCAGAACCACTGGGCCAGTTTCATCCAACCCTGACTCATACATGTAGCATAATGAAGGGCTGTAGCTTTCAAGTTTAGAGTTTTGGTGTGGGGGGGGGGGGTGTTAATGATTTTGAAGGGAATTCACTGATAATATGGAATTAAGCTTAAACATTTAATAAGAATTTCCTATTGTCTGGTATGTAAAGATGACACAATGGGGTCTAAATATATATAAGAACCATTGGGAATAAATTTTCTGCAAAGTACCATCATGGTTATTTTTGGTAGGCTTGTATCAAGAAATATGAATTTATTTGACTGGTTTGCAAATTTTTGCATGAAAAAAATGTAAGTACATGTACATGTACATGTAATTGTATTATATTTGATGTGATAAAGCTATAGTTTTAAATATACTTGGGTGAAAATAGTTGTGCTATTTGACCCATGGCCCTCTTGTTTTAGTTAGGCCATTCCAAGTTTTTTCTATGTTTAGCATCCATCAAAAAGTCAAAAACCTATCTTTCTATCTGGAAAAAAATGTGAATCAACAGGAACACACATTATTTTTTAGTTCATACATGTAGATAAAATTCATGATCATTATTTGAGTATTTTCTTCATACTGTAACAAAAATAAACACAAAAATCCCAATCTTTGGCAGATGCGGTAAAACAAAGCAAATTTAAAATCTTAGTACATGTATTTTAGAACATAAAGAGTAAATATACATTTTTGGGGGTAAATGTATGTGTTTGTTTTTAATTTTCATGCTTTAAAACCAATCCAATTGCAGACACTAAACATAGAAAAAACTTGGAATGGCCTTATCCTTATAATTAAGCAGCCTTATGCATGTTTAAAAATTTACATGAATTGTTATATGAAACCCTTGTTTCTGTACTTATGTGTTCAATATACTTTCTAATTATAACTAATTATATGGATTCCCAATTATATACAAGTTAGTAAATTAAAAATACTAATACATCTCATTGTAGGTTTAAACAAACCACTTGTATTGTTAATTCTTTTTCAGTCCATTTTAACCAATGTGGATTCCTTACTTTATGTTGATACTGACATATTATTCCTTTCCCCCTTGGAGGAAATCTGGTTTCATTTTTCTCGATTCAACAGTACACAGCTGATTGCTTTGGCTCCGGAGAGTGAAGACAAACAAACTGGCTGGTATAACAGATTTGCTAGACACCCATATTTTGGAGAATTAGGTATGACATCTGATTCACAGTTTTAGTTTGCAAGCGATAAATATAATATTTGCATTAAAGTTGATGGATATAATAAATATAATATGTAAGTATCATAAACTTTGTTCATTGCTTTTAGATGTATGATTTTTTTAGGTCACCTGAGTAAACTCAGGTGACCTATTGCTATCTGTTTTCGTCCCGTCGTCATGCGTCGTGCGTTAACAATTTACATTTTTAACTTCTTCTTAAAAACTACAAGGCCAATTGTTTCCATTTTTGGTGTGAAGCATCTCTATGGTAAGTGGAATGTAAATTGTGAAATTGGTGGCTCTACCACCCCCAGGGTGCCACAGGTGGGGCCAAATATGCAAAAAACAGCCAAATTTTCAAAAATCTTCTTCTCTACTCTCACACATGTGAGGAAAAAACTGATTGTATGGTTATGATGTCCATGAAGCCCTCTACCAAAATTTTGAAATTCATGGCCCCTGGGTCAGGGGTTCAGGCTCTAGGGTGGGGCCAATATGGCCATATAGTAAAAATGTATTAAATCTTAGAAAATCTTCTTCTCTACTCCCATAGATATTTGTTAAAAACTAAATGCATGGATATGATGTCCATGAAGCCCTCTACCAAAATTGTGAAATTTATGGTCCCTGGGTCAGAGGTTCAGGCTCAAGGGTGGGGTCAAAATGGCCATATAGTAAAAATGTATTAAATTTTAGAAAATCTTCTTCTCTACTCCCATATATATTTGTGAAAAACTAAATGCATGGATATGATGTCCATGAAGTCTTCTACCTAAATTGTGAAATTTATGACCCCTGGGACAGGGGTTTAGGCTCTAGGGTGGGGCCAATATAGCCATATAGTAAAAATGTATTAAATCTTAGAAAATCTTCCTCTATACTCCCGTATATATTTGTGAAAAAGTAAATGCATGGATATGATGTCCATGAAGTCTTCTACCTAAATTTTGAAATTCATGACCCCTGGGATAGGGGTTTAGGCTCTAAGGTGGGGCCAATATAGCCATATAGTAAAAATGTATTAAATCTTAAAAATCTTTACTCCCACACATGTGGGCAAAAAACTGAATGCATGGTTATGAACTCCTCTACCTAAATTGTGAAATTCATGACCCCTAAGTCAGGGTTCAGGACCTAGCATTTGGAGAGCATTTGGAAAGAGTTGAAAGGGGGGGGGGGGGTTAAACAGTTAATGAAGTTATTTTCCCTTGCTTCTTCCTAATGGAGTTATCTTCTGTAGCTTGTTCATATTTAGTAATTAATCATTGAATATAGAGAAATAATGAAGCTGTCCATCAAAGTTATTGATAAGATATTGTGAAAGCATTTGAAAAGAGTTCAGGGAAGAGGATTATAACAGTTAATGGAGTTATATTCCCTTGCGTCTTCATAATGGAGTTATCTTCCTTGGCTTGTTCATATTTAGTAATAAATCATTAAATAGAATGTAAATATAAAGTTGTATGATCAAAATAGTTATGCAAGTCTTTTATCATTTGAAACAAAAAAAGATTTTTTATATTTTATAAGATAAACAAATAGACTTGTTAATAGTAAAGTAATAAGTAGTATACAAGCCACCTTGTTTTAGTTTATCTATGAAAACATATAAACATAAAACGTATTTTGTAAGTTAGAATATGTGGGATAAATGAATTGAATGGAATCTGGGCACCTCTTCTATAGTATGTCATACACTCTGTTAAGAGCTTCAAGCCTTGTGCTAATTAAACTATAGGGTTAAGAGTCCTTTCCAAAAGATTTCAGGCAGGGAGGTGGATGTCATTACATTATTATAATCTTCTAATCCATTATGAAACTCAAATAAATGCATTTATGAGACTCCTCGACAATTTTGTGTATGGGCTATGGTACTCAGGTGACCGTTAAGGCCAATTGGCCTCTTGTTTAAATTGTTCTGTATATAGTTGAACTGATTTAATGTGCAGGTGTTAATTCTGGAGTGATGCTCATGAATTTGACAAGACTTCGAAATTCCACATGGCTTCCATCCATCATAAATTACTACAAAGAGTACAAACTAAAGTTGACTTGGGGAGACCAGGACCTCATTAATGTCTACTTCCACTTTCATCCCCGTAAGAAAATCCAGAGTGATTTCATATTTATATGTATCAAGTTGTTAGAAATAATTAATGCACATAACAGATGATATTCAATTACTTTCAATTTAATGTGTTAAAGCTAGATCAAAGTAACATTTTTGTAGATTGTGAAAGGAAATTAAAAACCTTATTTTGAAGAAATGTTGTTTCAGAAAATATGGAAAGTATACCAGTAATTGATATGACCCATTTTTATACAGATATTTTTATCACATATTTTGAGTTTTATAAAAAAAAAAACTTAAGCATCAGTATTTGTTGCAGATGAGCTTTATGTTTACCCCTGTGAGTGGAATTACAGACCTGATCATTGTATGTATATGAGTGTGTGCAAGGGAGCGGAACGAGGCGGGGCCTACATACTTCACGGCAGTCGGCGGGCCATGCATAACGACAAGCAGCCGGCATTTAAAGCTGTTTATTTGGCATTTAATGCAGTAAGTAACAAGTGGGATGCATGCACATGGTTTATATACCATGAAGTTTTTTTTATTTACTGGGATTGCTTATATTAAATTAAAAAATGACAAAAAAACCAGAATTCTACATCTTACATTTGATCTGAAAGTTTCCAATATACCATTTTTTTTTTTAATCTTAACATTCAATATTTTCATTGCAGTATAATTTCCAGGAGGAGATGAAGACATCTTTACTGCCGCTGCTTTTGAAAAATCTTGAAGCCACAGCAAAAACTCCATGTGGAACTGTCAGAGATGTGTTTTCAATGAGAGTTGCTCAGTTAATTAATCATGTAGAAAATAGTTGAACATTATTCCCCAACATCATCTATTAAACAGACAAAACAAAGGAGAATACTTGTGTCATAGTATGAGTGAATTCCAAGGAATTCCTTGGATATTGTGAATGTCCTCAATTGAATGGATTTATAAATAAATGTGAGATGCTTTACACTTGAATTCTTTACTTTATCATGCAGCAAAGATGTATTTTCTCATCTGCATTCAGTACCTATTACATGTAAATGTAATCTTTTTGTTTTTAGTCCTCTACAAGTGAAACCTAGGTATGAAAGTGTTAAATGAATATGTGTTCCACTATCCAGAATATAAATGCAGTAAATATTCTAGCAATTTAAACCCATCAAATAATCAATCAAACCTGGGGTTCTCTCCATTATTGAAATTTTGACTGGATTTACATATAAAACTTTTCCCTGCTACTGTACTTAATGTAAATCTTATATGGCAATTATCATGGCCTTTTATGGAGCAGTTGAAATAGTATGTCAGTGAGGACATGTACTGCTTAAGCAATACGTTTTGAGAATAAAGTAGTTGCAATCTGTATCAAGTGAGACAAAGATATATGCAACTGTTTACATTGATTAGCAAAAGTCACCGGGTATAAATCTTAATTAAAATTATGTGCGTGATGGGTTTTCATACGTATTCGAATAGATATAAATAGTAGGACCATGCGGTGGCGTGGTACTCTAAGCTCGCTGGCTAGTTGTGATAAAAGTAAAGTAAAATGGCAGGTGAAATGGAATGCGGTGATTTTGGGCTGACAGATGGTTGTTAATATGTGTTTTTGTGTAAAAAAAAAAAAAATAAACGCTAGCGAGCAGCGTACCTATGTAATACTTGTTGTTTTTATTCATTTAGCACTTTATTGTTTTATATTCGTACGAACATAGTGAGGGAGAATATAATTCGATTGATATGGGCTCGATTTATATTAAAATCAGATGATCTATTATAAATTTGCGTTTGAGAAGTGGTTATAGATTCAGAACACCTAATTCTAGATGAATATTGTTAAGGACCAGAAAGATGATGATTTAAAAAATCAGAAAAATTCATGCTCTACACACAACGCTGTCGCTGTGATGTTGTTACAATGTATCAACATATTATATTTACATCTACCGAGTATATTCTCTATTTCTAAAGAAACCCGATTGTGATTTATAGCTCTATGGAGACTGACAGAGCTGAAATCTACACTATCCAGTTCTAGCCAGTTTATCGATCGGTCAAAAATAAGAAAAATCACGGACTGCACGAAAAAATCATATAAGACGACTCGGCTATTTCTTTTATCTTACCTTCTGATGTACATTAGCAATGATTTACTTACATTTACATACTCTTTATATGTTGGCATATTTCTGCCCCCGAAATGCAAGATAAATTATGTTAACATGCAAGAAAAGTATGTCAACACGCAAGATAATTATGTCTACATGTAAGATAATTATGTTGACATGCAAGTTACAAATCTTTTACGATAATCTGATTTTTATATGGTAAAATCACTTACTAACACCCGTATCTGACATTATATAGATGCAAAATGCAACGTAACTATGACAACATGCGACTTATTTTTGTTGATATGCGAGATGGCCATATCTAATTTACTACGAAAGCCCATTTAGCTCATTTTCGTTGGAAAAAAAAATTCGCGAATAAACGCGAAATTTTGCGATTTAACTCGTAACATTCGCAATATAACGCGAAAATTTCGCGAATAAACGCGAAAATTACGCGAATTAACGCGTAACTTTCGCGGATAAACGCGGAATTTCGCGATATAACGCGTAACTTTTGCGAATTAACGCGTAATTTCGCGAATAAACGCGAAACTTTCTCGAATTAACGCGTTACTTTCGCGAATAAACGCGAAACTTTGCGATATAACGCGAAACTTTCGCGAATAAACAAGTTAGTTTCGCAAATAAACGCAAAACTTTAATATAAATATTGTCATTTCATACAAGAACCTTATAAAGAACAATGATTGAAAACAAACACAATTTAGTTTTAAATAGATACTTATTATTCATTATTATTATATTATCCGTTTTACGTTGATTTATCAAAACAAAATAATCTTGCTTATATTTAAGAAATAAACAGCAAGTTAAAAAGTTCACCGGGATATGAACTTGGTTAGTCACGTGATTAAATCCTGTGAACCCCGAGGGGCTTCTCAGAAGATTTGATCACTTACCAAGCAAGTTCATATCCCGGTGAACTTTTTAACATTGCTGTTTATTACTTATATTTACGTTTGAGAAAGGCAAATCGTTCAGAATCATTAATATAACGGTGTTTTTACGTTTATAATAATGCAATCGTCAGACGATAAGCGCGTGCGATAAGCATTGTGACGTCATGAAAAAGTTCACACAGAATGGAACGTTTTCGTTATTTTATAGGTTCATATTAGGAAGCATAATTGCAAATGTAAATATATAGATATAAATAAATCTGATAAAACTTCATAAAACTGTTAGATGTTCCAAATTGATAAGGAGGTAGAGCATCATTTTTTTATTTGTTCGCCGACCCTGTGTTCGAACAGGCATTCATTAAGGTCTTCCGTTTCCAACGGAAGGCCTTATAGTTTTCGCACTGTTTCTTCTTATTATTATTTTTTCCAAATTTTGTGCACGCGATTTCTCAGAAAATATTGGACCGATTCCAACCATTTTTTCACAGATGATGGGTGGTCATCTGAAGTTTATATGTTTTTAAAATTTTTGACGTCGTCACTTCCGGTACCGATGTACGGTTGATTTTGTTATTTTTTACGACCTATTTTGTGCAGAGCTGATCTCAGAAACCATCAAGGATATGACTACGAAATTTTCAGGATATGTAGACTATAGTTTGAAGTTGTGCACTATTATGTTGTTTTACGCCAGTGGCGCTATTTTTTGAGCACGCCTGGGCTCGAAAATTGGGTAGGAATTTTGAAAAAAAAAATTCCCTTTTCTTGTCCACAAGATTTCTCAGCGATGGCTCAATAGATTTTCTTGAAATTTTCAGGAATGATAGAGAATAACAATATCTCGAGGCATTTTCTTTTTATTTTTTCAAAATTCATTTTCTGTCGTCCGTTTCCTGTCCCGCGACAAAAAGCCTATGACATCGAGACCTTGAAAATGATTAGGACTTGAGCATTCAGACTTTGTAGAATTATAGACAATAGCTGTAGATGTGAGCATTCAGACTTTGTAGAATTATAGACAATAGCTGTAGATGTCTTTAAACTATTTTGTTTTGTTCGTCATCTCTTCCGGTCCTCACCGGAAACACTTCAAAATTATTTTTTTTACCCATTTAATCTATTTCACATAGAATTGAAATATAAGTATAAATCCTTACATATGTCATCTATCCGATAACAAAAAATTCTACTTCCTGTGAGATATCTCAAATATCTCAGATAGCCTTTGGTAAACAAATGTTTTACCCGCGAGATCTAAGAAAGTGCAAGTGATCAAGACACAAAACTTACATGGATGATAGACATTTAATAGAAAATGCGTTTAATCGCTTTCCTTTTGTCAACCGTCACTTCCGGTCCTCACCGAAAGGGTTCAAACAAATCAAGTTGTTTGAAAGTTAACTGTTTTTCTTTGACAATTTTAGTAAAATTGATAAACAATAAAGTACAGTTGTCTAATGTTCAAGAAAGACTAACTTTATTTTCACTGAGCACTTCCGTTTGACCGTTTCCTGTCGAAAGACAAAAAACATTGACTCCACGAGATATCAAAAACGGTGACGATTTGAACAACCAACTTTGTGGGATGATACCCCTATGCATGTATCTGTGTTTATATTTTTTTGTTTGATTCGTCGTAACTTCCGGTCCTCACCGGAAGCACTTCAAATTAAAATTATTTTTTTTCTTATTTTATTTATTTTACATGGAATGAATATATCAGTATAAAATCTTACATAAGTTATCTATACAATGTTAAATGAGCAAACATATTCTACTTCCGGTGAGATATATCAAATATCTTAGGTAGCTTTCCTTTTTACAAATTTGATACCCGCGAGATTTTTGTCACTGTAAGTGATTAAGACACGAAACTTTTATGAATGATAGACAATTGATGGAAGATTTGTTTCACGGGTTTTATTTGTCAACCGTCACTTTCGGTACTCACCGGAAGAGTTCAAACAATTCATGTTTTTAACAAGTTTAACAGACTTTCTTAGGTGTTTCATCTGGCCTGATAAATAGTGATGTACACTAGGCAAATATACAAGAAATACCAGCTTTTATTTTCATTAATCACTTCCGTTCGTCCGTTTCCGGTCCCGAGACAAAAAACCTAGTTTCAACAGGATCTCAGATTTGGCAGAGAGTATCGATATTTCATCGTATCAAATAAAACGAATCGGACGGAAGACCTACTCGTTACTCGTAACGAGATCTAGTTAATTATCTTTTTTTCTAAAATTGATATAAATTCAAACATGGGGAATCTTTAAAATCGTAGTACTGATTTTCAAACGACATATGTGATAAATTTAGAGGACGAATTTACGTTATCTAAATTTGAACAATAGCTTAAAAAATGTATAGATTGAACTTATTTCAATTCACAGCTTGACTTATTTTTCTGATATAAAACCGACAAACTAGACGTTAATTTATGTCGCGGCGATATAACATATATAACGTTTTGAACAATGATATCCTTTCAATTTTACAATAATATTTGATAAAACTTTTAATTTGAATTAAAATTGCTATTATGCAAATGTTGATGCCTCATTTCCTATAATACAGCGCTCATGAGAATATGAGAAGCGCAATGCATAATGTCGTTTGAAAATCAGTACCTAGATTTTAAAGATTTCCCACGTTTGAATTAATATTAATTTGTATGAAGTTTTATCAGATTTATTTATATCTATATATAAAAAAGATTATTTTGTTTTAAACTAAAATGTGTTTGTTCTCAGTCATTGTTCTTCATTAGGTTTCTTGTATGAAATGACAATATTTATATTAAAGTTTTGCGTTTATTCGCGAAACGAGTTTATTCGCGAAAGTTTCGAGTTTATTCGCGAAATGTACGCGTTTATTCGCGAAAGTAACGCGTTATATCGCGAAAGTTTCGCGTTTATTCGCGAAAGTTACGCGTTTATTCGCGGAAGTAACGTGTTATATCGCGAAAGTTTCGCGTTTATTCGCATCAATTTTAACAAAATTAATGTACAGATACATCATGGACTTAGAATTAGTGGAGTGTTTCTGAAATTTATTTCAAATCAGGCAAACATAATCATTTAAGATTTCTAATTCCTTCTTATTCATACCTTCACGTACTTTACAGTTCAGAACGAGAGTGACTATCATCCATTAATGTACTAGTTCTTTATAAGTCTAAGTAGAGGACTTGGGTTGCAGACAGAGCACCAAGAAAGCTGAGAACGGCTGCCAGAAACACCACGGCGACAGTACTTCCGGTGGCGTCTACTACAGATCCCACAAAGGTCGACAGCAAAAACTGCGCTACAAACACCATGCTACTGACGATAGCCACGTCCGTCCCAAGTCCCCGGATTTTGTTTTCTTCGCTCAAATTTTCGAGAGAAAACTAAATAAAAGGGAAAACATAAATTAATTTTAATGATATCAAGTAATTAACAAGTATTTTACCGGAATATACTTTGAATGTACCTCGGTTTGTTTATTAATCACACGTATATTTTTCTTCTAGACTCTTGATTGATATCCGATTCAGCATGCCATAGATCATTGGCATGCATCTACATGTACATACTAGCCATGCGGTTTCAACGCTTTTATATACTTCGTTAATTTAAACAGTTGATAATAATGCTTTAACAAATAAAACAAAAAAATCAAATCATACATGTTTTTAATAAATGATGTCTAACTGATCTTTAGAATGGTTATTAGCTACGATCATGTAGGGTAAGGTAAATAGCATGTCGTACATTTACCTGGTCTTTGGTATGATAGCTGGCTACGATCATGTAGGGTAAAGTAAAAAGCGTGGCGTATGCTTACCTGGTCTTTGTTATGAAAGTTGTCTAATAATGTAGGGTAAGGTAAATAGCGTGGCGTACACTTACCTGGTATTTGGTATGATAGTTGGCTACGATCATGTAGGGTAAGGTAAATAGCGTGTTGTACATTTGCCTGGTCTTTGGTATGATAGTTGGCTACGATTATGTAGGGTAAGGTAAATTGCGTGGCGTATGCTTACCTGATGTTTTGTTTGGTAGTTGGCTACGATCATGTAGGGTGAGATGAATAGCGTGGCGTACATTTACCTGGTCTTTG
>WFKH01011801.1:35892273-35908117 GCA_016163765.1 Magallana hongkongensis
TTGTTAAACCTTCAAAAAACAAAGTGATTATTAAGTATTTTAAAAAAAACTTTATCAAGTAGATAGTCTTCTAGTTGATAATGTGGTTAAGAATAAAAGTTGTTGTAATGTAAAAGTCAAAACAACATTTGCCGACCTTCTTTCAAGATATCGATAGATAGATAGATAAGAAATCACAAATTCGTCTGATGTTTGTCTAACCATGAATTTGTGCACCTTTATCATCTTCGTACTTCTAGAAACGGGCATTATTTCAGGTACCGTAAACCTTTGAATACAGGTAAATTGTTGCTTAAACAGACCGGTGAAAGCAATTTTAACCAGAGGATGGGGGAAACCACATTGTATTTCTAATCAATAATTGTTTTTAGCTTTCTGATTGAATAGTCAAACGAAAGTCCCGACACGTCTATAGTGTTAGTTGTTTGGATTGGTTGATTTTATTTTCTTGTCTCCAAGTGCAAATTAACCTTGTTTTAAAGACCGAAATGTTTCAATTTCATTTTATTTATGTCAGATATTTATTACGTTTTGAATATTTTTATTATCAATGTATAAATTACATGTACAAATTATCAAATGTAGAGAATGACTTTCATATCATAGCAATGCTGCTTAACGCTTTTATCTATTAATATCTCCAAAAGTGGTCTTAATAAGATCGTATCTCATTCATTAAATAGTTCCCATTATGCAGGAAGATAACGTGATTCAAATTGATATTCATAAAAATATACTGTTTTATGTATCATATAAAAGTTTTGAATTATTTTAAAGATTTAATCTTTTTGTCGAATTTGTTTTGATTCACATTCTAATTTCTACTTCACAGTCGCGTTTGGATCATTGTGTAGATCAGACACTGAGTGCCAACATCACTACCATGTACCAGCTGACGAGGAAGTCTATTGTCACATTATTCACTCAAATGTCGGCATGTGTCAAATAAGAAAAAGTAAATTTAATACCAATATATTTCTTTCAAATTTGAAAAACGATGTTCAGAAAACGAAAAACCAGCACTGATTATCATTGCTTATTTTTTCTGTGACCTTTACATATAGCACATTGGAGGGAATGGAGTCATTGGGGTCACTGTAGCGTGACGTGTGGAGCAGGAATAAGGACTTCCACTAGGGAATGTGTAGCATACGGAACCGGATCTTGTCACGGGTCGTCTTCAAGGACCGAAGAGTGTCATCCCAAACCCCATAATTGTCCAAGTACTCAGTTCAATTGTTAATAGAGATTTGGTGCATTCTTACCAGAACGTCCCATAAACTTTTCTTTACAAGATTACTAGTATTTGAACTGTTATTAATCGGAAACCATAACCGAATTTTATTGAGTTAAATTATCCTCAACACCTTTTGGAATTTGGACAATTATTTTCCTTATCTTATCTGGTGTAGAATTTGTAGATCTCTTTTTGTTTGGGAACACAGTTTTTAAAGGGCAGAAACTATGTTCGTTCTTCTTTTTAGAGAAAAGACAGATTTCCTTGAACAAAATTACATATCGTATACGATCTCGAGATCTTGCAGAGCATATGTGTTTTTCGGTTTTCTACGGGGATTGGTTCCTTGTTAAAGTTTTAACAGACCAAACAATCTTTATGGGGTTTTTTTTTTAAAAAGAGATAAATTTTCACCATGAAAATTGATTTCATTGCGAGAGCTTGGGAAATTTGATAGTCTGAATGACTGAATTGTAATCTAAACTTCGTTCAAGTAGTTTGATTAAGATGGTAAGGGACACTTGTCGATATCAATGTGAATAAAAGTACACTATCATTAAAATACTTTCGCTCTAATCTGTTGCGCTGCTGCTACGCCTTAGATAAAACTTTTGGGAAAGAAAACATTTTTAAAAATATACTTAATTTTATTGTTCATTTTGATAGGAAGTACGCCACAATTGTTTTAAACCACTTTACAATGTTTGTATTGTTTGTACTATACATTCGTTTTTACCGGTAACGAATTTTTGCTAGAATCAAATATTGTTTTGAAAAATTATTAGAGGAAAACCAAAGTGGGGGTTTAAAAAACCTTATTTAGGTAATTATAATACAGAACAGATAATTCAAATGAATATTTTATTATTTGCACGATTATTTACCACTGAAATTGTCAGGAACTGCAAGGCAGAAAAAACAAAAGTGTGAAAACAACTAAGTCTGTTTAAAGAAATGTGTGTTATTGAACCACATTTCGTAGATAATTAGTACTTTTATTTGCCATTTGAATGAAATTCCGACGTCCAAAAGAACCAAGTTTATAATATTCTAGTTTCGGTTCAGTTCGATAGAAGAATTATTTGGCGGAATATATTGAAAAATAGATGGGCTAAATGACGGCAAATCGCAATTACTTACCTTCAAGTTCAGGTATAAAGTGAATTTATGAAAGTTTAACATTATAAAGTATTGCAATACCAAAAAAAAAATAAAATGAAAACTTTCAAATTCAGTATCAACTGTGGGGTAAAACAGTTAATTAAAAATAATCATTATATCATATTTTGACATATATTATCCCCACAATAATATATGTCTTCTTTTTCATCTGTTAGTTCATTGAAATGTACCTATATTATTACTTATTAGGTTTGTTACTGACTGACGGGTTGATCAATCTCATAGATGGCGAGGCGAAGCCGAGCCGTCTATGAGATTGATCAACCCGATATATTTCTGTAGTCAGTCAGTAACAAACCTAATAAGTGTTTTATTTTCCCGAGGACTATCAATTTATTACACATTTATTCACATTTATTCACAAAAAGCGATGATCTACGCAAACCCAGGTACACAAGTTGCCTAACATTTAAAGCCTTCAAAATTATCAATTTCACCTTTCAAATACTCTTTGAAAATCTTCGCTTTACTAATGTTTACTTACAATGTTTTGTTGCTATTCAATTTTAAACGTTTTCTCCCTTTCCTTTGCAAAGATTTGAGCAAATCTCGACGTCTGCTCCAGACACAACAATGTGACGTCAATATTCAAAGGGCAACTACTCTAATTTTAAAGAATTTTAAAGGGCAACTACTCCAAATATTTTAAGAACTTACGGCATGCGGTTTCTGTATTAAATAACATCACCCCATCATACGGCTCTTCCGAACGCGGAGGACTCTGCTGAACGCGGAGCAGTGTTTAGTTCAAACGGAAAAGCTACGGTCTTTAACTTTCCTTCAAACTTGCTCATAAAATGTTTAATTGAAATATTCTTTAAGTCTAAATCATAAAGGGATGATTAACCTTTTAAATGGTACAAACATCTACAACAAAAACACATATCGTCGATAATTTTTGTAAACAAAACATTTCAGTAACAAATGTAACCGTTTAAAGCCATTTCAACACAATTTTAAAGAATACAAATCTGTCAAAATCATTAATCTACATTCTATTCAATTTTCAAGTCATTATTTTAACTTTGTAATGAATTATTAGCGTTTAAAGGGAACAGGGTCGACAAAAATTGGATCGTACGAACGCGGATGTTGGTTCTGCTGAACAGGAATAGGTTGAAATGGAACTGACTGAACGCGGAGGAAAGTTTTGTTTATAATATCCCAAAAATCAAGTGTTTTGCCTGTCCATTCTATTAAACAGTTCTCATAAGTGACAATTTGTACAAAATGCGACTTTTTGATATTGAGATGGACCAACCTGTATAAAATCGGCATGTTAAGTCATTTGTTGTGCCCATATATCATTGAACAAATATATGTCTAAACGTGGAATTTTTTTCTATTGTAGTACATATAATAGAAACGAACTTCTGAAATAAAGAGAAACTTCGGTTGAATGAAAACAACGGAAAATTTATTTACCAAACAAAAGTACACGAAGATGTTATTCCTTCAAAAACTAGTATTGTAAAAGTGCATCGTAGTTAGAACCTATAAGCACAGCGCAGACTTATATAATTAATACGCCAAAGAAAGAAAAACTAATTAGGTGTGTTAAAGGGACCTAGACACGGTTTGATATCAACATTTCGTTTTTCATTATTTTATTTTTAAAATTGTTTACTTAAGTATTTTGAATGATTGACAAAAAAATGAATGTTAATAATCAAGTTACAAGCAAGGCACAGGCATAATTAATCATTGTTTTGTAAACAAAGCTCGAGTTTTATATTTGTTTACAAATATTGCAAAGTACAGAAATTACCATTTCTTTGACAAAATGACTCGTGCCAAACAAGATAAACTGATTCAATGTGAATAATATTATCAACAAAACAGCAACATTAGATTGAAACTCATACCAATACCACATATATATATATATATGTAAACAATAACAAGACTCGAGCTTTGTTTACATAACAAAGAATTTCGAACTCTAAAATGTATGTCTGGCTAGTAACACAATATTTGACTTTCCAATTTTGGCGAAACATCAAAAAACCTATATTGACCATTCTAGATACTCAAAATCAAAAAGTAAAATTTGAAAATTTACAGCTCAAATCGTTTCTACGTCCCTTTAAATAAAGTGCAGTTAAAACTTTTGAATGTTTTAATCATAATTAAAACAAAATTCATCAATAAAGGGATGTGTGATTCTTTGATTTTTAAAAAAATACATTTTAGATATTGAGTAATACTGCAAATGGATTAAAATGGCAAAAGCCAAAATTGACTTGACACGGACATAATAAAACCGTAGATATTTATGTACATATAATGATATAACTGGGCATGCATTCAAGATCGTAGCTGCTACATTTATGTAGGGCTACGTAGCAGCTACGCTGTTGAATGGTAATCCAACTTAGCAACTAAGTAAATATTCTTAGTCTAAATTTTTTATGCTAATCATCAAATTCAAGATGGCTACCTAAGTAACCACTTTGTAACAAACATGAAATTTATCTTATCTTGTGATATTTTGTTCATCCTTTAAGTTATTGTGAATTTTAACATGTATGTTTCCGCTTGAAATTAACAATTTATGTCAATATATTTACATTTTCAACTGTCTTTGTCTGTGATAACATTACGAATCAATTTTGAACCCTAAAACCCAATAACTTCATAAAACATGAGTGACACAAAATGGGCGTGTCTTATAGCATAACCGAGAGACGGTATTGGCTGCGCCGCGCAGTAATACATAGCATGTGCTACACGAAAAAATTGTGGTTTTAAATAATGTTGTTTTAAAGTGTACAAATTGGAAATAATGTAAATATATTAGTAATAAGGAATCATTCTTTGAATATTATGAGGTGATAATTTCTGTCGGAGCGTGGTCAAATCTATCATAAAGCCCTTCGGGCTTTATTGGATTTGACCACGCCCCGACCGAAATTATCATCTCATAATACTAAAAGAATGATTCCTTATTCCTTAAGTAGGAAGTCTTTAGTTGAATATTTCCAATTTCAAATCAGAGACCTAGCGGCTAAACCCGCATCCGTTGAAAAGACCTATAGATATATACGACCTAGAGGCTAGGCTAGCTGCTACGATCTTGAACGCAACCCTTCTCCTAGTTGGATGTACAAACTATGATGATATGATGGGTTTTTTTTCAAGATTTGGTTTTCATGGTTTCAAACTTAAACTAATAATTGCTTTTGTGTCATTTCTGTGATATTTTCATTGGTATATGTCTGTTTAATAATACAATTGTTGACGTATGTAAAGACTCCGCGTTCTACAGGTCCATGCTCCGTGTTCTGCAGAGCAAATGCAATTTTAGCTCCGCGTCCGTACGATCCAATTTTTATCGACCCTGTTCACTTAAAATGCGAATAATTCATTACAAAGTTAAGATAATGACTTGAAAATTGGATAGAATGTAGATTAATGATTTTGACAGATTTGAATTCTTTTAAATTGCGTTAAAATGGCGTTCGGCGGTCACACTTGTTACTTAAAATTGTTGTTTGCAAAAATTATCGACGATTTTTCTGTTTAAACACCAACAGCGGAAAAGTTTCTTTCTCGATTTGTTAAATTTTTGTACCATTTGAAAGCTTAATTATCCCTTAATGAATTAGACCTTAAAGAAATTTCAATTAAACATTTTATTAGCGATTTTGAAGGAAAGTTAAAGACCTTGGTTTTTCCGTGTGAGCTAAACACTGCTCCGCGTTCTACGGAGTTCTCCGCGTTCGGAAGAGCCGTATGATGGGGGTGAATATGAATTGTCGAAATGAGTAGGCGAAGCGTCGGCCAATGACGGCCACATTGCCGAATATTATATGAGGCAGTCACGTGCTATGTTTAAACCAATGAAAGTGTGACATTTCAGTCCGAGGGAAAACAAAGTATATTATCAATAATAATCCGCCCCAAAATATTCGATCAGAAATGATAGCGCTTAGTTCGATACTGAAAAACGAGTTGAAAACTAGAAAAATGAAGGGGGTGTAAAAATTACTCCGTAGTTCATCCTTCATATTATCGGGAATTTGATACCACAGATTTGAAGAACATAAAAAAAAAACATAATTCGAACAACAAATAAACACACTCGGAATTTCAACCATACGCATACACGACGAAACCGCATACTGATTCGCTACCGGTAAAACGACTGTATAAATACCCCGGTATCTAATGTTTACTGGCGAACTACATGTGTGACATAACCTAGCTTTGCATGTATTTAAACGGAAATCTTGCTGTCATTCTCATATATATATATATATATATATACACACACTTCCCCGCCTGTATGTGAAATGCAGTTACTTACATGTTTTGGTTTTACACTTCAGTTGATGGATACTTTGAAAACTGGGGCGCATGGAGCACGTGTAGTCAGACATGTAATCATGGAATCAAAACAAGGTCACGTGTATGTGTTCCTCCAAATCATGGTGGTCAGCACTGCAACGGCAGTCATAACGAGATCACGCTTTGCATAGAGAGACCCTGTTCTGGTATCTTTATAGTTATCGCATATTTCAAGTTTTCTCAATTTTGACTGTTTATTTCTATTGTTTTTAAAGATAAGAAAGGGTACTTTAAAATATAAAAATACCCGATTCATTACCAGTGCAGTCAATCTTCATCTTAAAGAGTTTTCACGAAAACATTTAAATTCATCTAATTCAATTCAATCTTGTTGAAACGTCTCGTTTAAAACAGCAGATAAAGCTGAGATAAAACATTATTAATAAGAATGGACACATACGAACTTTAGTATCGTTTTTGTGAAGGAGAAGAAAAGTTGAATAGTGCAATGCTAAACACAATGAAGCGGCCAATAATCTGAATAAAACTGTTAACTTTATCATGCAGAATGTATAAAACTGTAAACCAATTTTTATTCGCGACGACTTTATTTCGCGAATAAAGTGAGATAAACTTGGTCGCAGCGACTAATTTCCGCGATCAAGCCTTATCGATAACCGTGTTGTTATTACAAATGTAGCAGGTCAGTACCGTGTATTATATTTAGGCTTTTTATCTGTACTTCGCGTTGTGTTTATTTTTGTTTTGAGACTGAATTTGACATCTACATTAAGAATCAAACTTTACTAATTTCTAAATACGGTATGAAAACGACTTTACTCTCAATAAAGAAAAACCAGATATGATAATCCAAACTCAAAGTAAACGAAAACCAAGATTAACAACCCTTCATAAATTTATTACGACAAAATAGGAACACACAAGTTAAATCTCAATCATGTATAATAAATTCCCCCAACCCTAACCTAACTTAATATTACTGAACAAGGACCTAAAATAGACAGACAAGACGGGGACTCAGGAGAAAAGTAGCTAGCGAAACCAGCTGTCTCCCTCGTCAAATATGAAGATACACGACTTTCTATAGGGGACAGAACAATAGACAACTGTCATTAAAGTTATTGGCTCTCGAATAAAGTGGGCGTTACCAAAGTAATAGAATTAAATCACATCGGGATCGGAATACTAATAATGATAAATATAAACGAAATCCCACACAACTATGGGGCTAGGACCGATTCACGGCGAGAAATATTCGCGACGAAGGGGCTCTCGCTAACCTCGCGAAAATTCTCGCACGCGAATAAAAGTTGGTTTACAGTATGCCTAATCGTCAGGGGAAAAACAAGTATTTACGACAGAACCATTGACTTCAAGCTCATAAATCTTGAAATAATTATATAACTCATAAATGTAATATTTGGTGAAAATAGCTACATACTCAATGTGTATGCTAGATGCTAATTATAAGGGAAGATTTTTAGATGTTACCTTTCATATAACTAATTAACAGAAAGAATTTTCTGCTTTAGAAGTAGCTTTGTCAATTCAGTAAAATCTCTTATTAATAAGGTCACAAATTAGTTTCTTGCAAAAAAAAACTAATTTTACGCTTTCATATATATTCAAGCTCATTTCATATTGATGTCATAAAATAATCGATACGAGTACACATGGCACAACTTTTACGAAATGAATAAGTAAACATTATGTACTTGGAAAATAACAATGTTTGATATATAGTGTTTATAAAAAGCAATAATAATAAAACAAGGATAATAAGGATAAATCTAGAAAACGAAAGTATCTGCAATAAATTTAGATGAAAAAAAGTCATTTAGCTTTTTTTAAATAGGTTTATCTGTATTTATATTTGTAGTAAACGGCTGGTTTGAAGATTGGAGTACGTTTAGTTCTTGCAGTGTAACGTGTGGTGATGGACACAAAACTCGAACTCGCATCTGTCATCAACCTTTACATGGCGGCTTGCCTTGTCATGGAAAAGGAACTCAAACAATGACCTGTACAGCTTCTCCGTGTCCAGGTTATTTAGTAAATGAATCAATAGGTGTCATTTGATGATGTTAACATATTTCTTTTAATTGAAATGAATATGTATATACTATATACCTTGTATATGACGCTGCTTACAGTTGATGGATACTTTAAAGCCTGGAGTGATTGGAGCCCATGCAGTCAAACTTGTGATCCCGGATTTAAGACGAGGACGCGTGCGTGCGTGCCTCCTCTTCATGGTGGCGCCCCTTGCGGTCTGCATAACTTGGAAAAAGCACCATGCCTACAGAAACATTGTCCTGGTAATGTTCAATTTTAAAGAAGTTTATTGTAATAGAGTCACTTGCGAGGTGTTTTCTTATAAGGTTACTTTACGTCATAGTGAATTAAATCTTTGGATTATATCATAATTGGTTTGAAAAATAATTTTTGAATCGTATATGCATCGTTTTGACATGTCATGTATTTTAGATAATTTCCTTTGACATACTGCCTTCCGACATAGGATGTGAGTTCTTTTCATTTGGCATAGAAAATGAGTTCAGGAGACTAATTGAATAAATGGAACTACTGCTCTTTATCCATATTAAGAATTTACATAAAATATCAATTTGATATTGAATGTTGTATAATCTGTCCCATGTTATTGCTTCCATCACTTTTTGATGATTTTATATCAAAATTAACCAACCTGTCAATGAAGTACAATTCAAATCGATGAAGGGGAAAAAATCCAAGATTTCTTCATCGATACATACTATATATAGTAAAATATGACCGGAACAAGAATTCAGAAGCGTTTTCTGGCACTGACGTAATTGAACTTTAAAAGAAATACCTTTTAATTTTGATAACAATATTTCTCACATTATTGGTCTCAATCGATAGATTGTATACAGATGTTTAACAGTCCCATTGAAGCCGTAAACAAAGATTTAATTGTTTAGGATAGTTCGACACACACCGCGGCTTGTATTTATTGCAACATTTTCTTTCTATAACCCCTGATTAATCCTGTTTGAACATATCTAGTTTTTGTTAAAATGTTTCTGTGTTTCTCGTCTGCAGTTATTCCTTCTCACCTTTTCACGCCCAATAAAATAGCAATGACAGTGTAACGTTTTCAAGTTTTACGACTCGTACAGATCAACGATTGAAATGTTGATCACATTATACATACATCAATTAAACAATAAAATGCTTTCTTTGGTATGGTGGCATATTTCTGCCCTCTACATGCAAGATAAATTATGGCAACATGCAAGAAAATTATGTCAACATGCAAGAGAATTATGTCAACATGCAAGATAATTATGTCAACATGCAAGATAACTATGTCTACGTGCAAGATAATTATGTTGACATGCAAGTTACAAATCTTTTAAGAGAATCTAGTTTTTATATGAGTAAAATGACTTACTAATGCCAGACTCTGACATCATAGATGCAAGATGCAACATATTTATGACAACATGCGACTTATTTATGTTGACATGCGAGATAATTATGTAGAGATGCAACATATTTATGTCGACATGCGACTTATTTATGTCAACATGCGAGTTAATTATGTTAACATGCAAGATATCTATGTAAACATGCAAGTTATCTCGCATGCTGTTATAAATAACTTGCATGTAAACATAATTATCTCGCATGTTAACATAAATATCTTGCATAATAACATAATTAACTCGCATGTTGACATAAATAAGTCGCAAGTCAACATAATTATCTCGCATGTTGACGTAAATTTCTTGCATGTTAACATAATTATCTCGCATGTTGACATAAATAAGTCGCATGTCAACATAAATAAGTCGCATGTTGTCATAATTATGTTGCATCTTGCATCTATAATGTCAGATACAGGCGTAAGTAAGTGATTTTACCCATCTAAAAATCTGATTCTCTCAAAAGATTTGTAACTTGCATGTCAACATAATTATCTTGCATGTAGACATAGTTATCTTGCATGTTGACATAATTTTCTTGCATGTTGACATAATTTATCTTGCATGTAGGGGGCAGAAATATGCCACCATACTTTGGTGATTCATGCGGGATATAAAGGTAGCGACATTGCAGAAAAAATATAATGTAAATTTATTCTGCAATGATCGCTACCTTCATAGTCCGTATGAATCATCAAAGATAGCATTTTATTGTTTGTATTTACATTTTTCTTGTAATAAATCATTGAATTAATTATAAAAAAATAGGTAAAAGTAAGTAAATTATTGTTAATGTACATCAGTACGTTAGATAAAATAAATAGCCAAGTCTTCATATATGGGAATTTGAGTCTTACAGCACCATGATTATTTCGTGCAGTCCGTGGTTTTTTCTTATGTTGCTGAAGGTTTCGACCGATCGATAAACTGGTTAGAGCTCGATTGTGTAAATTTCAGCCCTGTCAGTTTCTATAGCGCTGTGAATTACGGTCGGTTTGCTTAAGAAATATAGGAGAACATAGACAATGAATGTAAATTTATATATATACACTACTTCATAATTAAAGTTGACGGTGTTCTGAATGTTTGGCAACCTTGGAGTTCTTGCTCAGCGACCTGTGAAGGTCAGAGGAAGAGGACCCGGACGTGTGTCCCTCCTCAGTATGGTGGGGTTCCATGCAGGGGAAACGCCGTAGACACGGAGAATTGTGGTACTACACACTGCCCAGGTAACATGTGATGCTCATGTACTTTGCAGTTGTAATTGAATCTGTTGGTAATGCAATTACGTATAGCAAGAAATGAAGATATAATATGTCAACATGCAATTTTAGTGTTGTTAAATAAATTATTGACTTTAGTCGTAAATACATGCCCTTTTTCTCACGAAAGGTTTTCTTTACATTGATCGATCATAGATAGTACTAGACAAGGTCATACGTTCTACACTTTTTTTTCTATTCATATAATATTTTATCATACGTGAAGTTTAATTTGTACATAGACGATAAAGTCTAAATCCACATGTTCATGTACATACCAGTAAAATAAAAATTGACAATTATCTCTTTAATTTTGTTGAAACTTTTATTCGACCATTATTTTTGGAACTAATTTATAGATTTATTCTTTACTTGTCGAGCAGTTTTAATTGTTACTTATGTTTAAAACCGGTGTATATTCCAAAGTTGATGGTGTTCTGAGTGCTTGGCAACATTGGAGTCATTGCTCAGCGACCTGTGAAGGTCAAATGAGGCGGACCAGGACTTGTGTCCCTCCCCAGTACGGTGGGGCTCCATGCAGGGGAAACACCGTAGAAGCACAGCCTTGTGGCGCTACACACTGTCCAGGTTACATTATTTATATGATTGTGAAATTAAATAAAAATAGCAGTCAATTTATCTTTCCACAAGGATGACACCTCAACAAGTCCTTTGAGTTTGCATGAGCACGTATAGGATATGCTTCAACGCCTGTTTCTCTTGCATTTAAGTTGATGGCAAGCTGACAGCATGGACACCTTGGAGCCCTTGCTCAGCGACCTGCGAAGGAATCAAGAAGCGAACTCGGTTATGTCATCCGCCCAAATATGGTGGGGCTTCATGCATTGGAAATACTGTCGAAACGACAGGATGTGGCGCTTTGCATTGTTCAGGTAGGGTTTTGCCAAGAATTGACAATTTTGATTTATTAACATAATTCGTCATATCCGTTCACTTTTTAATACGTTTTAAGACTACGAGGAAACCAACTGACTTCGCGCTGTCAGTGTTCTTTCATGCTGACCATTATTTGCTCAAAAGTTTGCCGCATTATTTACAATTCATAAAATAGAGCGCGGAAGTTTTAATTTATTTTTGATGCACTTGATATCATAGTTAATAATAACATGTACTGTTGCATCATGTTTTTAACCAAAGAAAGAAATAGTTCAGTCACCCCCTCTTCTTTTCTGGATAGTAAAGGCACCGAATAAATTGAAGTTTATTTGCTCAGTTGACGGGCACTTGAACGATTGGGGATCCTGGGGTCAATGCAGTGCAACCTGTGGAGGTTTGAAAAAGAGGACTCGAACATGCAGCCCTCCACTGTTTGGTGGTGCTCCATGCACCGGACAGACAACACAAACAGATAAATGTGGGATTGAACACTGTCCAGGTATCACAATCTAAAAATTGTATATACAGTCCAGGATAGACCAGGTTTAAGTTATCAGTAGTTCAAAAAGAGTTCCGAAATAGTTTCTGGCCTATTCTGAGAGTAGGACGATGCTAGTTAATTTTCATTGTTACATCAAGTTGTGTGTACATCTATATGAATTTGAAAGTGGTTAAATGCAAGAATTATGTGTCCTGATTTATTTTGTATTCGGGTATTCTTTTGTTTCTTTTAGATATCTTGGGCCCGTTTCACAAAGCATACTTAGGACTAAGTTATATCTTAGGAAAGAACTTTTTCCTAAGTTCATTACTTATCCGTTTCACTATTCCAGTCGTATCTTATGAAATTCCTAAGTTATGTCTTAACTTTAAGAAAGGTAAATCGATGTCTTAGGAACAAACCTAACATGGCGACTGTTTATGTCACTTTGAAATGAATTATATGCGCAGTAAAGTTGAACAAAAAATACTAGAATACACTATCATTAAGATCTTTTTCACTTTACTTCTTAATTGAAAACTTTAGAACTATCAAAATATACAAATATTCCTTCAATTAATTTATTTGGTGTAGACTTAAGTATTTGCTTTCAGATACCAGATACCAATATTTATTAGTTATACTATTTGTATAGTGACAATCACTGATCCCCTAAGTAGTTTGATGAAACAGGAATAAATACCAAATAAATACTCAATTACTGAATGACTGGATGATTTGTCCTATCCCTCCATGAAATAAGCTTTTCTTTTTCGTAAGAAATTTTAGGTATTTTCTTATGGGGGAGGAGTTGTTCATTTGATTTTCTGTCGGGGAGGGGGTAGGGGTGACCGGGAAGTGGTTTAGGAATGTCGATGCTAGATCTACTCGTGTATGCATATGAATGTAAAATATTATACAAAATTTCAGTACATGTACATATACAATATATATTTGACACTCTATCTACACATTTTACTTTTCCAAGATGTTTTTAGTTGATTAAGGGAATGAATTTTCACATTCACGTATAAAGTTTACATTTGTGTCATATTAATAAGAATTTAATAAGAATAATATTAATTTAGAATTAACAATATGATTTGAACGTGGCTTACAATGAATCTTAAGATAAGTCAACGCTAAGAAAAAGTTTTGTGAAACAGCTATGACAAATCTTAGGAACTTCCTAAGTTATAACTTAGGCATATCTTAAGTTCTATCTTATAAAACATCATAGGAAATCTTTGTGAAACGGGCTCCTGGCGTATAGATAGATAGATAGATAGATAGATAGATAGATAGATAGATAGATAGATAGATAGATAGATAGATAGATATTTTAATTGTTGAAAGTGGATGGTGTTTTATCGGCATGGGGTAACTGGTCACCGTGCAGTGTTACCTGTGGAAGCGGCTCCAGGGTGAGATCCAGGGCCTGTATACCTCCACAGTATGGGGGTCACAATTGTACCGAGTCGTTGTTTGAGATGAACAACTGTGGTCAAATTCCATGTCCAAGTAAGTAAAATGCTACCTTTTTGGTTATTGATGTATATATTTTAGATAATGGAAAGAAAGAAATAAAGTTACTGAAGTCAAGTTCCATGTCAAAATTTGTAGAATTTACCTCTTAAAGCAGCAATAAAAATCTTATGTTTCCCCATCGTCTTTCTTCTGTGGATTTTAGCATCCTTTATCATTTTATTTTTCCATTTTTTATCTAGCTCAACCCCCTACGTCAACACATTCCTCGCTTACACCAATTTTAAATACCACAAATGTAGGTTAGTAAAAAGTAAAAAAAAAAAAATTATGTGTAACATCATGCCTGTTGTATAGTGACAAAATTGAATGATAAATAAATTGAAATTTGTTTGTTTGTCCTTGAAAAGAGCTCGTCTACCCCATATGACATGTATAATTTATAAATATGAGGTGTAAGAAGTAATGGCTTTTACAAGTATCAGACGCTGTTATCAAATTAAAAAGATTTTACTAGTAATAATCTAAATTTAAAAAAAATGATAATTACGATTTATCAAAAGAAATAAATCACTTTTGATAAAATATTTAAAAAAAAAAAAAGTACGTTTTCAACTTGGGTAAAAGAATAAAAATGGAACTGTAGAATTTAAGGTATATATTATACATATGTTACTAGAGTCTATTTGAGAATGTTATACGTTATAAGTCAGTATTTCATCTATCAACTACATTTAACTTATCTAACTATTAAATTGAATGTATTATAAGCATGCGATTATTTATTGAGGCATAACTTTCCCAGGTGTAACTTGTCCATCCTGTAATGAGAATCTGGAGTGTACCTGGAACATTGCATGTCACGTGACGGAGAACTGTATGGTTCGATCTATCCCAGGATTCAGTTTCACCACGCATTGCATCCTGGTAACTAATTGTTTGAATTGCAGCAGCAAAACTCGTTTATAGCGAAGAAAAAACTTCGTTATAGCCGTAATTCGTTATACGTTTATAGCGAATTCGTAATAAATCTTTTAGCGAATTTATTATAAAATAATCAGCTGACAGTACTTCAAACTATCGTAGGTTATAAAATCAATATACCGTCATTTACAAAAAATGTCAATATAACCTTTTTACTTCAATTTTTAAAAAAAGAATTCTGTATAATATTTGAATATGAGTATTTTATATACGCATCTGAAAATTGCATGTATCTTCAATGAAATTTGTAATGGAAAATATTCGTTATATAATTGATAAAATACGTTAAAATTTTGCCAACGGGGGTCTTAAAATTACTTCGTTATAGCCGTAAATTCGTTGTAGCCGTGTTCGTTATATGAGGCAATTTTCTTTAGGTTTATATAAGAACTTTACCGGAACATGAATAAGAATTCGTTATAGCCGTAAATTCGCTATATCTGTGTTCGTTATATTCAAGTTTTGCTGTGTGTGTGTGTGTGTGTGTGTGTGTGTGTGTGTGTGTGTGTGTGTGTGTGTGTGTGTGTGTGTGTGC
>WFKH01011801.1:35908217-35932788 GCA_016163765.1 Magallana hongkongensis
GTGTGTGTGTGTGTGTCTGATTGTTTGTATATATATATATTTATGTATATATATATATATATATATGTCATAAAATATGATTTTAGAAAGACGACTGTGCTGTAATGAAAATGCTGGCAAAGTCACATGGAGAAATTTTCTGCTGTACTGATGTAGCCTGTATACGGACTATTCTGGGAATATAATTTACAAAATAAGTCTGTAACCAACTCAAAATAATTAAAGAACAGATTGTTTCATTTTGGAAATACATGTACTTTGTCAATAAACTTAGAAGATAATATCGCACTGATTACAAATTCTACAATTTTAGCATACATTTAATTAATTTTGAAATACAGTCTTTTTCGAAATTGAAAAAGCAAGTGATATTGAAATAATTACTTATACGTAGATTGTATTTATTAGTTTTTAATGACATATCGGCGATTCTGAAATATACGTCATTCCTGCTTTAAAAGAAAAGAATGCAGCTGAATCTACTTTTCTCAAGTCTTCTGATTAAATTCTATTTATAGAACGGAGTTTTTTTTTTTCTTTGCTTGAAAAAAAAATGTTATTTAAATAATTGTATACGGAATATTTCCGCTCTATGTAATTTCGCCCTTCCACAATTGCAAACGATTTTGCTCTCTCTTGAATTCGCCCAGACATAGTAAAAGAGAGATAACTTAGTACATATTAATTCTCTTAGACTAGGTCTTAAATTCGCCCGCTGACAACGAGAGCGAAAGGGGTGAAAATAAAACGGGCCGAATATGTCCATTTATATAGTATATCTGAATAATTATAAACGGTTGTTTATCGTTTTAATCACAGGTGCTTGAGGACAGGACCGACAACCCCCCTCCCCCCCCCCCCCCACCTTCATCCCCCACCCCAAGTATCTAGACCCCGGAACTTTACTCCTTTTTTCATTAAATTATCCTTTTATGATTAATTTTGTGCTTTGAATGTATAAATAAGCTTACAAATATGTCATAAAGGGATATTTTAATGAAAAAAGGAGTAAAGTCCCGGGGGTCTAGATATACTTGCGGGTGGGGGATGGAAAGGGGGGATCGGTCTTGTCCTTAAGCACCTGTGGTTTTAATGCATTAATTTGTCTGACAACCTTAAAATGATTTTCCTTGCAAAAGTCTCTATTTGTAAATTTTATATACTTAAACTGGTATAGGTATGAATGATTTTTAAAAAAAAAAAGAAAAAAAAATGATTTTAGAAGGTTAGGGGATTCCAACTTACGATGTTCCGAACCTTTTTCTTAAGGCATATCTATATAAGGCTTGGACCCATTTTAACCATTAGAACGTAACTATCTATTTCTTGCATCAAAACAAGTTAAAAATGACGCTGGTTTCGAGCGAAATGTGTGTAGATTGCGTAGTCTTAGCTCAAAAGCCAGACAAATCTTGTTGATTTCAAAGAGCCATGGCTGAGTGACCAACAATAAAATAGACAGGCCTACGTCACATTGCTGTTTGACACAACTACCTAAAGTTCAAGCTCTCCTTAAAATGGTTCTAGGTTATATATAGGTGAACATATCTGCTGGTAATTAAGTAATTTTCTGATAGACTTTCATGCGTGAAATCTTTAAAGTAGGGTGGCTATAGATAATCATTTCAGAGTATATTTTATTGAATTTTTTTTAAATGGGAGTTTAGTCAATTTAAGATAACTTACGATAGATTATGTCTAATATATATAGCTTCGGTGTACATATATGTACATCCTAAGATACATTGTATGCAAACATTTTCATAATATACTGTAACATGTACATGTATTTGTTTTTAAAAACCCTGAAATGAAATCGGGTGCCCCCACCTTTTTTTTTAGCGGGATGTTACTTTTAATAGGAGGGATTAAAAATAAAGTAACGCTACATAACAACGAGGGGGATGTATAATTAATCTAATTAAAAGTAGACTTGTATATCTATACATTAACGATACCCTGTACAAATTCATAATTACTATACTTAAAATATACAAGTATAAATGTTAATTAGATTCATCATTGGGGCGTAAAATACATAAATAATGTAGTTATTTAATAATGAGAATATGCATAATATATTTCAACTGAATTTTCCTTAAGAATGAGATTCTTTTAACAGGTGCGCTTTACGCCACTGGTGCCAATATAAACCTGCAAAATTAATGATACATGTACTAACATTTTACAACGTCATGTACCTGTAACGTGACGTATTTGGCAGCGAAGGGGGCACCATTACAGCTACACCTTTGAAAGTTAAAAGTGTGTCCCCGGGACTGTAAAACTTAGACAAGTTCACTTTTGGTCTCACTTCAAGAAAAGAAATATACAATAAAAAGGTAAATAAAAAAGTGTTCATTTAAACAATAAAATGCTTTCTTTGGTGATTCATGCGGGATATGAAGGTGGCGACATTGCAGAAAAAATACATAACCCGCGTTAGCAATGATCGCTACCTTCATAACCCGCATGAACCATCAAAAAAAGCATTTTATTGTTTATATTTACATCTTTCTTTTAACAAATTAATAAATTAATTGTAAAAAGAAAGTAAAATTTACTAAATTGCATTTACTATACATCAGTACGTTAGCTAAAAGAAACAGCCAAATCGTCTCCTATGGGAATTTGAGTCTGACATCATCATGATTATTTCGTGCAGTCCGTGATTTGTCTTGAGTCACTGTAGGTTTCGACCAATCGATAAACGGGGCGTGTAGATTTCAGTCCTGTCAGTTTCCTCTCAGTTTCAGTCGCTGTAGGTTTCGACCAATCGATAAACGGAACGTGTAGATTTCAGTCCTGTCTGTTTCTACAGAGCTATGAATTAACTATAAGTTTCCGTAAGAAATAGAGGGAATCATACTCGGTAGATGTAAATATATAAGTTTAGTTACTGTAGTCCTTGCGCCATATCCTAACTCTATTAATTCTGCATGTTGTAGAGTTGGCACGAACCTTAAGGTTTTGCTTATAATAGAAATAATTGGTGAAGCATACCCCAAACGCAAAGTTTTGGGGTCATTACTTCAGATATGAACAAACAATGTATAAAATGCATACAAACCAAATACATTTGGTATCAATAAAATTGATTGTGAGTTGAACAATTTGCAATATTAATGAATATGAAATTAGAAATCCAAAGCTTCAATAATACGTTATATATCAATACTTAAAATATTTAAAAAATGTCTTTTGTTGTTCATGTGGGTTACTAGTATATAAGAAATGAAGACAAATTTTCTTTATCTGAGCTATTTTCTATGAGAAGTAATGTATGAATTTTATTAGAAAAACGGACAGTCTTGGAGGCTAAGTTTAAAGGTCGAATGCATTAATTATGTAATTAAGTTTGTCGCATCAACGGATATACGAAACGTGTATTCAAATAATCAATGCAAACCCTATACATTACCAGTAATAATAACATTCATTTTCAGTATGAGTTACGTTACTCATTTGTTCCACATTACATCACCATATTCTAATATAGAAAGTATAAATATAGTGGCAGGTAAAATTTTCTACATAATTATATACAATTAGTTAAGATGATCTTTGTTCCAAAAAAGGTAAATATATCAATCTCCTTTGTAAAATAAGATCTTCTGTAGATAGTAGGATATTTGGATAATTTTTTATCGATAAATAAACGCTGGAATGTAAAGAAAAACGATAAAATCATTGTGTTTTCTATTTACCAAATTAAAAACAAAACTAACAAAACTCAAACAAAATACAATTGTACTTTATCGTGTAGGGCACAGTTTGTAAGTGTTACACTATGTTATTTCATTATTCAACTCATGGATATCGCAAAAAGGAGAACATTTGACAGGACGACGAACAAAATGCAGAAATATATCATAAAGGTATCAAGATATCCTGAAATCGTTTGCCAAGTGATGTTAGAATCCTCATTTTCTTCGGTGTTTTGCTCTTCAACTTCCAGTTTAGTTCTTCTTCGACGACAACAGGCCCTTGCTATTTGTGAAAAATACTTTGGAACAGGTATTCGATTCTGGTCTTTGTAATAAAATACCAGACCAATAATGACAACAAAGCAAATAAAACAGCTCATTCCCAAATTAGCCAGGACGTAGTAAGATAAAATTGAGATAGGGTCTGATGTTGGGGGTAAATTCTGCTCAACAATGGTTAAGAACACCGCTATTGCCAACAGAACAGTAACACAATAAGAGAGTCTCTCGCCGCTTTCAATGGGTAAAATAAAAACGAAAATATTCATCAGTCCAAAAAATATCAAGGGAGCAACAACGTTAATGACAGCGAACCCTGGATGCCTCTTCATCGTTATGTCGACACTGACGTACGTCAAAAATAAGTCTGAAACGGTATTAACTCTCTGGTACACTATTTCCCATGTATCGTGCTCTATGAAATAAAACGTTCCGACTTTTGGATTCGGCGCCTGAACAACGATAGAAGACGACGGATATCCCCAACATCCAAAGAGCAGACGACAAGTCTGGGTGTCAAAAGGATACTTTGTTACATCCACTTCACATCTACTTGACAACACGTCACCTGGCAACCAAACGGCGATTCCGCTGGAAGAATATCTTACTGGAGAAACTCCCTTTGCAATGCGCTCAACTCTAACAAAAGGATTTAACAGACTGATATTAGGTATCCACGTCTTCCTTTCTGGTAGCTCCAGAATTTGCAAGTCACCATATGCCGAAGGGTCCCATCTTAAGCGGGAATCTTGCCAAGTGACCTGAAAAAAGCCAGTTACCGAAAACATTCCGTTCACCTCGTCAAATTCCTTAACACCTACGAGGTAAAAAGTAACATTCACTGTAACGGGAGAAACTTCTGTCGGTCGTACGTATTTGTTGAAGTCCTTCATTAAATCATTATACAGGCGGTCCGATTGTGGTATGTTTGACTGTGTTATGTTTGACTGTGTTATGTTTGATGCAGAGCATCCACCACAAACAAACAAAACCAAGCAAACTACCCAAAACATAGTTTGTTTCTCTTTTTGCCAATCAGTTTATCAAAATTCAATATAAAACTTATTTTTACTTTAAACATCCACTAATGCAGTAGCATAGGTGATTCTAAGAGTCATATGCATATGCTAACACTCACTTATGGATGCTTATTTTATATATAACTAAACATAGGTTTGTATCCTTGACGGATGTCACAAAATTTAGACCCATGGTTTATGAATTCGCGGATTCGAAATTGATGCTCATGCGCAATGCAGAAAAAAATTAGTGCATCAACCGGATAAATGCGTAACTGCATGGGGCTGGGACAGGGTTAAAATTGTAAGATATACTATTAAAGCCCACGTCACACCAGGGTGTGTTGCCACAAATTATCACGTTATTTAATATGTAGTATATACACGACGTCTACGATGTAGCTTAAAAATGTGTTTTTTAAAACAACGTTTTCATTTATGTATTTAAAATTTTGTATATTTCAAAACCAAAAAAAGGAAGAAAATTGAAATACTGTTATTGTGTTGATCACCATACATTCACAAATGCAGTTTCTTTTATACAAGTTGATCAGTTAACCATTCTTTGGGTTTCAAACCACTTTCGTTTACAATATCATTTTATACTTAAAACCACTCTTCGGTCATTTTTTAATACTCGTCTGTATTTGTTAATAGGAGCATTTAGTTGTAACCAAAGTGGTTTCTTTTAATTGTTTATTCAATCACCTGTCTTTGGTTAATTGTTTACCCACGAAAATGTCACGTAATTTGATAATCATAAAATCATTTAAATTGGTAATATTTTTCATCGTAGGTAATCAAAATCGAAGTTATTTTCTTAACCCTCCTTCCCATTTTGCAAATGAAAGACACTTTAAATTATGGATTTTAGATTTTAAAGATCCATCAGCGATACCTACATTAATTGTATGCCCCCAGGTATGCCTACTGCCTACTGTCCATCTGGAACACTGTGCCGGATAATTATGCCAGTGCCAAGGTGGCATTTTTGCACCCGCTTAAGATGCAGTTTCGTAAAACTCCATATGTACCAAATGACAGACCATTGTCTAGAGAGTATATAACCACTTTTGTTTTTAGTGTATCTCACCTGAGAGGTGAGATGTTTACCTTTAAAAATTAATATCCCATAGGAAAATAATAATTCCAATGGGAGAAATAATTTTCCTGCAGAAAAATTTGAAAATCCTATAGGATTCTCTAAAAATTCTGTAGGAATTATATTTTCTTTAGGAGAAAAGTATTTCTTGCAGGAATTTGGTTCAGACAGGTAGTTTTTCTGTAGGAAATTAAGATTCCCTATCGGATTTTAAAATCCTATGGATGTTTTGTTCAAATCCTACCGGAATTTAAATTCCTAAAGGAAGTTCTTTTATTCCGGTAGGAAATTCCAAATATCCTATAGGAAAATTGTTTTTCCTATGGGAAAAATTATTTTCCTGTAGGAATTTACTTTTTAAAGGTAAATATCTCACCTGACGGGTGAGATACATTAATAACAAAGGTGGTTATAAACTCCTTAAGCAATGGTCTATCATATGGCATATTTGAATTTTTCGATACATGCAGCTTAGACGGGTGCAAAAATGCCACCTTGGCACTGGCATAATTATCCGGCACAATGTTCTGGGTATTTCTTTTCATTTTTATTATATCTCTTTTGTGATTTTTATTCCATGTACAGTAACATAATTTGATTTACATAAATCTCGAATTGATCCAATGTATATTTATTTAGCTTTGATAATATTGCATGTAGGATATCAATTAAACAAACTTTAAAAATTAAAAAAATTTTTATACAGTTTTTCTAAATCGTCAACATTTTTAATTTGAATTTTTCGATTTTCGTTGCAACATATTTCTCTCTCTCTCTCTCTCTCTCTCTCTCTCTCTCTCTCTCTCTCTCTCTCTCACACACACACACACACACACACACACACACACACATTTTATGCTGAAAAGGTCATGGTCAAAGGTCAAGGTCATTCAGAAATGTGAAACGCTGTCGTGTCGCGAATGTTTCTGAGCTTTAGGTGCAGGCGTATCCCCTGAAACAGTGACCTTGACCTTTGATCTTGACCTCGTGATATTGACCTTTTGACCTTGAACTCATTCTGGACACTCAAACGTTTGAATACTTCTAAGCAAGAGACATCGAGAGGTTCAAAATCAATTGACTCTCCCCTTTAGTCCACTTCCTGTTTACGCGTAATTGGACCTTAATTTTTTTACTGAAGACATTGGACTTCATTCTTACTCTCTACTGCGGCATTGTACCAAAGATCAGCCCTGGAGACGAATTTTTAACAAAGATATGAAGTTTACGGCTTTTGAGGCTCCAGTGTCGTGCTTGAGCCTGCAATGCAGAAAAAATTCCTACTCCCGATTCCCTTGATCAATCAAATAGAAAGGTGGAATAAACGTACTTCAAAGCCCATATTATCTGTCTATCCAACTTAAAAACGATTTAACAATGTCCAACAAGAAACCTTTACGGCTAAGACCGACAACTCATGCAAATTCCTGCAACTGAAATTTCAGCATGTGCTGTTTGTCGAATGTAAATAAAAGCTTCTGTTGCATGTTTGTGTCTTGTTTTCTATTTAATCCACAACTGAGATAGTATCTGATGAACATACGAACATTAAAACCCAGAAGGTATTCATTTCCGATTTCATATGAATTATAATCGCTACTGTCTGGAGGAAAGGTTTTTTGGGTTTTTTTTTTTAAATTTTACGGATTTTCTGAACAGATTTGAACAAAACAAAAGCATCAGTCAGTGGTATAAAGACCTTCTAATTGTTCCATGAACAATTAGTCTACTAGTGATTTCTTTATATTGGTTTTTAATAGGGTACATGTAATTTTTTTAACCTTGAAGGGACTCGTTTGGTTTAGAATGGTTTTCTTTGGTCGTTATAAAGACCTTATTCTACGGGAATCACTTTTCGGCCTGCGTATCAATTACATGAACATTTTAATTTGTGATCCTTTAAATGTTGACTTATATTTTCAAAGCTCGGTACATTTTTTTCCTCCAAAATAACTAACGCAACTTAAAAAATGACACACATTAAAATCTATAACGCGTCCGCTGGATATACATATTTTAAAAAAGTATGAAAATACGAAATGTAATTGAAAAATAAATAAAAGATTGAGTTAAATCCTAGGAAAGAGTAAAAACATTTAAACTGGTTTTAGCAAATTGATATACATGTACATGTATACGCTTGCTCAGAAAATCCGGAATTATTCATGTATAGTCAAGTAGTTTTAGAATTTAGTTTTCACTACCAATTTCCGGTTTGAAATGAATCTCGAAAGACAACAGACTGAACAGTTCTTAGTTCCTTGATTCTAAGGTACTTTATTGCTTTAAATGACACGTTTTACAGCACGATCCTTCGAGCCCTTCAGAAAGCATCGTCCTCTGACTAGATCTAGTCTTTAAAGTTTTAATCGGATAAATAGGGTTCTACAGTCTGTTCGACAGGTTGGAACCAATTTTCCAAATGAACTTAGAATTTTGAATATAGTACTGAACAGTTCGTAAGCCAACTCCTCTTAAACCGCTGCAAGGAACTTCATGAAACTTTGTAGGCATTTAAGACACAATGTTTAGATGTGCATAGTACCAGGAAATTCTGACTCCATATTATTTCTCTGTAAATTTCGGCCCTTTTGAACTTAGAATTTTTTTTAGCGCTGATATTGAAATAAGTCCCACGGAGAAATTGAGTCCCACGTAAGTCCCACATGAGTCCCATGGCAAATGCGTTCATATATTGATAAAATAATCATATATATTGATGAAATATCACATTATAAACAATATTTTCAAACCAATTAAATTTTTTGTAGCTTATTACACTGAATTATCAACAGTTGTTTATATCAGACCAGGGGCAAGAACGGTAACTCTTGGTATACATGACGAGAATATAAGTCCCACAACATGAGTAACGCTGGGTCTGATATAAACAGATAGAATATGACATGATTAATGCAATTTAAACATTAAAATTATTCTTAGTTTATATTAAAATGAATAATCGGCGTATTCAACTTCGATCATGATTTGATTTGAACATATACGTGACGGTGTTATGTAGTATTTATTGCAATATTTTCAAGGGGTTGGGCAAAGGTTAAAATAAAAAGATTAAACGCCTTATCCTTACATGTATTCATACAAATTATACTTTAAACAGTTTACAGATATAATTAAACATGAAAATTCATGAATAATGTAAAAAACTATATCTTGTTCAAGTTTATTAATGTAGAAATATTGGTACTAATATTACACTAAAGAAATCAAACTCCGAATGCAAGACAACATGCGGAATATGTAATTAATCAAATCTGCTAGAACCTTGAATATAAGTCTGAAAAATTAAAGAAGGATGTTCACTTTCATTAACCACGGTCAAGAACAATAGTTCATATACTGTATACCTCATTTGAGATGTGTTTGGGCCAGGATATATCAGTGGGCTGGATATGAAAAGAAAAATGAAACTTATACATGTTTTGGGGAAAAGAGACTTCAAAGAACACAATTTCCTTTGAAGTACGGAATTGCCATTCATTATGTGTATTATTGTCAAATAAATGGGGGAGCATGGGGTATGTGAGCTTACTCACTTTTTCTTTCATTTTGTTAAAATTCGTCAAAAAGTGACGGAAATGGTAACCTGGGACAGACTATAGTTGATTTTGTGAATAAATATATGTACATATCAGTAAACATAACAGCTGAAATCAATATATAGGAAATATTCCAAGTTTTCCCCATTAGCATATCTCCTTCATTTACACGGAGACATTGATAAGGGTAAAAACAAATTTCTTATAGGGTTCTATAAATATATTGGGAAAACTTGGCATTTTTATCCATTCGGTTGTTTTAAGAGCAATGAAAAATAAATGGGTTTTTGTAAATTTCAGGTTACATCAAAATTTTATTATTATTTTTTTGTTGTTGAAACTTTGCAATTAACACCAATATCCTGAAAAAAGTTGAACATATGTGGTTAAAAGTTAAACAGTGATTTTAACCCTGTGACATCTATTTTACAAGGTTTAGTTTAAATTATGATCTTTATAGATGCAATATTGTGTTCTCGTGGCATGTGTGAAGACTCATTTGTAAGAAATATTCAAATGCTAGAGATAAATTTATGGATAGATTACTAAGGTTAAACAAGTTGATTATTATTGATACACACATTCAAATTGAGGATGATACTACTTTACCTACCAATTAAATTAAATAACTGTATTTTTTCTTATGTTCAGATGTGTATTTAAGAAACCAGAAGATTCAGTTGTTGATATTATATATATATTCAAGAAACCAGAAGATTTAATTGTTGATATTATACTTCATTATCTAACTATAGAATGCTTATGGTTATGCATGTTTTCTGTATATTTAATAGTTTTATGTAGTTTTTAATGACAGTTGTGTAATATTACATTTATTTACATTTTAAGAAGAAGAACTTGTAAATTGTTCAAACTTATTTCTAATCCTTTTGTATAATTTGTATATGTTTTATACAATTAAATATGTTTAATTCAATTTAAGGTTTAGCTCTGGTTTCACTAAAAGATGCTTGATGCGTCGTAGAATGATCTTTAAGTTTGGGCTGTCAGTCATTGTCCTGGTAGCTGTGTTTATGTTCTACATCATCCATCAGCAAGCTGACCAAAATGCACATGAGAAGGGAGCTACAGGGGATGACCAAATTATCCAAAATCAGTCACTCAAACCTGAAGAAATAACGAAAGAAGAAAAGTTAAGACTGGCTGAAGAGGAAAAGTAAGACAAAGTGGCATAATCATAAAGTCCTTATAAAGAAGAGATGCATGCCTTTAAGATATGCTAAATATAGTTTTCAACTATGTGGGACATGTTAATTTTTAACAAAGCTTGTGAATGAATAATGAATATTTGTTACACAATATTTTTAATGGCCTACCGTATTAATTTATTATTTCTTTTCTATTTATCAATTATGTTTCAGGGCTAACTTATTCAATTTGGGGGTTGGTAGGGAGTTGTATAAAACACTTTTTAGAGGGGTATGGTCACAATTGTGCTAAAAATTTTCAAATTTTATATTTTTCGATTTTTATTCAAAATGCATTGTTAATGTTTTTCCAATGGGTGACCAAAATTTGAATCTCGGCTGTAGAATTACAAATGAGCATTTTTTGTTGTTCAAACATGGCTTGTGTCATGATTTTGTGTACATTTAGGTTGCTGGATAATGGATAGAAAAGTTGGTACAGTAGAATGAACTACATGCAACTATGAGTTTATAACTTAACGAAAATAACAGTAACGATGCATTAGGGGATTCATATTATATGCGCGGATCCAGAAAATTTTTCCAGGGGGGGTCCGAAGGATAATTGTGTTTGCCAGGGGGGTCCGAGGCATATTTGCGATAATTTTACTATGTAAATTTAATAAATTTTCATTTTCCAGGGGGGGTCGGGACCCCCCCGACCCCCCCTCTAGATCCGCGCATGTATTAGTATAGTTTTGTTTCAGATAGACAAGTGGCCTGGTGTTACATCATAGATTACTGGAGTAGGATTAGCTCTGTGTCCTTACTTGATTAAATTTTTGTAGTTGATGCATCAAAATATGCAAAATTAAGTAATTTATCAATAGTTGTGAGTGACTTAATTACTATAAAAGTGATGATTGATTTGAATAGGCGAGGAAGAATTTGGAGAGACAGTATCCATCTTTCCATTGTTGTTTGCGGTGACCGTGGCAATGAGTCCATTACCCTCATCAAGACTGCAATCCTCTTCACAAAGTCTTACATCATTATCCACATCTTTGCAGAGGAAGAATTGCATTCTTTCTTACAGTACCAGGTAAATGTCAAGATAGTTCCTTTCTGAGAAAGATATTTCGATCCTTTAAACACAGGGTTGTCATTTAAACCAGTGTAGAATTCGCATTTCAAATAGTTGATTCACTAACAAGTAGTAGTATTTCATGTAATCACTTGACTCATAATATTTATGTTTTTATTTTTGTCATTTTTTAGCTCAACTAAGCAAAAGGCTCAAATGTGCTTTTCTGATTGAAAAGTGTCTGTCTGTATGTATGTATATACCTATGTCCTCTCTAATTTGCTTTTTACAGTTCAAAATCTAACTATTGATTTTTTTGATCTTATATTTGAGTTTGTTTGAATTGTGATTTATGAACCAATAAAAGGGCTATTTTAGGGATGTTAAGACCAAGAAACGAATGAAAAAGATCTGTAAAATCATTATCTGAAACATTTTGGTTAAAATTCATGAAGAAATAGTCAAGATTTCTTAGATGAGATATATTGATTTGTTGAAACCCAAAAGCCAGGGTTTAACCCCTAATAGAATTTAGAGTAAGGTATATTAGGAAAATACATGTAAGAAAATTTAAAACTATTGCTCAGGTGAGTGAGGTGGCCCATGTGCCCCTTTCTAGTAAAGACTTCTATTTTAAATTATATTATGATTTGATATTGCTGTAAACTTATTATATTTAGAGTGTACGATATTTGGCAGAAATTGATTTTTCAGCAAGTTAGCATGAATTTGAATTAGCCTATTTCTGAAAGTACCTATTCTTATTCATGTTTGGAAACTATTAGCGATGTACTTGATTCAACAGAAGCCGATTTCTGCCAAAAACACTAAATAGAATACCCAGCCAAATTTGATACGTTTACAGTAATTTAACTATAAAATAATCTCATCTTGGTTTTTTTTTTTAGCTCAATTCATGGCCAAGCCTTGCCAGAAAGAAGTTTGAATATCATTTGTATGGTATAATATACCCTGACTCAAATCAAGAATGGAAAATGTTGTTTAAACCATGTGCCTCACAACGGTTGTTTATACCAGTAAGTCAAATACATGTAGATATAGCAATCAATAATAAAGAACTGTACCGGTAACTGGATGTTATTGAAAGATAGAAGTTTCAAATTATCAATCAAAAAACTTTGATTAAATTTTTTTTATGAAATTTAATCTGTCAGTACGGTACTGGTGCCTTAAGTTGTATTTTTAGCACATCTGAGCTGAAAGCTCAACTAAGTTTTTCTGATCACTTTTTGTCCACCGATGTCCATCTGTCTTGTTACACTTTCAGCTTCTCCAGAACCACTGGGCCAGTTTCATCCAACCCTGACTCATACATGTAGCATAGTGAAGGGCTGTAGCTTTCAAGTTTAGAGTTTTGGTGTGGGGGGGGGGGGTGTTAATGATTTTGAAGGGAATTCACTGATAATATGGAATTAAGCTTAAACATTTAATAAGAATTTCCTATTGTCTGGTATGTAAAGATGACACAATGGGGTCTAAATATATATAAGAACCATTGGGAATAAATTTTCTGCAAAGTACCATCATGGTTATTTTTGGTAGGCTTGTATCAAGAAATATGAATTTATTTGACTGGTTTGCAAATTTGTGCATGAAAAAAATGTAAGTACATGTACATGTAATTGTATTATATTTGATGTGATAAAGCTATAGTTTAAAATACTGTAAAACGAGAAAATTTGGCGCATACGTATTTTAGCGCAAACGCAAGTGCCAGTATATTGGTGCAATTATATATTTTAGCGCACGCACCTTTTCTTTAAAAAAGAATACAAAAAATGTTCTTGTTTGATAAACAATCACGCCCAATTCACTCAAGCACGTGAACACAACTACTTTGATTTCTATCTCGCATGCACGGTAAATTGTCGTTGAGAACAATACACTTACTTTTGTGTAAATCGTCAGTAGATAGATATGAAAACTTCATTTATTGGCGATGATGTGTAATTTTTGTTGGTAAACAAATTTGAGTTATCGGACTTTGAATTTAACGTGTCGACTTGGATAACACTAGAAGAGTTCCGAAACTAAAAGTGAAATCGAATGCTACATTTACCCTGAGTTTCGATCACCATGAGCGAATCTTTTTCACAGTAATTTTACATTAAAATAACACAAAAAGAGGTATCGTCTTGTTATCTTAATATCCACTAATCAGAGATCAAAGAAATTATGATCAGTTATGTATTGTTAGCGTTAACGATCGCCACGCTTAATCACGTTTTCACCTCGAGGCGCTAAATGGAAGTGGCATGGGGAGAAGCCCAATTTTCAAGGTGCTAATGAGAGATATAAAAAACCAATTAAAATTGAATTAATAAATCCATGTTTAGGCACTTAAACCCGATAACCCGTACCGTTTACCTGTGTAATTGTTTAAACAAACAGAATCGACGGCATCTGATATTACGTAAACGAACACTTCTATATAGCATTAAAAATGGACTGACGTTATTGTTTTGCAACATGGAGAAATTTAATACATATGGAAAATCGTTGGCGCACTATTAATTTTAGCGCTCAGAGGCAGTTGCGCCAAAGGCGCTAAAATTTGTAGTGCGCCATATTTTCTCGTTTTACAGTATACTTGGGTGAAAATAGTTGTGCTATTTGACCCATGGCCCTCTTGTTTTAGTTAGGCCATTCCAAGTTTTTTCTATGTTTAGCATCCATCAAAAAGTCAAAAACCTATCTTTCTATCTGGAAAAAAATGTGAATCAACAGGAACACACATTATTTTTTAGTTCATACATGTAGATAAAATTCATGATCATTATTTGAGTATTTTCTTCATACTGTAACAAAAATAAACACAAAAATCCCAATCTTTGGCAGATACGGTAAAACAAAGCAAATTTAAAATCTTAGTACATGTATTTTAGAACATAAAGAGTAAATATACATTTTTGGGGGTAAATGTATGTGTTTGTTTTTAATTTTCATGCTTTAAAACCAATCCAATTGCAGACACTAAACATAGAAAAAACTTGGAATGGCCTTATCCTAAGGCTTATAATTAAGCAGCCTTATGCATGTTTAAAAATTTACATGAATTGTTATATGAAACCCTTGTTTCTGTACTTATGTGTTCAATATACTTTCTAATTATAACTAATTATATGGATTCCCAATTATATACAAGTTAGTAAATTAAAAATACTAATACATCTCATTGTAGGTTTAAACAAACCACTTGTATTGTTAATTCTTTTTCAGTCCATTTTAACCAATGTGGATTCCTTACTTTATGTTGATACTGACATATTATTCCTTTCCCCCTTGGAGGAAATCTGGTTTCATTTTTCTCGATTCAACAGTACACAGCTGATTGCTTTGGCTCCGGAGAGTGAAGACAAACAAACTGGCTGGTATAACAGATTTGCTAGACACCCATATTTTGGAGAATTAGGTATGACATCTGATTCACAGTTTTAGTTTGCAAGCGATAAATATAATATTTGCATTAAAGTTGATGGATATAATAAATTTAATATGTAAGTATCATAAACTTTGGTCATTGCTTTTAAATGTATGATTTTTTTAGGTCACCTGAGTAAACTCAGGTGACCTATTGCTATCTGTTTTCGTCCCGTCGTCATGCGTCGTGCGTTAACAATTTACATTTTTAACTTCTTCTTAAAAACTACAAGGCCAATTGTTTCCAATTTTGGTGTGAAGCATCTCTATGGTAAGTGGAATGTAAATTGTGAAATTGGTGGCTCTACCACCCCCAGGGTGCCACAGGTGGGGCCAATATGCAAAAAACAGCCAAATTTTCAAAAATCTTCTCTACTCTCACACATGTGAGGAAAAAACTGATTGCATGGTTATGATGTCCATGAAGCCCTCTACCAAAATTTTGAAATTCATGGCCCCTGGGTCAGGGGTTCAGGCTCTAGGGTGGGGCCAATATGGCCATATAGTAAAAATGTATTAAATCTTAGAAAATCTTCTTCTCTACTCCCATAGATATTTGTTAAAAACTAAATGCATGGATATGATGTCCATGAAGCCCTCTACCAAAATTGTGAAATTTATGGTCCCTGGGTCAGAGGTTCAGGCTCAAGGGTGGGGTCAAAATGGCCATATAGTAAAAATGTATTAAATTTTAGAAAATCTTCTTCTCTACTCCCATATATATTTGTGAAAAACTAAATGCATGGATATGATGTCCATGAAGTCTTCTACCTAAATTGTGAAATTTATGACCCCTGGGACAGGGGTTTAGGCTCTAGGGTGGGGCCAATATAGCCATATAGTAAAAATGTATTAAATCTTAGAAAATCTTCCTCTATACTCCCGTATATATTTGTGAAAAAGTAAATGCATGGATATGATGTCCATGAAGTCTTCTACCTAAATTTTGAAATTCATGACCCCTGGGATAGGGGTTTAGGCTCTAAGGTGGGGCCAATATAGCCATATAGTAAAAATGTATTAAATCTTAAAAATCTTTACTCCCACACATGTGGGCAAAAAACTGAATGCATGGTTATGAACTCCTCTACCTAAATTGTGAAATTCATGACCCCTAAGTCAGGGTTCAGGACCTAGCATTTGGAGAGCATTTGGAAAGAGTTGAAAGGGGGGGGGGGGGTTAAACAGTTAATGAAGTTATTTTCCCTTGCTTCTTCCTAATGGAGTTTTCTTCCTTAGCTTGTTCATATTTAGTAATTAATCATTGAATATAGAGAAATAATGAAGCTGTCCATCAAAGTTATTGATAAGATATTGTGAAAGCATTTGAAAAGAGTTCAGGGAAGAGGATTATAACAGTTAATGGAGTTATATTCCCTTGCGTCTTCATAATGGAGTTATCTTCCTTGGCTTGTTCATATTTAGTAATAAATCATTAAATAGAATGTAAATATAAAGTTGTATGATCAAAATAGTTATGCAAGTCTTTTATCATTTGAAACAAAAAAAGATTTTTTATATTTTATAAGATAAACGAATAGACTTGTTAATAGTAAAGTAATAAGTAGTATACAAGCCACCTTGTTTTAGTTTATCTATGAAAACATATAAACATAAAACGTATTTTGTAAGTTAGAATATGTGGGATAAATGAATTGAATGGAATCTGGGCACCTCTTCTATAGTATGTCATACACTCTGTTAAGAGCTTCAAGCCTTGTGCTAATTAAACTATAGGGTTAAGAGTCCTTTCCAAAAGATTTCAGGCAGGGAGGTGGATGTCATTACATTATTATAATCTTCTAATCCATTATGAAACTCAAATAAATGCATTTATGAGACTCCTCGACAATTTTGTGTACGGGCTATGGTACTCAGGTGACCGTTAAGGCCAATTGGCCTCTTGTTTAAATTGTTCTGTATATAGTTGAACTGATTTAATGTGCAGGTGTTAATTCTGGAGTGATGCTCATGAATTTGACAAGACTTCGAAATTCCACATGGCTTCCATCCATCATAAATTACTACAAAGAGTACAAACTAAAGTTGACTTGGGGAGACCAGGACCTCATTAATGTCTACTTCCACTTTCATCCCCGTAAGAAAATCCAGAGTGATTTCATATTTTTATGTATCAAGTTGTTAGAAATAATTAATGCACATAACAGATGATATTCAATTACTTTCAATTTAATGTGTTAAAGCTAGATCAAAGTAACATTTTTGTAGATTGTGAAAGGAAATTAAAAACCTTATTTTGAAGAAATGTTGTTTCAGAAAATATGGAAAGTATACCAGTAATTGAAATGACCCATTTTTATACAGATATTTTTATCAGATATTTTGAGTTTTATAAAAAAAAAACAACTTAAGCATCAGTATTTGTTGCAGATGAGCTATATGTGTACCCCTGTGAGTGGAATTACAGACCTGATCATTGTATGTATATGAGTGTGTGCAAGGGAGCGGAACGAGGCGGGGCCTACATACTTCACGGCAGTCGGCGGGCCATGCATAACGACAAGCAGCCCGCATTTAAAGCTGTTTATTTGGCATTTAATGCAGTAAGTAACAAGTGGGATGCATGCACATGGTTTATATACCATGAAGTTTTTTTTTATTTACTGGGATTGCTTATATTAAATTAAAAAATGACAAAAATGACTAGAATTCTACATCTTACATTTGATCTGAAAGTTTCCAATATACCAATTTTTTTTTTTTTTAATCTTAGCATTCAATATTTTCATTACAGTATAATTTCCAAGAGGAGATGAAGACATCTTTACTGCCGCTGCTTTTGAAAAATCTTAAAGCCACAGCAAAAACTCCATGTGGAACTGTCAGAGATGTGTTTTCAATGAGAGTTGCTCAGTTAATTAATCATGTAGAAAATAGTTGAACATTATTCCCCAACATCATCTATTAAACAGACAAAACAAAGGAGAATACTTGTGTCATAGTATGAGTGAATTCCAAGGAATTCCTTGGATATTGTGAATGTCCTCAATTGAATGGATTTATAAATAAATGTGAGATGCTTTACACTTGAATTCTTTACTTTATCATGCAGCAAAGATGTATTTTCTCATCTGCATTCAGTACCTATTACATGTAAATGTAATCTTTTTGTTTTTAGTCCTCTACAAGTGAAACCTAGGTATGAAAGTGTTAAATGAATATGTGTTCCACTATCCAGAATATGAATGCAGTAAATATTCTAGCAATTTAAACCCATCAAATAATCAATCAAACCTGGGGTTCTCTCCATTATTGAAATTTTGACTGGATTTACATATAAAACTTTTCCCTGCTACTGTACTTAATGTAAATCTTATATGGCAATTATCATGGCCTTTTATGGAGCAGTTGAAATAGTATGTCAGTGAGGACATGTACTGCTTAAGCAATACGTTTTGAGAATAAAGTAGTTGCAATCTGTATCAAGTGAGACAAAGATATATGCAACTGTTTACATTGATTAGCAAAAGTCACCGGGTATAAATCTTAATTAAAATTATGTGCGTGATGGGTTTTCATACGTATTCGAATAGATATAAATAGTAGGACCATGCGGTGGCGTGGTACTCTAAGCTCGCTGGCTAGTTGTGATAAAAGTAAAGTAAAATGGCAGGTGAAATGGAATGCGGTGATTTTGGGCTGACAGATGGTTGTTAATATGTGTTTTTGTGTAAAAAAAAAAAAAAAAAATAAACGCTAGCGAGCAGCGTACCTATGTAATACTTGTTGTTTTTATTCATTTAGCACTTTATTGTTTTATATTCGTACGAACATAGTGAGGGAGAATATAATTCGATTGATATGGGCTCGATTTATATTAAAATCAGATGATCTATTATAAATTTGCGTTTGAGAAGTGGTTATAGATTCAGAACACCTAATTCTAGATGAATATTGTTAAGGACCAGAAAGATGATGATTTAAAAAATCAGAAAAATTCATGCTCTACACACAACGCTGTCGCTGTGATGTTGTTACAATGTATCAACATATTATATTTACATCTACCGAGTATATTCTCTATTTCTAAAGAAACCCGATTGTGATTTATAGCTCTATGGAGACTGACAGAGCTGAAATCTACACTATCCAGTTCTAGCCAGTTTATCGATCGGTCAAAAATAAGAAAAATCACGGACTGCACGAAAAAATCATATAAGACGACTCGGCTATTTCTTTTATCTTACCTTCTGATGTACATTAGCAATGATTTACTTACATTTACATACTCTTTATATGTTGGCATATTTCTGCCCCCGAAATGCAAGATAAATTATGTTAACATGCAAGAAAAGTATGTCAACACGCAAGATAATTATGTCTACATGTAAGATAATTATGTTGACATGCAAGTTACAAATCTTTTACGATAATCTGATTTTTATATGGTAAAATCACTTACTAACACCCGTATCTGACATTATATAGATGCAAAATGCAACGTAACTATGACAACATGCGACTTATTTTTGTTGATATGCGAGATGGCCATATCTAATTTACTACGAAAGCCCATTTAGCTCATTTTCGTAGGAAAAAAAAATTCGCGAATAAACGCGAAATTTTGCGATTTAACTCGTAACATTCGCAATATAACGCGAAAATTTCGCGAATAAACGCGAAAATTACGCGAATTAACGCGTAACTTTCGCGGATAAACGCGGAATTTCGCGATATGACGCGTAACTTTTGCGAATTAACGCGTAATTTCGCGAATAAACGCGAAACTTTCTCGAATTAACGCGTTACTTTCGCGAATAAACGCGAAACTTTGCGATATAACGCGAAACTTTCGCGAATAAACAAGTTAGTTTCGCAAATAAACGCAAAACTTTAATATAAATATTGTCATTTCATACAAGAACCTTATAAAGAACAATGATTGAAAACAAACACATTTTAGTTTTAAATAGATACTTATTATTCATTATTATTATATTATCCGTTTTACGTTGATTTATCAAAACAAAATAATCTTGCTTATATTTAAGAAATAAACAGCAAGTTAAAAAGTTCACCGGGATATGAACTTGGTTAGTCACGTGATTAAATCCTGTGAACCCCGAGGGGCTTCTCAGAAGATTTGATCACTTACCAAGCAAGTTCATATCCCGGTGAACTTTTTAACATTGCGGTTTATTACTTATATTTACGTTTGAGAAAGGCAAATCGTTCAGAATCATTAATATAACGGTGTTTTTACGTTTATAATAATGCAATCGTCAGACGATAAGCGCGTGCGATAAGCATTGTGACGTCATGAAAAAGTTCACACAGAATGGAACGTTTTCGTTATTTTATAGGTTCATATTAGGAAGCATAATTGCAAATGTAAATATATAGATATAAATAAATCTGATAAAACTTCATAAAACTGTTAGATGTTCCAAATTGATAAGGAGGTAGAGCATCATTTTTTTATTTGTTCGCCGACCCTGTGTTCGAACAGGCATTCATTAAGGTCTTCCGTTTCCAACGGAAGGCCTTATAGTTTTCGCACTGTTTCTTCTTATTATTATTTTTTCCAAATTTTGTGCACGCGATTTCTCAGAAAATATTGGACCGATTCCAACCATTTTTTCACAGATGATGGGTGGTCATCTGAAGTTTATATGTTTTTAAAATTTTTGACGTCGTCACTTCCGGTACCGATGTACGGTTGATTTTGTTATTTTTTACGACCTATTTTGTGCAGAGCTGATCTCAGAAACCATCAAGGATATGACTACGAAATTTTCAGGATATGTAGACTATAGTTTGAAGTTGTGCACTATTATGTTGTTTTACGCCAGTGGCGCTATTTTTTGAGCACGCCTGGGCTCGAAAATTGGGTAGGAATTTTGAAAAAAAAAATTCCCTTTTCTTGTCCACAAGATTTCTCAGCGATGGCTCAATAGATTTTCTTGAAATTTTCAGGAATGATAGAGAATAACAATATCTCGAGGCATTTTCTTTTTATTTTTTCAAAATTCATTTTCTGTCGTCCGTTTCCTGTCCCGCGACAAAAAGCCTATGACATCGAGACCTTGAAAATGATTAGGACTTGAGCATTCAGACTTTGTAGAATTATAGACAATAGCTGTAGATGTGAGCATTCAGACTTTGTAGAATTATAGACAATAGCTGTAGATGTCTTTAAACTATTTTGTTTTGTTCGTCATCTCTTCCGGTCCTCACCGGAAACACTTCAAAATTATTTTTTTTACCCATTTAATCTATTTCACATAGAATTGAAATATAAGTATAAATCCTTACATATGTCATCTATCCGATAACAAAAAATTCTACTTCCTGTGAGATATCTCAAATATCTCAGATAGCCTTTGGTAAACAAATGTTTTACCCGCGAGATCTAAGAAAGTGCAAGTGATCAAGACACAAAACTTACATGGATGATAGACATTTAATAGAAAATGCGTTTAATCGCTTTCCTTTTGTCAACCGTCACTTCCGGTCCTCACCGAAAGGGTTCAAACAAATCAAGTTGTTTGAAAGTTAACTGTTTTTCTTTGACAATTTTAGTAAAATTGATAAACAATAAAGTACAGTTGTCTAATGTTCAAGAAAGACTAACTTTATTTTCACTGAGCACTTCCGTTTGACCGTTTCCTGTCGAAAGACAAAAAACATTGACTCCACGAGATATCAAAAACGGTGACGATTTGAACAACCAACTTTGTGGGATGATACCCCTATGCATGTATCTGTGTTTACATTTTTTTGTTTGATTCGTCGTAACTTCCGGTCCTCACCGGAAGCACTTCAAATTAAAATTATTTTTTTTCTTATTTTATTTATTTTGCATGGAATGAATATATCAGTATAAAATCTTACATAAGTTATCTATACAATGTTAAATGAGCAAACATATTCTACTTCCGGTGAGATATATCAAATATCTTAGGTAGCTTTCCTTTTTACAAATTTGATACCCGCGAGATTTTTGTCACTGTAAGTGATTAAGACACGAAACTTTTATGAATGATAGACAATTGATGGAAGATTTGTTTCACGGGTTTTATTTGTCAACCGTCACTTTCGGTACTCACCGGAAGAGTTCAAACAATTCATGTTTTTAACAAGTTTAACAGACTTTCTTAGGTGTTTCATCTGGCCCGATAAATGGTGATGTACACTAGGCAAATATACAAGAAATACCAGCTTTTATTTTCATTAATCACTTCCGTTCGTCCGTTTCCGGTCCCGAGACAAAAAACCTAGTTTCAACAGGATCTCAGATTTGGCAGAGAGTATCGATATTTCATCGTATCAAATAAAACGAATCGGACGGAAGACCTACTCGTTACTCGTAACGAGATCTAGTTAATTATCTTTTTTTCTAAAATTGATATAAATTCAAACATGGGGAATCTTTAAAATCGTAGTACTGATTTTCAAACGACATATGTGATAAATTTAGAGGACGAATTTACGTTATCTAAATTTGAACAATAGCTTAAAAAATGTATAGATTGAACTTATTTCAATTCACAGCTTGACTTATTTTTCTGATATAAAACCGACAAACTAGACGTTAATTTATGTCGCGGCGATATAACATATATAACGTTTTGAACAATGATATCCTTTCAATTTTACAATAATATTTGATAAAACTTTTAATTTGAATTAAAATTGCTATTATGCAAATGTTGATGCCTCATTTCCTATAATACAGCGCTCATGAGAATATGAGAAGCGCAATGCATAATGTCGTTTGAAAATCAGTACCTAGATTTTAAAGATTTCCCACGTTTGAATTAATATTAATTTGTATGAAGTTTTATCAGATTTATTTATATCTATATATAAAAAAGATTATTTTGTTTTATTTTAAACTAAAATGTGTTTGTTCTCAGTCATTGTTCTTCATTAGGTTTCTTGTATGAAATGACAATATTTATATTAAAGTTTTGCGTTTATTCGCGAAACGAGTTTATTCGCGAAAGTTTCGAGTTTATTCGCGAAATTTACGCGTTTATTCGCGAAAGTAACGCGTTATATCGCGAAAGTTTCGCGTTTATTCGCGAAAGTTACGCGTTTATTCGCGGAAGTAACGTGTTATATCGCGAAAGTTTCGCGTTTATTCGCATCAATTTTCACAAAATTAATGTACAGATACATCATGGACTTAGAATTAGTGGAGTGTTTCTGAAATTTATTTCAAATCAGGCAAACATAATCATTTAAGATTTCTAATTCCTTCTTATTCATACCTTCACGTACTTTACAGTTCAGAACGAGAGTGACTATCATCCATTAATGTACTAGTTCTTTATAAGTCTAAGTAGAGGACTTGGGTTGCAGACAGAGCACCAAGAAAGCTGAGAACGGCTGCCAGAAACACCACGGCGACAGTACTTCCGGTGGCGTCTACTACAGATCCCACAAAGGTCGACAGCAAAAACTGCGCTACAAACACCATGCTACTGACGATAGCCACGTCCGTCCCAAGTCCCCGGATTTTGTTTTCTTCGCTCAAATTTTCGAGAGAAAACTAAATAAAAGGGAAAACATAAATTAATTTTAATGATATCAAGTAATTAACAAGTATTTTACCGGAATATACTTTGAATGTACCTCGGTTTGTTTATTAATCACACGTATATTTTTCTTCTAGACTCTTGATTGATATCCGATTCAGCATGCCACAGATCATTGGCATGCATCTACATGTACATACTAGCCATGCGGTTTCAACGCTTTTATATACTTCGTTAATTTAAACAGTTGATAATAATGCTTTAACAAATAAAACAAAAAAATCAAATCATACATGTTTTTAATAAATGATGTCTAACTGATCTTTAGAATGGTTATTAGCTACGATCATGTAGGGTAAGGTAAATAGCATGTCGTACATTTACCTGGTCTTTGGTATGATAGCTGGCTACGATCATGTAGGGTAAAGTAAAAAGCGTGGCGTATGCTTACCTGGTCTTTGTTATGAAAGTTGTCTAATAATGTAGGGTAAGGTAAATAGCGTGGCGTACACTTACCTGGTATTTGGTATGATAGTTGGCTACGATCATGTAGGGTAAGGTAAATAGCGTGTTGTACATTTGCCTGGTCTTTGGTATGATAGTTGGCTACGATTATGTAGGGTAAGGTAAATTGCGTGGCGTATGCTTACCTGATGTTTTGTTTGGTAGTTGGCTACGATCATGTAGGGTGAGATGAATAGCGTGGCGTACATTTACCTGGTCTTTG
>WFKH01011801.1:35932888-35946569 GCA_016163765.1 Magallana hongkongensis
AAAAACTACCTTTCCTATGAATGGAGCACTTGATATAGCTCAAATAATTTGAAATGAAGTATGAGAAAGGGGACCAATGACAAGCCTGTGAAAAGGTGGTGATCGAAACTACCTTTCCTGTTAAATAAAAGTGGATGTTTTGACTGATATTGGAGGCTGTCAGTAAATAATGCCATGTATTTTTGGAAAAAGATGTGAAAACAAATGCTCAAATGTTATTTAATTCTAGTGCTTGCTTCTCAAAATGATCATTTTAATTTTAAATGTAAACACTAATGTCAAAAATATACATCAATTCCTATTTAAAGGATATGTTTCTGTTGTTCAAATATCAATAAAATTTTTCAATTTTGTATAGTTTTGGTCTAGCATTTTTTTAAAAATACAATACGATTTCCTTAACTTTTAAATACTGTTCATATATACTAAAAGGCATTAGAACACCTGTGAGTCATGAACCAGCGGAAACACATCACAGTTTCTTAAACTGCTGGGGAACGGTGTAATGCTAAATTTCAGAAATAATACATTACAATTTAATGTATTATTAGCATTATAACCTTATTGAGTTGGTATTAGTTGCTGCAATAATATAGCCTACACCTTTTTTTTTTAGTCTCCAAAAAACATCAGACAAAAAGGCTTCATTATTGCAGCTAGTACTGTGATCATATTATATATTTGGCATGTACGATATTTGGCAAAAATTAATTTTTCAACATGTTAGCATGGATTGGAATATAAGCATATTTCTGAATGCACTTATTCTTATACATATATGCATGGCACTTAGTGATTTAGCGGAAGCTGCTTTCCGCCAAAACCGCTAAATAGAATACACGGCCAAATTTAATATGTTTACAGTATTTAGGAGTTGTGTCATTAAGTGTCTTTATTTGATTTCCAATATTTTTTAAAGAAAAGAAAAAAAAAAGGCAAAAACTTAGCTTAAACTTTGATATTACTGGAAAAACCACCCTCACCCACATTATTTTATACAACACCCCTATTTTAATTACACAATTTGAAGTCCTATTCAGGGATGTCCACCCATGTTTCTTTTCTGTCCATTTACTGGTATTAAAAGCATTTATGGAAAAGAGTCCCAAAAATCTTAATTTGGGTTGAAATCATTTTAGTTATGTCCCAAACTTCATGAATTTTTACACACAGGTCAGGAATAAGGTTTATGCCAAGATTTGCTCTTTAAACATTTATGGGTTACAATTAAAGTATTGTGATTGATACGCAGATGGGCAAATGGACAGACAGACAGACAAACATAAAGACTGGTATACAGTATGGTAAATCACAGTTACAATGAATGTTTGTAGCAAATTCATGCTCATTTCGAAGTCAGTATCATTACTGTTATCTTAAAAATGCACAATAAACTTATCATATATATGTATTAAATTACGTTTATTTCGATCAAATTTAAATCGCTCGACCTTGAATAACCGTTTTTACTGTAAGAAATTTTATCAGATACTATTCCTCATTTTGCCAATGAATTTCATGGAAAATTGATTAAGATATTTTTTTTTCAAACTTTGTATACTGATACAATTTGGTGAGAGCAATTTATTTTTGTCATACTTTTCTGACCTTGAGAGAGGTCACTACTGGGGGTTGAGTTGCATCAAAAGGAGTCCATTTTTAACCAAATTTACATTGAAAAAAATGAAATGTTTCTTAATAAAAGAAGAGTAAAGCTGATATTGAAATAAGTGAATATTATGAAGAAGTTTCAGTTTTGTATTCATACAATAATCCCCTTTTGGAGTCCTTGGGGTGGGGAAGTGACAGCTGTACAGAAAATTCTGCAGATAAGTATGATTGACATAACATGTTCTTGATTGGTATAATGCAAGTTGTAATGAAGCTGTTTAAGGTGGGTTTTTTTTTACCATGACTTGCAAAAAGTCATGGTAAAAAATATTGATTTGGATTGTAATTGATATTCTGATTTTAAAAGCTATATTTGGTTACTTGATTTAAAGTTAGGTCAGACTTTAGAATTGTTGCACATCAGAGCAATGAGGCCCTTGTGCTTCTTGTTTCTTTATGGATTACTAGTAGTGCTATGTTGTCTGCATCAAAGCTTCTGAAATATGAAGTCCACATGCATTAAAAGTACGCATACAGCATTTGGACGAAACAGTTGTGTTGGTTCTTGGAGAAGCTTGCTTAATTCCCTTGTCCCTCACTGTAGTTCAGAGGGCTCTTCTCAGCTTTCCCCTTCCTAACCACCAACAGCCTAACCTCACCTCATCCCATTCCTGCATTCTTTGCTTCCTTCCTTCCCCTTCCCTTCTGTGTAACATTCCTTCTTCTCTTTCTTTGCTGCTGCCTTCTTCTGCATATCGGAAAACCAGTCTGCTACCCAGAGAGACCAAATGTGGGGAGGAAGAGCACACGATCAGCATCATCTTTCACAGGAGATGAATTGAGTACCCAGAAGAACCAGCCACATGCATATAGAGTAATGAATGGAACATCATGAGGGAGGAAACAGCCTGAGCCACCAATGAACAGAGAAAGCAACCAGAATCAGCATCAAATGTGTTGGTAATTATTCATTTTTATGCCTACCTTTGAAAAAAGAGGGCATATTGTTTTGAATCGATCATTTGGTTACTATATCAAAAGACCCATGTGATGTCAGATGTCAGTGTAAGAACATTTTATTGAACAGACTAGTCACTTCATATTTTGTACACAGGTCATTCTAAGAAGTAGAGGACAATTTAGTGGGTTTTTTCTTTTTTCAATATAAGATGAAGAAAGCAGAAGGAACAATCAAAAAGCTGAGGATTAGCAGCCAGGACCATAGGAGATGGCGGAAACAGCAAACACCACAAGCAGACGGAGAAATCGATCAGAATTTTCATCAAATGGAGGAATGGATAACTACCAGCAGGTGGAAAATGAGGGCAATTCATGCATCCATTATGAGTATTTTTACTACAGGACCATTTTTTAAGAAATCTGATTGTGTTTCATTAACCCTTATCCAATAAAAGTATGTATGCTAGATTTGAGCAAAATTTTGCAGGATCATCTTTATGACTGACTGTATAGGTTTCAATAACTGATTCAAACTTCTTCTGCCAGGGCTACCAGCACATGGAGAAACTAGCCAGAGTAATTAGCATTAAATTGGAAGACAGAGGGACTACAAGCAGATGAAGGCAGGAGGCAACTCATCTATTACGTGTTAGTATTAAGTTAGATTAATGATAGATATTTAAATGATACACAGCAATGCATACTTTTTTGTCACATGGTACATATAGTTTAAGTTTGGATTATCAATTTCCTATGTGTCTTTCTCTTTTACCTTAAAGCTGAACACTACTCGTAAAAAGCATTGTCCGCCATATTTCTCTTTCACCGCTGCTCTCCCTACAACCCCTATATAAGGCACAGACCTCTTAACAGTGCAAAGTATTTTGTTGTAGAGGTCTTACCTGTGTGGACATACATCTTGCCTTGCCGTGTTACTCGGTCGCGGTGAAATTATTAAATTTTTTTTGCACTTTTCCCAAGCAAGGAGAAAACTAAAATCAAATAAACAGGTCAATGCATTATTTACATTAAACAGAATATGCACATAAAACAAGAAATAAATGCACAAAATCCAATTAAGACCATGAAAGGAATGCTACACATTGGCCACAAGTTTCAGGTGTGCAATCAGGTGTAACGATATCAAAGGGGTTATATACTTGTGTGATGGTGCCTATTTACCAGCGGTGTTCAGCTTTAAATCTCACAGTTCTTTCTTCCTTCTCCTTTCAGGCGTCCACCTGAGGGCTACAGCACAGTCATCTGTTGGATCCTTCCTATTCATGTGGCCTAGCCAGTCCCATCTCCCCCTCCTCACCTTGCCACTGATGTTTTCTGCTGCTGCCATCTGACCTTGAGAATCCTTCTGAGGCACTTGGTCTGAAAGGTGTGTGTTCTCTTTTCCTCTGTCTTGGTGAGCTGCCAAGTCTTAAGTGTATGCAACAATACAGACAGGACCAGGCTCATGAAGAGGAAACTTTGGTCTTTCTACTGATATCATTGGCCCTCAAGATGAAGGATGCACCAGCCATTGCTATTCTCTTCCTGATGTCAGCAGTACTCCCCCATCCTTGGTGACACTGACGCTTAGGTAAGTAAAACTCAACGGTCCACCACTGATTGTCTGAATTATTCAACAAACTGTAGTAAACATCAAAGAATTTGATAGAAAAGAGGATAAGCTTTGCTGTAAATAATGTACAGTGATATTGAAAAAAAACGAGCTGGCCAAACAATAATTTCTCCCGTGATATGTATATAACTTTAATATCTTGTGCAAGAAAAAAGCCAATCAAAATGAACTTGGTCAAATTTAGTTCCATATATTATATAGCGACAATTTCAGTATCTTTTGTTTTTTCCTTTGTTGACATCTTATTTTAAGCCTACAGTATTGATTTTCATTCACTAGGAAAATTATCACTTTAGAACCAGTTTAACAAGACCTTGGACTTTCAGTAGGACGTAGCTATCTATTTCTTGCGTCAAAACAAGTTAAAAATGACGCAGTTTCAAGCGAAATATGCACCGATTGCGTAGTCTTAGTTCAAAAGCCAAACAAATCTTGTTGATTTCAAAGAGCCACAGCTGAGTGGCTAGCAATTAAATACACATGCCTACGTCACATTGCTGTTTGATGCAACTACCCAAAGTCCAAGCTCTTGTTAAAATGGTTCTAGTGGAATTATCCCACTGAATTAAAGGGAACTAGCTATTTTTTAGATGCACATGATGCAACTTTCTGGATGGTGTTGAGTATGTTTGTCAACTTGTGAAACCCACATGTATTTGGGGGAAGGTATATTTACAATCAATTTTCTCTCTTGCAAGTGGCATAAGACCTTATTTTGCTGATCTCAAATTTTTCTCCAAGCATTTATAACTATAATATCTCTTTCATTGATAATATGCTGAAAGTCTAGTTAATTAATTAACTTAATTATAAAGCTATGTAGTAACATATAGTCAAATTAATTCCTTGTGCGAGACCTGAAGAGTCAAATGTAACTTTGAATTTGACTGCAATTTTTCTAATTTCAGGAGTTGTCTCCCTTGTTAAAAATCATCAATGGAGGATAAACAATGCAGGATGCTGTCTTGTCACCAACGGTGAAATTTGACACCTGTATACCCATATTTCTACCAATCACCTCTGTCCTCTTTGTTGTGTACATCATGCAGACAGGTAAGAAAACCAAGATAATTGTTTGAAATCATTTTTACTCTTTGCCCATTTTGATAGTTGTGACGTTATAGCAGCTTTACGTCAATTTCTGTTGTATGACATTATCCTTTTCCCCACAGCGCACTTGCGATGACGTATAGAAAAACGTGATTTTTTAAAGTAAATTGTGCGGTTTGTATTTAACAAATTCCATTGAAATGTAGGTGGTCTTTTTTAGTCATAGTTTTTATATCTGTATAACTTGAATTTGAGTTATTAAAGTGTTTATTTGATAGTATTTGTTCAATAGGTTGTACAATTTCTTTTGTTTGTTTATCGCAGTTAGATTATGCTTGGGAAAATTGAGTGATGTGTTTTTTATAACTTAATACAATTTAATCTTTTCCAAAAAATTAAGTCTTTCTCATCCCCTTATCTTTATTATTCGTAGTGTTTGAGACAGCTAGTTCATAACTGAATGTGAAAGTGATTATTTTGGTTGTATTTATATTTGTTTAAAAGTTTGTACATTTGGATTTGTATTTAATTCTTCCTTCGCAATATCATGTTGTAAATTTTGAATTTATTAGATGGCAGAAAATACAAAATTTACATGACACCAAAATATTAAAATTAAGGAATAAAGAATCATTCTTTGAGTATTATGAGGTGATAATTTTGGTCGCGGCGTGATCAAATCCAATAAAGCCCGAAGGGTTTTATGATAGATTTGATCACACCCCGACCGAAATTATCAACTCATAATATTCAAAGAATGATTCCTTATTACTTATATTTATATAATTTTCAGCAATTGTACGATTAAAATTAGAATATTAAGTATGCGAAACCCCGCTTGCGCCCCAACAATACATCATTTGAATTTATTGGACTGTATAGTTCAAAATCGATTCGTTTTGTTATCACAGACAAAGACACTGAAAAATGTAAATATATACATATAAATCAACTTGTCAACAATTTAGCATATCATTGGCTGTGGATTACATGCACAACCAAGCTCATGCTGTGCATACGGCAGTAACGGGTCACTTTTTGAACAATCGCTATAAACATACTCACTTTGCCGAATGTACACATACTAAACTTCTTTCTAAAATTAAAAGAAACTTGTACAAAATAATTATAGTATTTTACATCAGTAACGAATCAAAGAGCAAGTATTATATCCCCTGTTTTTTGAATGAAAATGTTCTTAGCAAGAGGAATAGGAGTGGGTCCGAAAAATTCAAACTGGGAAGTAAAAACGATTTATATTTATTACCAAAATAGAGGGGGTGTAAGATAGGTCACAAAAAAGTTTGTAAAGAGGTATAGCGCACTTGATATATGATTTCGCCTAAAAATAGCACTTTTGCAAACATCAGACATTTTCAATATTATACAATATTTAGTTAAAATATATTGAAAGAAATGCAAATAACACAATTACCACACTGAAAGAGTCTTAATTATCTTACAAGACATCATTAAAATATTCAGGTTTTGTTAGGGATGTATAGGAAAATAGTAAGTATACGATAATAAAATTGATATTTGACTATTTGACTATTTTAACCACTCTAAACCAAAGAAATCCGTTTAAAATTATATTTTACAGGTATTGTAGTACACATTTGCATTAAATAAGTTTTGGTTTTACGTGGTCTTCGTACTGAAAATTAGACAAATATTTCACTTAGTGTCTTTTCTAATACAATCATGTATATAGCCATATATATTGAAAAGACATCTCATGAAAGTGTTAGATGTATGGCCTAGTGGTAATGCGGAGGTCTTTTTGATTTTGTGGTCGCTGGATCGATTCCACCAAGTAGTAAATATTTTTTTTCACTTAATTGAAACATGAAAAGAATAGAGAGGTTAAGTTACATGTATCTAATCTTCTGGGTTTTTTTTTCTTCAAATTATCTTGTTTCATTCAGTCTGAGTATGAGCACACCCAAACTTAGTACAAAGCATCCTTATGGGAAAGGAATTGTAAATTGTTAAAACAAAGGGCAAATCCCTTTTTAAAAGGGAGATAATTGCGAAACAGTGAAAATAGGGTGCATGTCTTAAAAAATCTTCTTCTTAAGAACCACTGCACCAGAAATGCCAATATTTACACCAAAGCTTGTATATATAGTGGATATTATAAATTATTAAAATCGTGACCGCCGGACCAATACTGGGGCCCCAAGAGGGGTTCAAAGTTTAACATATATATATAGGGTAAATGTTTAAAAATCTTCTCAAGAACTACAATGCTACAATTTGTGAGATTACTATGCAAGCATTCTTATATAATGTAGATTATAAATCGTTAAAATCGTGACCCCTGGACCAATACTGGGGCCCCATGAGGGTTCAAATTTTAACATTGAAATATATAGGGAAAATATTTAAAAATCTTCTTCTCAAGAACTACAATGCTCCAATTTGTGAGATTACAATGCAAGCATTCTCAAATGATGTAGATTCTAAATTGTTAAAATCGTGACCCCCGTAACAATACTGGGGCCCCAAGAGGGGTTCAAATTTTAACATAGAATTATATAGGGAAAATGTTTTAAAATCTTTTCAAGAACTACAATGCTTCAATTTGTGAGATTACTCTGCAAGCATCCTTAAATGATGTAGATTCTAAATTGTTAAAATCGTGACCCGACCCCCGGACCAATACTAAGGCCCCAAGAGGTGTTTAAAGTTTAACATAGAAATATATTGGTAAAATGTTTAAAAAACTAATATAAAATTCAGTGCAAGGAACTGTTGTTTAGGTGAGCGATGTGGCCCATGGGCCTCTTGTTACTTTACTAGGAGCCAATTTGAATTGAAAATAAATATGAAACTTATTAAACCATACATTTTCACTGCTGTATTTTAGCAGCATGTTTTTGTATGTATCATCTGTGTGTAAATATTCTAAAACAATCTTTATCGAGAAGCAACTCAAAGAATTTCTCTTATTTGCCCTACATTGTTAATTGTGTGGGTGTGGGGGGGGGGGGGGGGATGGTGGTTCAAATTAAATTAAAGAAACGCCCACAATGACTAAATCAGATGTCATTTGTGAAATCAGAGGTTTCAATGGAGGTGTAGGAATACTCCTTGCCCATCACTAACGTTAAAAGAATCAACTTCAATCGCCGCCATTAAATCTTTTGTTTGCAAGTTTGCGAACAAAACGGGCAACTTGGACATCGCAAGAGTTAAAAAATATATCATTTGCAAAATATTTGGGAATCTAATGACATTACTTTATTACATTTAAAATCTTTCAAAATGATGCCATCAATATATTTGGATAAATGAAACAATAAATTACGTGTTATCGGAGCCGTAACAGTCAACTACGAAAAGTGCGTTAAAGTGCGTGATTGTGGGGCAAAGGTATATACGTCAAAATGCGTGATTGTGGGGCAACGGTATATGCGTTAAAGTGCGTAACTGCGGGGAAGGGTGTTAATTAGATAAATAATGAAAATTTGTACAGAAGTCCTCAAATAAGGAAATGTCACATTTTACACACATACACATTATTCACACAACACGATACATTCTGTGCACATTAATTAAAACACAGCAATCATTAAATGTAACTGTGCACATTAATTAAAACACAGCAATCATTAAATGTAAGAAAATCACACGATATGTATAATATAAACATTTCATACATGTTAACTACATACACCCCCCCCCACCTCTAAGCCACCCACCCACCCATGCAGACACATCCCTCCCCCCTCCTTTTAACACTTACTACTTCCTCTTTAATTTTGGATGTGTTATAGTGATTTACTGTAAGTGTCTTTAGACTTTTTATCATAGAGCTGATATCTATTAGATCTGTAGTAATTTCTTTGTAATTTATATTTTAACAGTTTTTGTTTCATTTTAAAGTATTTTGCCTATTTTGCTATTGTTTTAGATGATAGACCACTCTACTAACCCTTTTACAACAGGTGCCCCTATAGATTCACAAAGTTAATCCAATGTTCAATTTCCATGACCCCAATTGAGTGAGTGCACAACTTTATGTATTCTACTTTTGAAATTTCTACTACTTGTAATTTACATTTTGGATTTGATTTTAAATATGCCATATCCACAGATTCAGATTGTTGTGTACATGTATGATATTTATCAAGATTATTAGGTCCCAAAGTCAAAGAAGGTGAGGGGATAAGATAGCGCAAATGCCCATTTGGTTTAGTCGTAAAATACAATTTCAAATTAATTAAATATTATAATATAAGTTTGCAAAAGCACAATTTCTAACTATATTCAGTTTTTAATATGTTAAAAAACGATAAGAAAAAAAATATTGCCTTAAGTTTTGGTGGTATCAACATAAAAAGCCTAGATATGTAAGGTTACCTTATGTCTGGTGCTCTAACCACTGAGTCATTTCAGTCATAATAAAGTGAGTTATTTAAATGCTATGTGTGACTTTGCCCACGAATTTAGGAACTTGTATTATTTTTCTAAAACGTTCAATTGTTGGGATACAAAATGATATTTTTTATGTATAGTGGGTCATCTCTCCACATTTTTGTTGATTGAAGTTGGTTTGTTTTCCAGTCGACCTTATTTAAACTATAAAAAATTATGGAGCACAGACCCACTCTATAAAAGAAAAGGCATATATTATAAGTTCTAAAAAATGACACTATTTGGAGGTTTTGATACGTACTCGCCAGTTTGAATCATCACATTCCAAATATTGAACATATTTAAGGGTTACAAATCGATGATATGTTAAATATATATTGTTTTGAATGATTTTTTTGAAAAATTATCAGATTTGATGATTTTTTAATTTTTCAGTATCTTTCATATAAGTCACTAAGCAACACTGAAGAGTTCCACTTGTTGCTTTTCAGTCTGCGACAGGAAAAGGAATGAATTTGACAGGTTTTTCCGCACTGTTCTTGGTAGCAGCTGATGGTGGAACCAACAGTAGTAGACATGGCTCGTTTCATCAAAGGTAAGTCTCCGGAGTAATGTTTGTAACAGTTTTCGTACTAGGTCCTGTGCATCTAAGCTTCAGGTCCAGGGCAAATTTTTACATTATTATATTGAATGATATCATATCATATCATGTGATACAATGTTGCTTTTTCTCGCATTATTAGCTCACCTGAGCTGAAAGCTCAAGTGAGCTTTTCTGATCAAAATTTGTCCGTTGTCTGTCGTCGTTGGCGTTGTCGGCGTCGGCGTTGGCGTTGTAAACTTTTCACATTTTCATCTTCTTCTCCAGAACCACTGGGCAGATTTCAGCCAAACTTGGCACAAAGCATAACTGGGTGAAGGGGATTCAAGTTTGTTCAAATGAAGGGTCACGCCCTCTTTAAAGGGGAGATAATTTAGAATTATTAAAAAATTGTAGGTATTTTTCAAAAATCTTCTTCTCAAAAACTATTAGGCCAGAAAAGCTGTAACTTGTATGGAAGCATCCTCAGGTAGTGTAGATTCAAGTTTGTTCAAATCATGGTCCCCGGGGGTAGGGTGGGGCCACAATGGGGGGATGAATTTTTACATAGGAATATATAGAGAAAATCTTAAAAAATCTTCTTCTCAAAAACTATTAGGCCAGAAAAGCTCAAATTGCAGTGGAAGCATTCTCAGATAGTGAAGATTCAAGTTTGTTTCAATCATGCTCCCCAGGGTAAGGATGGGGCCCCAATGGGGGGGGGGATGAATTTTTACATAGGAATATATAGAGTAAATCTTTAAAAATCTTCTTCTAAAAAACTATTAGGCCAGGAAAGCTGTAACTTGTATGGAAGCATCCTCAGGTAGTGTAGATTCAAGTTTGTTCAAATCATGGTCCCCGAGGGTAGGGTGGGGCCACAATGGGGGGATGAATTTTTACATAGGAATATATAGAGAAAATCTTTAAAAAAATCTTCTTCTCAAAAACTATTAGGCCAGAAAAGCTCAAATTGGAGTGGAAGCATGGTCCCCTGGGATAGGGTGGGGCCACAATGTGGGGCCACAAAGTGGGGGGGGTATATAGGAGTAGAGAAAAATCTTCTTACAGATACAACAAAAGGGGCTTGGTATTTACCATAAAAATATGTGGATAAAAATCGGCAGATATTTAAATTTTTTTTAGCAAGATCTACCGTACTTAGTTGTCAAGATATTTTGATTTTGTTACTGTTATGATAATTTGATCAGAGTTAAGGCTATTGTTGCTCAGGTGAGCGATGTGGCCCCTGGGCCTCTTGTTACTAGTATGAGACGGTTTGTCCAAAGTGAGACAGCAGTGTGAGATTTTTGTGAGATTTTTCTGTCTTACACTGCATGTGTATTACTACATACGCCACTGTAAAACATAAACAAACATCGTCTGCTGTAAGAAAATGATATATGATGGAATGAGCTAATCAATTAAGAAATTGTTTATCATATTTTCATTGAAAAAATTGTCGTTTGCTCTCTTTTTTTACTTGCACTATTTGTAGCACACGGATGGATAAACCGAAAGTAAACTTTTGTACGTCATAACAGAAACTTGTCAGACATCGTTTTTAATGTGGAATAATGCGAGAAAAATAATTATTTATTATATACTTGTGTGGGATAGTGAAATTCCACCTCGGGGCCAATGTTCACGGTCTAGGACTCGGCAGAGCCACGTCCTAGACCGTGAATCTTGTCCCCTTGGTGGAATTTCACATCCCACACTCTTAATAATAAATCTATTAGTATCATATGATATTGTATTGTACATTAAGATAAATATTGTATCATGATACAATGTGAAATTGTACATATTATTATATATCACATGATATGATATGATATGATGTGTCATACTATTCAATACGCTATTTTAGAATAGAGTCATTAACTATGCATTTCATATAATATGATAAAGGTACTCTCGATGCCTCATCTCAGTGGGTTCTTTATCTTTGATTACCTATGTTTAAAGTTTGGACGTGGTTTAAATCTCTCTCTCTCTCTCTCTCTCTCTCTCTGTCTCTCTCTCTCTATATATATATTTTTTTTCATCATGGCATTTATAATAATCTTTTAAATTTTGACTTAATTATACTTATGCTAAGTTACATTAGTTATAATTTAATATGATGGTATTTATTTTTTTTAGCAAATCATCATTGCACAGGGAATCTGCAGATAGATCAGCATGTAGAGCCCTCTTGATCAAAGATTAACCTCCCAATTACTTCTTGGCCATGCATCATTCCTGCAGAGTTTTCTGTATTAGGTCAACAGTAAGTATGATAGGCTGCCACATTTCTAACAAACAGCAGTAAATGATATTATTATACTTTCATGTTAAATACTGAAATCTGATTGGTTAAGACGCAGTTTATAATCCGTTCTCTTACCCTCAGCGTTAGCAACACACTTGGCAACGGGTAACACAACAAATTGTTACATGCCCGTACGGTTCGCCGTAGAATTCACGTCATTCCTATATAAAAGCAGTAAAGTTTTCTTTAAAATTAAGATATTCAGGATAATAAAATAAATAGTGACTGTTTGGGAGGGTAACAGTTGAAATTGACACCCCGAGAAAACCACTGTCAACTGACAATGGTTTTCTCAGGGTGTCAATTTCAACTGTTACCCTCCCAAACAGGCACTATAATTTATATAATATATCATTTAATACATATGTATAAAATATCTTTTCCAAAATACAATGGCTTATCCTTTTTGTTGTAGTAAAGACTGGAAAGAAAGCAACCTACATGTGGATAAATTAAAAAGCATAAAAAATTACTTAAATGTTTAATTATTGATGTTTGCTAAAACTAGATACAAAATGCATGGGTCAAAAGAAATTGTCGAGATGATCGATGTCGAGATGATCGATGTGGCCCATGGTCTTTATCATTCGATCTTCACCCAATGATAACTCAAAGTAGTCAAATTTAACTTTTGTCTTTTCAGAATGATACAAAGACATATTCATCTGTACAGTGCACAAGGATCCTTCGAGGGCCAGAGTTGCATGCACGAATCTAAAAAATAAATTTTTCCAGGAGAGTCCATACCTCCCCCCACCGACCCCCTCTAGATCCACCCATAAGTTGTCTTCTTTTTAGCTCACCTGAGCTGAAAGCTCAAGTGAGCTATTCTCATCACATTTTGTCTGTCGTCCGTCTGTCCATCCGTCTGTCTGTCCGTCTGTAAACTTTTTACATTTTCAACATCTTCTCAAGAACCACTGGGCCAATTTCAACCAAACTTGGCACATAGCATCCTTAGCCTAAGGGGATTCAAAGTTATGAAAATTAAGGACCAGGCCCTCTTACAAGGGGAGATAATTAGGAATTAATGAAATTTTTGAGAAATTTTCAAAAATCTTCTCTTCAAGAACCATTTGGCCAGGAAAGCTGAAACTTGAGTGGAAGCATCCTCAGGTAGTGTAGATTCAAAGTTGTGAAAATCATG
>WFKH01011801.1:35954443-35968478 GCA_016163765.1 Magallana hongkongensis
CATGATTTTCACAACTTTGAATCTACACTACCTGAGGATGCTTCCACTCAAGTTTCAGCTTTCCTGGCCAAATGGTTCTTGAAGAGAAGATTTTTGAAAATTTCTCAAAAATTTCATTAATTCCTAATTATCTCCCCTTGTAAGAGGGCCTGGTCCTTAATTTTCATAACTTTGAATCCCCTTAGGCTAAGGATGCTATGTGCCAAGTTTGGTTGAAATTGGCCCAGTGGTTCTTGAGAAGATGTTGAAAATGTAAAAAGTTTACAGACGGACAGACAGACGGATGGACAGACGGACGACAGACAAAATGTGATGAGAATAGCTCACTTGAGCTTTCAGCTCAGGTGAGCTAAAAAGAAGACAACTTATGGGTGGATCTAGAGGGGGTCGGTGGGGGGAGGTATGGACTCTCCTGGAAAAATTTATTTTTTAGATTCGTGCATGCAACTCTGGCCCTCGAAGGATCCTTGTGCACTGTACAGATGAATATGTCTTTGTATCATTCTGAAAAGACAAAAGTTAAATTTGACTACTTTGAGTTATCATTGGGTGAAGATCGAATGATAAAGACCATGGGCCACATCGATCATCTCGACATCGATCATCTCGACAATTTCTTTTGACCCATGCATTTTGTATCTAGTTTTAGCAAACATCAATAATTAAACATTTAAGTAATTTTTTATGCTTTTTAATTTATCCACATGTAGGTTGCTTTCTTTCCAGTCTTTACTACAACAAAAAGGATAAGCCATTGTATTTTGGAAAAGATATTTTATACATATGTATTAAATGATATATTATATAAATTATAGTGCCTGTTTGGGAGGGTAACAGTTGAAATTGACACCCTGAGAAAACCATTGTCAGTTGACAGTGGTTTTCTCGGGGTGTCAATTTCAACTGTTACCCTCCCAAACAGTCACTATTTATTTTATTATCCTGAATATCTTAATTTTAAAGAAAACTTTACTGCTTTTATATAGGAATGACGTGAATTCTACGGCGAACCGTACGGGCATGTAACAATTTGTTGTGTTACCCGTTGCCAAGTGTGTTGCTAACGCTGAGGGTAAGAGAACGGATTATAAACTGCGTCTTAACCAATCAGATTTCAGTATTTAACATGAAAGTATAATAATATCATTTACTGCTGTTTGTTAGAAATGTGGCAGCCTATCATACTTACTGTTGACCTAATACAGAAAACTCTGCAGGAATGATGCATGGCCAAGAAGTAATTGGGAGGTTAATCTTTGATCAAGAGGGCTCTACATGCTGATCTATCTGCAGATTCCCTGTGCAATGATGATTTGCTAAAAAAAATAAATACCATCATATTAAATTATAACTAATGTAACTTAGCATAAGTATAATTAAGTCAAAATTTAAAAGATTATTATAAATGCCATGATGAAAAAAAATATATATATAGAGAGAGAGAGACAGAGAGAGAGAGAGAGTGAGAGAGAGATTTAAACCACGTCCAAACTTTAAACATAGGTAATCAAAGATAAAGAACCCACTGAGATGAGGCATCGAGAGTACCTTTATCATATTATATGAAATGCATAGTTAATGACTCTATTCTAAAATAGCGTATTGAATAGTATGACACATCATATCATATCATATCATGTGATATATAATAATATGTACAATTTCACATTGTATCATGATACAATATTTATCTTAATGTACAATACAATATCATATGATACTAATAGATTTATTATTAAGAGTGTGGGATGTGAAATTCCACCAAGGGGACAAGATTCACGGTCTAGGACGTGGCTCTGCCGAGTCCTAGACCGTGAACATTGGCCCCGAGGTGGAATTTCACTATCCCACACAAGTATATAATAAATAATTATTTTTCTCGCATTATTCCACATTAAAAACGATGTCTGACAAGTTTCTGTTATGACGTACAAAAGTTTACTTTCGGTTTATCCATCCGTGTGCTACAAATAGTGCAAGTAAAAAAAGAGAGCAAACGACAATTTTTTCAATGAAAATATGATAAACAATTTCTTAATTGATTAGCTCATTCCATCATATATCATTTTCTTACAGCAGACGATGTTTGTTTATGTTTTACAGTGGCGTATGTAGTAATACACATGCAGTGTAAGACAGAAAAATCTCACAAAAATCTCACACTGCTGTCTCACTTTGGACAAACCGTCTCATACTAGTAACAAGAGGCCCAGGGGCCACATCGCTCACCTGAGCAACAATAGCCTTAACTCTGATCAAATTATCATAACAGTAACAAAATCAAAATATCTTGACAACTAAGTACGGTAGATCTTGCTAAAAAAAATTTAAATATCTGCCGATTTTTATCCACATATTTTTATGGTAAATACCAAGCCCCTTTTGTTGTATCTGTAAGAAGATTTTTCTCTACTCCTATATACCCCCCCCACTTTGTGGCCCCACATTGTGGCCCCACCCTATCCCAGGGGACCATGCTTCCACTCCAATTTGAGCTTTTCTGGCCTAATAGTTTTTGAGAAGAAGATTTTTTTAAAGATTTTCTCTATATATTCCTATGTAAAAATTCATCCCCCCATTGTGGCCCCACCCTACCCTCGGGGACCATGATTTGAACAAACTTGAATCTACACTACCTGAGGATGCTTCCATACAAGTTACAGCTTTCCTGGCCTAATAGTTTTTTAGAAGAAGATTTTTAAAGATTTACTCTATATATTCCTATGTAAAAATTCATCCCCCCCCCCCCATTGGGGCCCCATCCTTACCCTGGGGAGCATGATTGAAACAAACTTGAATCTTCACTATCTGAGAATGCTTCCACTCCAATTTGAGCTTTTCTGGCCTAATAGTTTTTGAGAAGAAGATTTTTTAAGATTTTCTCTATATATTCCTATGTAAAAATTCATCCCCTCATTGTGGTCCCACCCTACCCCCGGGGACCATGATTTGAACAAACTTGAATCTACACTACCTGAGGATGCTTCCATACAAGTTACAGCTTTTCTGGCCTAATAGTTTTTGAGAAGAAGATTTTTGAAAAATACCTACAATTTTTTAATAATTCTAAATTATCTCCCCTTTAAAGAGGGCGTGACCCTTCATTTGAACAAACTTGAATCCCCTTCACCCAGTTATGCTTTGTGCCAAGTTTGGCTGAAATCTGCCCAGTGGTTCTGGAGAAGAAGATGAAAATGTGAAAAGTTTACAACGCCAACGCCGACGCCGACAACGCCAACGACGACAGACAACGGACAAATTTTGATCAGAAAAGCTCACTTGAGCTTTCAGCTCAGGTGAGCTAATAATGCGAGAAAAAGCAACATTGTATCACATGATATGATATGATATCATTCAATATAATAATGTAAAAATTTGCCCTGGACCTGAAGCTTAGATGCACAGGACCTAGTACGAAAACTGTTACAAACATTACTCCGGAGACTTACCTTTGATGAAACGAGCCATGTCTACTACTGTTGGTTCCACCATCAGCTGCTACCAAGAACAGTGCGGAAAAACCTGTCAAATTCATTCCTTTTCCTGTCGCAGACTGAAAAGCAACAAGTGGAACTCTTCAGTGTTGCTTAGTGACTTATATGAAAGATACTGAAAAATTAAAAAATCATCAAATCTGATAATTTTTCAAAAAAATCATTCAAAACAATATATATTTAACATATCATCGATTTGTAACCCTTAAATATGTTCAATATTTGGAATGTGATGATTCAAACTGGCGAGTACGTATCAAAACCTCCAAATAGTGTCATTTTTTAGAACTTATAATATATGCCTTTTCTTTTATAGAGTGGGTCTGTGCTCCATAATTTTCTTATAGTTTAAATAAGGTCGACTGGAAAACAAACCAACTTCAATCAACAAAAATGTGGAGAGATGACCCACTATACATTAAAAATATCATTTTGTATCCCAACAATTGAACGTTTTAGAAAAATAATACAAGTTCCTAAATTCGTGGGCAAAGTCACACATAGCATTTAAATAACTCACTTTATTATGACTGAAATGACTCAGTGGTTAGAGCACCAGACATAAGGTAACCTTACATATCTAGGCTTTTTATGTTGATACCACCAAAACTTAAGGCAATATTTTTTTTCTTATCGTTTTTTAACATATTAAAAACTGAATATAGTTAGAAATTGTGCTTTTGCAAACTTATATTATAATATTTAATTAATTTGAAATTGTATTTTACGACTAAACCAAATGGGCATTTGCGCTCTCTTATCCCCTCACCTTCTTTGACTTTGGGACCTAATAATCTTGATAAATATCATACATGTACACAACAATCTGAATCTGTGGATATGGCATATTTAAAATCAAATCCAAAATGTAAATTACAAGTAGTAGAAATTTCAAAAGTAGAATACATAAAGTTGTGCACTCACTCAATTGGGGTCATGGAAATTGAACATTGGATTAACTTTGTGAATCTATAGGGGCACCTGTTGTAAAAGGGTTAGTAGAGTGGTCCATCATCTAAAACAATAGCAAAATAGGCAAAATACTTTAAAATGAAACAAAAACTGTTAAAATATAAATTACAAAGAAATTACTACAGATCTAATAGATATCAGCTCTATGATAAAAAGTCTAAAGACACTTACAGTAAATCACTATAACACATCCAAAATTAAAGAGGAAGTAGTAAGTGTTAAAAGGAGGGGGGAGGGATGTGTCTGCATGGGTGGGTGGGTGGCTTAGAGGTGGGGGGGGGTGTATGTAGTTAACATGTATGAAATGTTTATATTATACATATCGTGTGATTTTCTTACATTTAATGATTGCTGTGTTTTAATTAATGTGCACAGTTACATTTAATGATTGCTGTGTTTTAATTAATGTGCACAGAATGTATCGTGTTGTGTGAATAATGTGTATGTGTGTAAAATGTGACATTTCCTTATTTGAGGACTTCTGTACAAATTTTCATTATTTATCTAATTAACACCCTTCCCCGCAGTTACGCACTTTAACGCATATACCGTTGCCCCACAATCACGCATTTTGACGTATATACCTTTGCCCCACAATCACGCACTTTAACGCACTTTTCGTAGTTGACTGTTACGGCTCCGATAACACGTAATTTATTGTTTCATTTATCCAAATATATTGATGGCATCATTATGAAAGATTTTAAATGTAATAAAGTAATGTCATTAGATTCCGAAATATTTTGCAAATGATATATTTTTTAACTCTTGCGATGTCCAAGTTGCCCGTTTTGTTCGCAAACTTCATGCAACAAAAGATTTAATGGCGGCGATTGAAGTTGATTCTTTTAACGTTAGTGATGGGAAAGGAGTATTCCTACACCTCCATTGAAACCTCTGATTTCACAAATGACATCTGATTTAGTCATTGGTCATTGTGGGCGTTTCTTTAATTTGAACCACCCTCCCCCCCCCCCCCCCCCCCACACCCACACAATTAACAATTTAGGGCAAATAAGAGAAATTCTTTGAGTTGCTTCTCGATAAAGATTGTTTTAGAATATTTACACACAGATGATACATACAAAAACATGCTGCTAAAATACAGCAGTGAAAATTTATGGTTTAATAAGTTTCATATTTATTTTCAATTCAAATTGGCTCCTAGTAAAGTAACAAGAGGCCCATGATCCACATCGCTCACCTGAACAACAGTTCCTTGCACTGAATTTTATATTAGTTTTTTAAACATTTTACCAATATATTTCTATGTTAAACTTTAAACACCTCTTGGGGCCTTAGTATTGGTCCGGGGGTTGGGTCACGATTTTAACAATTTAGAATCTACATCATTTAAGGATGCTTGCAGAGTAATCTCACAAATTGAAGCATTGTAGTTCTTGAAAAGATTTTAAAACATTTTCCCTATATAATTCTATGTTAAAATTTGAACCCCTCTTGGGACCCCAGTATTGTTACGGGGGTCACGATTTTAACAATTTAGAATCTACATCATTTGAGAATGCTTGCATAGTAATCTCACAAATTGGAGCATTGTAGTTCTTGAGAAGAAGATTTTTAAATATTTTCCCTATATATTTCTATGTTAAAATTTGAACCCTCATGGGGCCCCAGTATTGGTCCAGGGGTCATGATTTTAACGATTTATAATCTACATTATATAAGAATGCTTGCATAGTAATCTCACAAATTGTAGCATTGTAGTTCTTGAGAAGATTTTTAAACATTTACCCTATATATATATGTTAAACTTTGAACCCCTCTTGGGGCCCCAGTATTGGTCCGGCGGTCACGATTTTAATAATTTATAATATCCACTATATATACAAGCTTTGGTGTAAATATTGGCATTTCTGGTGCAGTGGTTCTTAAGAAGAAGATTTTTTAAGACATGCACCCTATTTTCACTGTTTCGCAATTATCTCCCTTTTAAAAAGGGATTTGCTCTTTGTTTTAACAATTTACAATTCCTTTCCCATAAGGATGCTTTGTACTAAGTTTGGGTGTGCTCATACTCAGACTGAATTAAACAAGATAATTTGAAGAAAAAAAATCCCCAGAAGATTAGATACATGTAACTTAACCTCTCTATTCTTTTCATGTTTCAATTAAGTGAAAAAAAATATTTACTACTTGGTGGAATCGATCCAGCGACCACAAAATCAAAAAGACCTCCGCATTACCACTAGGCCACGCATCTAACACTTTCATGAGATGTCTTTTCAATATATATGGCTATATACATGATTGTATTAGAAAAGACACTAAGTGAAATATTTGTCTAATTTTCAGTACGAAGACCACGTTAAACCAAAACTTATTTAATGCAAACGTGTACTACAATACCTGTAAAATATAATTTTAAATGGATTTCTTTAGTTTAGAGTGGTTCAAATAGTCAAATATCAAATTTATTATTGTATACTAACTATTTTCCTATACATCCCTAACAAAACCTGAATATTTTAATGATGTCTTGTAAGATAATTAAGACTCTTTCAGTGTGGTAATTGTGTTATTTGCATTTCTTTCAATATATTTTAACTAAATATTGTATAATATTGAAAATGTCTGATGTTTGCAAAAGTGCTATTTTTAGGCGAAATCGTATATCAAGTGCGCTATACCTCTTTACAAACTTTTTTGTGACCTATCTTACACCCCCTCTATTTTGGTAATAAATATAAATCGTTTTTACTTCCCAGTTTATGTGTTATACATGTATTTACTAATTTAGAGAAAAAATACTTTAAAATTTTACAGCGTTCTCATTTACCGCATACAATGAATAACAATTTTATGTCATGATTATTACCCAGATCTACTGTATTTTTTGATGAATAAAAATAAAACAGTCGAAAACTATAGGTCATGACGTACGAGGCCTTGTTTCTACGATCATGATGGGCAGGTTGTACGTGTATATAGATAGTTCATGCGTGGATCTAGAAATTTATCTGAGAGGGGTTACAAACCGAGGAAAAAATTACGTTTGCTAACGGTAGGGGTCAGAGGTTTTCTCTTTGGTAGTTTTACCATGCGAATTAAATAAGTTTGAATTTTTCGGACCCACTCCTATTCCTCTTGCTAAGAACATTTTCATTCAAAAAACAGGGTGATAAAATACTTGCTCTTTGATTCGTTACTGATGTAAAATACTATAATTATTTTGTACAAGTTTCTTCTAATTTTAGAAAGAAGTTTAGTATATGTACATTCGGCAAAGTGAGTATGTTTATAGCGAATGTTCAGAAAGTGACCCGTTACTGCCGTATGCACAGCATGAGCTTGGTCGTGCATGTAATCCACAGCCAATGACATGCTAAATTGTTGACAAGTTGATTTATATGTATATATTTACATTTTTCAGTGTCTTTGTCTGTGATAACAAAACTAATCGATTTTGAACTATACAGTCCAATAAATTCAAATGATGTATTGTTGGGGCGCAAGCGGGGTTTCGCATACTTAATATTCTAATTTTAATCGTACAATTGCTGAAAATTATATAAATATAAGTAATAAGGAATCATTCTTTGAATATTATGAGTTGATAATTTCGGTCGGGGTGTGATCAAATCTATCATAAAACCCTTCGGGCTTTATTGGATTTGATCACGCCGCGACCAAAATTATCACCTCATAATACTCAAAGAATGATTCTTTATTCCTTAATTTTAATATTTTGGTGTCATGTAAATTTTGTATTTTCTGCCATCTAATAAATTCAAAATTTACAACATGATATTGCGAAGGAAGAATTAAATACAAATCCAAATGTACAAACTTTTAAACAAATATAAATACAACCAAAATAATCACTTTCACATTCAGTTATGAACTAGCTGTCTCAAACACTATGAATAATAAAGATAAGGGGATGAGAAAGACTTAATTTTTTGGAAAAGTTTAAATTGTATTGAGTTATAAAAAACACATCACTCAATTTTCCCAAGCATAATCTAACTGCGATAAACAAACAAAAGAAATTGTACAACCTATTGAACAAATACTATCAAATAAACACTTTAATAACTCAAATTCAAGTTATACAGATATAAAAACTATGACCTAAAAAGACCACCTAGATTTCAATGGAATTTGTTAAATACAAACCGCACAATTTACTTTAAAAAATCACGTTTTTCTACACGTCATCGCAAGTGCGCTGTGGGGAAAAGGATAATGTCATACAACAGAAATTGACGTAAAGCTGCTATAACGTCACAACTATCAAAATGGGCAAAGAGTAAAAATGATTTCAAACAATTATCTTGGTTTTCTTACCTGTCTGCATGATGTACACAACAAAGAGGACAGAGGTGATTGGTAGAAATATGGGTATACAGGTGTCAAATTTCACCGTTGGTGACAAGACAGCATCCTGCATTGTTTATCCTCCATTGATGATTTTTAACAAGGGAGACAACTCCTGAAATTAGAAAAATTGCAGTCAAATTCAAAGTTACATTTGACTCTTCAGGTCTCGCACAAGGAATTAATTTGACTATATGTTACTATATAGCTTTATAATTAAGTTAATTAATTAACTAGACTTTCAGCATATTATCAATGAAAGAGATATTATAGTTATAAATGCTTGGAGAAAAATTTGAGATCAGCAAAATAAGGTCTTATGCCACTTGCAAGAGAGAAAATTGATTGTAAATATACCTTCCCCCAAATACATGTGGGTTTCACAAGTTGACAAACATACTCAATACCATCCAGAAAGTTGCATCATGTGCATCTAAAAAATAGCTAGTTCCCTTTAATTCAGTGGGATAATTCCACTAGAACCATTTTAACAAGAGCTTGGACTTTGGGTAGTTGCGTCAAACAGCAATGTGACGTAGGCATGTGTATTTAATTGCTAGCCACTCAGCTGTGGCTCTTTGAAATCAACAAGATTTGTTTGGCTTTTGAACTAAGACTTCGCAATCGGTGAATATTTCGCTTGAAACCACGTCATTTTTAACTTGTTTTGACGCAAGAAATAGATAGCTACGTCCTACTGAAAGTCCAAGGTCTTGTTAAACTGGTTCTAAAGTGATAATTTTCCTAGTGAATGAAAATCAATACTGTAGGCTTAAAATAAGATGTCAAAAAAGGAAAAAACAAAAGATATTGAAATTGTCGCTATATAATATATGGAACTAAATTTGACCAAGTTCATTTTGATTGGCTTTTTTCTTGCACAAGATATTAAAGTTATATACATATCACGGGAGAAATTATTGTTTGGCCAGCTCGTTTTTTTTCAATATCACTGTACATTATTTACAGCAAAGCTTATCCTCTTTTCTATTAAATTCTTTGATGTTTACTACAGTTTGCTGAATAATTCAGACAATCAGTGGTGGACCGTTGAGTTTCACTTACCTAAGCGTCAGTGTCACCAAGGATGGGGGAGTACTGCTGACATCAGGAAGAGAATAGCAATGGCTGGCGCATCCTTCATCTTGAGGGCCAATGATATCAGTAGAAAGACCAAAGTTTCCTCTTCATGAGCCTGGTCCTGTCTGTATTGTTGCATACACTTAAGACTTGGCAGCTCACCAAGACAGAGGAAAAGAGAACAGACACCTTTCAGACCAAGTGCCTCAGAAGGATTCTCAAGGTCAGATGGCAGCAGCAGAAAACATCAGTGGCAAGGTGAGGAGGAGGAGATGGGACTGGCTAGGCCACATGAATAGGAAGGATCCAACAGATGACTGAGCTGTAGCTCTCAGGTGGACGCCTGAAAGGAGAAGGAAGAAAGAACTGTGAGATTTAAAGCTGAACACCGCTGGTAAATAGGCACCATCACACAAGTATATAACCCCTTTGATATCGTTACACCTGATTGCACACCTGAAACTTGTGGCCAATGTGTAGCATTCCTTTCATGGTCTTAATTGGATTTTGTGCATTTATTTCTTGTTTTATGTGCATATTCTGTTTAATGTAAATAATGCATTGACCTGTTTATTTGATTTTAGTTTTCTCCTTGCTTGGGAAAAGTGCAAAAAAAATTTAATAATTTCATCGCGACCGAGTAACACGGCAAGGCAAGATGTATGTCCACACAGGTAAGACCTCTACAACAAAATACTTTGCACTGTTAAGAGGTCTGTGGCTTATATAGGGGTTGTAGTGAGAGCAGCGGTGAAAGAGAAATATGGCGGACAATGCTTTTTACGAGTAGTGTTCAGCTTTAAGGTAAAAGAGAAAGACACATAGGAAATTGATAATCCAAACTTACACTGTATGTACCATGTAACAAAAAAGTATGCAATGTTGTGTATCATTTAAATATCTATCATTAATCTAACTTAATACTAACACGTAATAGATGAGTTGCCTTCTGCCTTCATCTGCTTGTAGTTATCCCTCTGTCTTCCAATTTAATGCTAATTACTCTGGCTAGTTTCTCCATGTGCTGGTAGCCCTGGCAGAAGAAGTTTGAATCAGTTATTGAAACCTATACAGTCAGTCATAAAGATGATCCTGCAAAATTTTGCTCAAATCTAGCATACATATTTTTATTGGATAAGGGTTAATGAAACACAATCAGATTTCTTAAAAAATAGTCCTGTAGTAAAAATACTCATAATGGATGCATGAATTGCCCTCATTTTCCACCTGCTGGTAGTTATCCATTCCTCCATTTGATGAAAATTCTGACCGATTTCTCCGTCTGCTTGTGGTGTTTGCTGTTTCCGCCATCTCCTATGGTCCTGGCTGCTAATCCTCAGCTTTTTGATTGTTCCTTCTGCTTTCTTCATCTTAAATTGAAAAAAGAAAAAACCCACTAAATTGTCCTCTACTTCTTAGAATGACCTGTGTACAAAATATGAAGTGACTAGTCTGTTCAATAAAATGTTCTTACACTGACATCTGACATCACATGGGTCTTTTGATATAGTAACCAAATGATCGATTCAAAACAATATGCCCTCTTTTTTCAAAGGTAGGCATAAAAATGAATAATTACCAACACATTTGATGCTGATTCCGGCTGCTTTCTCTGTTCATTGGTGGCTCAGGCTGTTTCCTCCCTCGTGATGTTCCATTCATTACTCTATATGCATGTGGCTGGTTCTTCTGGGTACTCAATTCATCTCCTGTCAAAGATGATGCTGATCGTGTGCTCTTCCTCCCCACATTTGGTCTCTCTGGGTAGCAGACTGGTTTTCCGATATGCAGAAGAAGGCAGCAGCAAAGAAAGAGAAGAAGGAATGTTACACAGAGGGGAAGGGGAAGGAAGGAAGCAAAGAATGCAGGAATGGGATGAGGTGAGGTTAGGCTGTTGGTGGTTAGGAAGGGGAAAGCTGAGAAGAGCCCTCTGAACTACAGTGAGGGACAAGGGAATTAAGCAAGCTTCTCCAAGAACCAACACAACTGTTTCGTCCAAATGCTGTATGCGTACTTTTAATGTATGTGGGCTTCATATTTCAGAAGCTTTGATGCAGACAACATAGCACTACTAGTAATCCATAAAGAAACAAGAAGCACAAGGGCCTCATTGCTCTGATGTGCAACAATTCTAAAGTCTGACCTACTTTAAATCAAGTAACCAAATATAGCTTTTAAAATCAGAATATCAATTACAATCCAAATCAATATTTTTTACCATGACTTTTTGCAAGTCATGGTAAAAAAACCCCACCTTAAACAGCTTCATTACAACTTGCATTATACCAATCAAGAACATGTTATGTCAATCATACTTATCTGCAGAATTTTCTGTACAGCTGTCACTTCCCCACCCCAAGGACTCCAAAAGGGGATTATTGTATGAATACAAAACTGAAACTTCTTCATAATATTCACTTATTTCAATATCAGCTTTACTCTTCTTTTATTAAGAAACATTTCATTTTTTTCAATGTAAATTTGGTTAAAAATGGACTCCTTTTGATGCAACTCAACCCCCAGTAGTGACCTCTCTCAAGGTCAGAAAAGTATGACAAAAAAAATTGCTCTCACCAAATTGTATCAGTATACAAAGTTTGAAAAAAAAATATCTTAATCAATTTTCCATGAAATTAAGGTAATTCATTGGCAAAATGAGGAATAGTATCTGATAAAATTTCTTACAGTAAAAACGGTTATTCAAGGTCGAGCGATTTAAATTTGATCGAAATAAACGTAATTTAATACATATATATGATAAGTTTATTGTGCATTTTTAAGATAACAGTAATGATACTGACTTCGAAATGAGCATGAATTTGCTACAAACATGTTCATTGTAACTGTGATTTACCATACTGTATACCAGTCTTTATGTTTGTCTGTCTGTCTGTCCATTTGCTCATCTGCGTATCAATCACAATACTTTAATTGTAACCCATAACTGTTTAAAGAGCAAATCTTGGCATAAACCTTATTCCTGACCTGTGTGTAAAAATTCATGAAGTTTGGGACATAACTAAAATGATTTCAACCCAAATTAAGATTTTTGGGACTCTTTTCCATAAATGCTTTTAATACCAGTAAATGGACAGAAAAGAAACATGGGTGGACATCCCTGATTAGGACTTCAAATTGTGTAATTAAAATAGGGGTGTTGTATAAAATAATGTGGGTGAGGGTGGGTGATTTCCAGTAATATCAAAGTTTAAGCTAAGTTTTTGGGGGTTTTTTTTCTTTTCTTTAAAAAATATTGGTAATCAAATAAAGACACTTAATGACACAACTCCTAAATACTGTAAACATATTAAATTTGGCCGTGTATTCTATTTAGCGGTTTTGGCGGAAAGCAGCTTCCACTAAATCACTAAGTGCCATGCATATATGTATAAGAATAAGTGCATTCAGAAATATGCTTATATTCCAATCCATGCTAACATGTTGAAAAATTAATTTTTGCCAAATATCGTACATGCCAAATATATAATATGATCACAGTACTAGCTGCAATAATGAAGCCTTTTTGTCTGATATTTTTTGGAGACTAAAAAAATAGGGGGTAGGCTATATTATTGCAGCAACTAATACCAACTCAAAAAGGTTATAATGCTAATAATACATTAAATTGTAATGTATTATTTCTGAAATTTAGCATTACACCGTTCCCCAGCAGTTTAAGAAACTGTGATGTGTTTCCGCTGGTTCATGACTCACAGGTGTTCTAATGCCTTTTAGTATATATGAACAGTATTTAAAAGTTAAGGAAATCGTATTTTTAAAAAAATGCTAGACCAAATCTATACAAAGTTGAAAAAATTTATTGATATTTGAACAACAGAAACATATCCTTTAAAAATAGGAATTGATGTATATTTCTGACATTAGTGTTTACATTTAAAATTAAAATGATCATTTTGAGAAGCAAGCACTAGAATTAAATAACATTTGAGCATTTGTTTTCACATCTTTTTCCAAAAATACATGGCATTATTTACTGACAGCCTCCAATATCAGTCAAAACATCCACTTTTATTTAACAGGAAAGGTAGTTTCGATCACCACCTTTTCACAGGCTTGTCATTGGTCCCCTTACTTCATTTCAAATTATTTGAGCTATATCAAGTGCTCCATTCATAGGAAAGGTAGTTTTT
>WFKH01011801.1:35984439-36002152 GCA_016163765.1 Magallana hongkongensis
ATGATTATTTTAATTTTATTAATTTTAAATAATATAAATTTGTATTTGATGCCATGGTTTATTCCGATTAAAAATTATTAAGGAAAAAGCGATTTAGGTGCAATTTGCACTTTCAGTGCAGAAAGGTCATATTAAATACACTGTAGCACCGAAAGGAGCATATAGACCCCAAAATTTTGTTTTGAATTTTGGTTTAGCTATGTATGTAGATTTTTAAAAAATACTTCAGAAAAAACTTAGAGACTTATGATCGCAGGATCCAACCTCCTTAAGTTAAACTAACGTCGCGTGCTCAGTCTTAATTATGACGTCATGTTTCATACGTAAAACGTTAAAGTTGTGTCTTCGGAAATAGTACGTGATTCCCAGAATTTTTTATTTCTTCTTTCAATGCTTATCCATTTCATAAATTGATAAATTTTCTATATATACTTTATTCAGTATCTAAAAGATCAGTTCCTTGATGTTAATGTTTTTTTTTTATTTTCCATCTAATAATTTGATAAGACAGACGTGAAACTAGTCTTATCTCCTGATTAAAGCACTGTTGAAACTTATCTGGTTTGCATAGTCAATTATTTTTATTTAAATTACTTTCCATTGAAAACTTGGAAAGTTTTTAAAAGAGTTAATGGACAATAAACATAGAAAAGCGCCACTCATTTAATGAATGAGTTAACTTTGTCGAAGAAAATGGCGGCCAATATGGCGGCACCCATGACCTGGAAGAAAATTGTTCAGGCCTTAGTACCCCTGATTCAACTTCTATTTTTCACTGATTTTCTTATATATACGTTTTACCATTAAGCCTCGCTTCGCGAGGCGGGCTTCGCCCGCCTCTCGCTGCGCTCGGTATAAATGAATGCTGACTTGATTTTCCCAAAAATAGGTCAGGACTGAATTTTGATTTAATTTTGATTAAAAAGAATAATTACTACATTGTTGTAGGTCATAATTATAGCGAGCGAAGCGAGCTCTAACGACAACGCCTCGGCGAAGATAAAATTCGAACTACTGCTACCTTTGACATACTGAAAATTCTGTTGTCAGATTCGTACCCACAATTCCGTGTATATTGCAAATGGCTACCAATGTCATGATCTCACGAGAACAGGTTAAATTTATTTTAAGAATGTCATGCATTTAAAAGATGAATAAAACATTCTGCTGATTCAAAAAATGGTTTGCAACTATTTGTTTTACATTATTTTCTTGGTAAATTGTTCGGAGCATTGTTACACGGAAACTGTCGAGTGATGTCTGCTCAACTAACGTGACGTCACAATGTCTAGACTGAGCACGCTACCTTTAGCGTAATGAATAAATAGATAGGCGGATCAATCTGATTAAAATCAGATCCTTTGATCAGCTCACATAGATCGCTACTAGTGTAGCGACAATAGAAAAACAAGGAGCAGATCGAGTATCTGATTTCAATCAGATTGATAGGCGGATCCATCTGTGTACGTTTCTGATGAATCTGATAGAACTTTAATTGTGATTGTTGTTAATGGTTTCGCCCTCCAGATCGCCACACCGTAAAACATAACTGTTTATACATGTATAACGTTACTGGAGCGTAAAATATTTTATTTTTATTCACGTTGATGCATCCATTTGGTAAACCACGCTTTAATTTATTATCATGTACCCTTGTGTATTTACAATCCAATTTATGCTGCGCTCGCCCCAACGGTCGCACCGTAAAACATATTATTTACTTCAGACACTTACAAGTCCAAGACACATCAAATGAGTCCGTTCTTTAGTACTCTCAGTACTTTGATTTTAAACAGCCTTAATGGTCGGGCTCGAAAAGCAAAATATTTGAAATAGTACACAGCAGACGAAGTCTTTTAAAATATGAAGATTTTATTGTGTGAGTCAATGTTTTAAAGAATATATTAATGATATTGCAATAGACAGACTAGTAATACCGTCACAAACCGGTATTACAGCATTTAGCCTTATAGAATAGCAGTGTGCTTTTTCTATTAAAAAAAATGCATTCATCAGCCTAACATTAGCTGCAGAACTGTAGCTCCACGGGAAATTCGGGTTGACGGACCGTGGAGCAACAGTTCCATCCATACAAAAAATTGTATATTTATTGCGAATAGAAAGTTGCGCACGGCTTTGGACTTATTAAACTAATTTAGGAATATATTCTGTGAAAAATTTAATGCCAAACAATTTCTGAGACATTTTACTTTATATATGATTTTCAGATGTCATTACTTTGCTTGCTTCTAAAATGAAATATTCTTTAGAAACGTAAAAACGTTTTATTCCCTTATAAGCATACTAATATCAGCTAAAGCAATAGTAATGAGTTTTATAATTACTTAAGCAGTTTATCGACTAATGAGATCGGCAGGCCTGTTGCTTGAGCAAATATAAACAACTCCTACGATACAAAACAAATAACTAAAATCATGCAATACAATATTTTATAATGGAAATGAAATATTTTACAATGCAAATAAAATACTTTAAAATATCAATGGAATATTTATTAAATTTTGCAATTCAAATAGTAATTATACAAAACAAATGGAAAAATATGCAATACAAATGAAATATTATACAATACAAGGTGAAATTATCAATTATTAAATATTGTTTAACATTACCATTTTATCTGGATAAAATACTTAAATTTGTTTTGTTCTGGGTTTTTTTTTCTTCATTTTTTGTAGTTTTTCTGCTGATGTGGACATTCCATTTGGGTACAAATGGAACGGTAATTTGATTTCTTTTTAAATTCGATTTAGAAGTACAGTACATGTATTGTGATTTTTGGCTCATTAATTCTTGTTTATAGACTAACTTTGAAATTAAGTCCAATGCATGCAGATACAGCATCTTTGTTGAGGAGACATGAACATAGCATACTTGTACTTTTTTGTTCTAGAAAACCATGCAAGAAGAATATGATGCCAGAAGTCTTGACAAGACAAATACACAGAAATGGTCAGGTATACCTTTGCAAAGACAATTTCATATTCAGAAATTAATCTTTAAAATGCGAAATATTTTATCTTTGATGGTCTTGTTTAATGAGTCATAAAGGTATAAATACAATTATGTAAGATTCTAAATTTCTCGAATACATAAAGTTAGTTAAAGTGAAGACTTTTTTACAGTTTGATTTAAGACAAAAAGAGTAAAATGAAATAATGGGGCTAGGGGTACTAAATTTAGCAATTAGATACTTTCCTTGAGTACAACGGATGCTAACTTTAGTGTTTTAGCGATTTACAAAATTATTGAAAATGTACAAATTTAAGACGGACGACGACCTACTTTCTAAACTGAGCTACTGATGTGACCGTTGAAAAATTTTAATTTTCAATAACAATTTTTAGTCTAAATGATGAGAAATCATGCAGAGTTTATTCAAAGGAACTGTTTCGGGTATTATCTCTTTTTAATTTATAAAATACCTTTTGATATTCAACAAAATCATTTCAGACAAAGGTGTAGTCAAAGCGATTGGGGAGGTGAAGCTTATTGGCAATTCCAAAATTGTGTCTGTAACATGTCGTCTAGACGCCACCAAATTCGGCATGGTGCAGCATATCATGTGGTGGGTTATGTGGTGGCGACCCAAAACCGCTAAAACACATGGTCTCATAGCAGGTAAGATATTAAGATGAAAGTACGGATTGAGGATTAAGGTTTATTGTTAGTTCAAACAACACAGGGAGTGATTCTGTCCGGTGTTAGCTACCTTAAATTTTCCAACACAAAGAAAAACTACACCCCGAAATCTTTATTTACTTTATTCGGTGTGTTAATTTTAAAAATATACAGAAGGAGAACTGCACGCTTTACAATTAGTTGTCAAGGATGCTGCGTTTGAAGAAAAAAAAATCTTGATATCCTGTCACCGTCCATCTGTACGCACGCACGCGACGCGATATTTTTTCTTTCTCAGTTTAATATGTTTGGTTGTATATAAGCGGTATATAACAAGTCTTTTGTTAAAGTGTTTGTGTTAATTTTATTCGAATTACATGTAAGTGACCTTTTTTTTTTGGCTTGGCTCATTGTAAAAATACCTTTGACACAGATGTATATCATATAGTTTGTTAATCTAAATGTTAAAACCAAATTGTAATATTGATAATCTAGCATGCTCATGCCCATGGAATTTCTTGCCACAGAAAATACAACAATGTTATATTCTGAACAAATGCTTATGGAAAAAAATATCATAAAAATGATAAGAAGTGATCGCAATTTTTGTGTTTTACACGAGTTTCTCTGATGTAAGTGTTTGTAAACTTTCTACACTTCAGGTTCGTTCTTAAACGATATGCCTGTCATGGGTAGAGATAACATTAGATGGGAAAAAAGGAAAAGTCTTGTGAACAATCTGAAACCTCATTTAGTATGTGCTGTCGAAAACCAGAACTCGGAAATGTACATGAAACAAAACAGTAGGTATTATTGGTCATTTAGAGAACTGCAAAGATTGCCGGGCGCCATGTATGTATGGAAATATATACTAGTATTAATATCATTGCCATTTGGTTGCATCAAAATACATAATTAATGTGAATATTTTGTGTGGTTTAATATTAGTTATGATACTAGCTAAATATCAACTGTCATCTGGTTGCATGAAAATGCTGTACTGGTGAGAGTATTTGTTGTTGGCATAAGAATAGTTATGTTAGTTTACTCTACTGATATACTTTCTGGGGTTTTTTTGATGATAAAAGACACGGGTGATTACCTGCGCATGTTCCTGATCATGGACAAGTGCGACCCCCCGGGAGTGTTCCGCTGTGAGGCGTTGATCAAGGCGCATAACATTAAGGATCATGAAGTGCCAGTTCATGGAGATTTCGATGCCGAAGAGACTAAGGAAGGAAAAGTGGCCTCAACGTGTATGACAAGCATTAATTAAATTTTTTTTTTTCAAATTTCATAATTTATTTCATTGGTTTAAAAGTCGCAAGGAAAATTCATTGCATATTTCATTGAAATTGTAAAGTTTGCAATGAATCGAGATTTACACTAAAACTAAATGGGTTGATCTTCTTTGCCTACATGTATTTAGACAAGAAATAGAGTAAAGAGATTTGTTGAAACTGGTGTATCTGCATTTGGTCGAAATATTTTGAATATTATACAAAATTTCATAGAATCCTAGCCTACTTTTTTCTGATCTTATTAACTTTGTAGGTAAAACGAATCAATTTAAGGACCTCGCTCGAAACTACCTCAACATCTATGTACGTAGTAAACTCAAAATTTGAATTTGTAAATTCAAATTTTGAAGAAAACTAGTAGTTAATATATACGTGTGTGTGTGTGTGTGTGTGTGTGTGTGTGTGTGTGTGTGTGTGTGTGTACCTCGTATGTCTTCTTTCGTTTTAGATGAGCAAAACATCTATTTTTATTTGAATTCTTATATATTCAAAAAGTTACCCCCCCCCCCCCCCCCTCCAAATAAAAACATCTTGTATTATACTTAGGTCAATTTTGTTTGCATGAAATTAGTAAAGATACACCCAAAAGTGATAAATGTTAAGAAATTAAACAAAGATATAATCCTATGCATTAGATCTAGTGACAAATTACATAATTTGGTTTACTATATATCATTACTAGTATATATGCATCCACTGTGATTTTTTTCCTCCTAGTTTTTAAGAGATTTGATTGTATAGATACAACTACAAACTAAACCGAATCACAAATCTATTTGTATTCTGAAATAAAGTTTTCCAACACTTATGATTTATGCGTTTGAAGAAATTCACACACGGAAAAAATTATGTATTTTTTCTGCAATGCTCGCTACCTTTATAACGAAATTAGCCACCAAAGATTACGTAACTAATATTTCTTATACCTGTAAATAACGAAACGCGACCCCTTGGACTGATATAAATATTATAAATAATGTTGTTATGTAAAATTTTATTTTAAAAATGCGTTTTAATTTACTTGAACAATAGTCAGTTTCTCCAAATTCTTTTACAGGACTCCCTACCAAGTTTTTACATGGATTCTATGAGACATGCTTTTCTCATGCCAGGTATAATAATACATACGGTAATACCAACCCAGAAAAGGCAAACTGGCCTTTCCCTGTATCTGATACTACACTAACGTGCCAAAAGTATGTCAACTTTTCTTTTTCCCTATATATTTCATTGAAAACAAGACATATTTAAAAGGGTTTTTGTTGTTATTTTTTGGTCAGATTTTGAAGAAATTTTTATTGATTAAAGCAGATTCAATTTGCACTTTTTGACATACATTGAAATGGTTTTTTGGCAACTCATTTGTAAAATTTGATATTTCAAACACAACACGAAGATATTTTTAAAGTGCTCAACTATATATCCTTTGCAATATGCGAGCCGAAAAATCTTACTTTGGATTGTGAATGTCAAATCTCAAGAACTGAAGGTTGGAAAAATATTTAAATATGATGCCAAAAAAGCTAGAGAAATTTTGAATTTATCAATCCAAGTCTTTTCAAAATCGGTCGAGGGGTTATTTTTTAACGATTCTTTGAAAAATGTCGGTTTTCAATGAAATATATAGTGAAAAGAAAAAAATTGACATACTTTTGGCACCTGAGTGTAATATGGAGTGAAGTAAATGTATCTGTTTGCATCAAAGTAAATAAATGGAGGATTGGTTGTTTGCAGTATCATTAAAACTGTGTTATGTTGAACGAAGAATATTGTCCTTGTTTTGTCTTTTCAGATGTAGAAAAGGGAGATCCAATGAATTGGCCAGCAGAAGGTAGGTTGTAGCGATGTGAATAGTCACTTCATCTTGGATGATGTCTTGATAGGGAGATAATTTTAAAATATACTCCAAAAATTATTCTTCTTTTAAGCGTATTTCTTAAAAGAAATGCTTTATTTACAGAAAAGTATATTAATTTAATGTAAATTATAGTTATCGCCCCAGACCTGAGGAGGGATGAGAATCTCATCATTGAAATAAAATGGGGGGGGGGGGGTTAAAACTGTGCAAGCATATTGATATTATGTAGATTGAAAAAGGTGACTCCTTAATGAAACATGAAGAGATGAAACCAGACTACATGATTCTGTCCACGTTGAATTCATGCAACTCTCCAAAATCGAGAAAATCTAATTTTTACTGCATAAAAAATATGAAATGTTTATAAAATGACAATTTGTTATTTAAACATACTTACAGCCGACGAAAGTTTATATTGGATATTGAATAGTGTTAATATTGTTAGATTTTTAAACTGAGAAAAAAAAATAATTACAACAGATGTTTTTAGCTTAAAAATGGATAGTCATCGTGCTTAGCATGTTTGGACCAACACAAGACGACCGAATGTCATCAGATATATTACTTATTTTGTTCCCTTTATACTTAGTTATTGTTGATTATTAAATTAATTCAGAATTTATTTTCATTTGGGACATTTATGTATACAAAAGAAACAAAATAATGATACAAATTAATATATAAACACATAAAAACACAACCCCCCCCCCCCCCCCCCCAAAAAAAAACCCCCAAACAAACAAACCAAAAAAACCCAAAAACAAAACAAAAAACAAAACAAAAATAAAAAACAACCAACTGTAGGTGTCAATATATCAACAAACTTCATACTATCATACTATACTGAGATTTTGAAATTATTATATCCAGGTGGATACACAACAATGGACGCGAACTTCAACGAGGATGAGGATAAGGGCATGAAATATATGCAGTTAACATGTAAAGTTGATATCAGGAAAATAAAACAAACCGTCAATTCTGTTGACGAATTCTATATCTTTTACCAGCCCGACGAGCAGTGGCCCAATGCACGAATACTGCTCGCTGGACTGGTGAGAAGTAAGGGAATGTGGGCGGATCCCTACAGAGTCCGGATGTTTCCGGAGCTGCGCGCGCTGTTGGATAAACACAAAGGCATGGCCTGGAGGGGGAACTCAGGCACTGGTAAGCAGTGAAGTCAAAAATATGTAATCCAAAGCTGGTCAATCAGAACCACTTTGGCAGGCAGTGACACAAGTCTAAGTGAATACAGTTACTCTTGATTATTCATTTTGTATCGTACACTTTATCAATGTTAATTATATTTGTACTTGCTATTTATGATTAATTCATTAAGTCTAAGCAATATCAATAAAAACAAAAATAATAAGATAGCTATTATACTACACGATCTCTGAAAGTGGTCGAGATCTGTCCCTAGTTTTAATGCGTCTTTGATGTATATCAGGTAATTTTTGTTAAAAGATTGGATTGTCTGATAATTTCTTTGATATGTCAGTGCATATTGCATTAGCTATTAAATCAACTATTTTAACTGAGTGTTAAGGTACAGATTGGGGTAACTGTAATTGTGCAAAATACCAAAGATATAATGAATTTATTTTCCCACTATTAAGACTGAACGTTTTTTTTGAAAAAGTGTTCGGGGTATCAACAGTACGTTCTTTATACATTTTTAAAGGAAAAAAGGCAACATTTACAATAACTATACCACTGAAGTTATGCGAAACACTGAAGGGAGCATTCCAGTGTCAGGCGGCGGTAGAAGCCCCGAATTTTTCAAAAAAGAAAATAACGATGATCAGAGGATGGTTTAAATTAAGAGACACCCTATTTTCATCTGGCAGCAAGAAATGCAGATTACAGAACCTTAAAAGTAAATCAGTTCTATATAAAGTAACTTCTTAACCTATTTTTATCATTTTATTCTTGAAACTTATTTATGTTATCTACACACCTGTATAATGCATGAAGTAGAGATAAATCAATATGATTTGCTTTGCATGAGTAACTATATTGTATAAGTAAATAAATATACAATAACTGCACTCATATTTTTAGTATTCCACGCAATGCATATTGTGTACATTGGTACTAGTATATGTGAGGTTTCTTCTTCTTAGTTTTACCTTTTTAAAAATACCAAAATGTTTCCAATGAAGGGTCGGGTAACGAGACCAAAACCAGTGGGGGTCGTGCCGTCATACGGTTAGTGAAGGAGAAAGAAAATGAGGGGTCCTCCGGGGCTGGAGCCATTGTCGGAGTCATCTGTGGCATTATTGCGTTGGGGGTGGCAGGATTTGTAGGTTACAAGCTGTGAGTAATTCCTCAATGAATTTTTAAAAAATGATGTCATTAAAATGCCGTAATAAAGATATACAGCATGTATTTTTAAAATTTCATTTATCGAAGCCTTTGAAATGTTTTATACTGATGGTGCTTTCTATCGTAAAATATCGTACATGTAGTAGTCTATAAGGAAAGCTCTGCTAATCCTCCTATTGTGAAACGATGTGTACATTAAGTTTGAATGAATAATATAACAAAAATTTTATTTTTTATTTCAAATGAAGGTATCTTAAGAAGACTCAAGGTGCCGAAAAGGTAATAATGCATGTAGTTGTACATGTATCTACATGTAAATTGAATGTACGCAAAATGACCATATTGTAATTTCATCTGTTTTATGATTGACTGTAACTAAAATTATTGACTGATTATTTATTAAAAACACCGTTTTGATCATTATTATCATAAGATGATTTATTTTCATTATTTCCAAGGCAAAAGGAGGGGGCGGACAAGGAGTAAAACCACCCGGTGCCAAGGGGCCAGGAAAGGGGCGAGGACGGGGTAGAGGAAAGGTCGGTATATCATCAACCTTTATCTATAAACATTTATCGGTATTATACTAATAATCAGTATATGTAAGCGTTGGTCTTTCCTCTCTTGTACACGAACCTCGGTCGAGATTCGTCTCGGATTGATATTTGAACTTACGGCACACATTCACCGAATCCCTGTACAGTTCTTCATAATTTATGTTCAAAAATTCGGCCCAAACTTCGGTTGCTTGTTGCAGTTAAAATTGGGATATCTGTGTGTCTGGTCCGCTAAGTGGCTTAAAGATTCCAATTAATTATTGCGAAATCTGAATCTTGTATCTTTACATTGTGATACATCCTCAGTTCATCAAGCTGGTGTATTTTATTTGATTTTGTATCCCAGTTTTGATCATCATCATCGGGAAGCTTAATGTTGATGCGCTGAAATCCTCGTTGAGTTCTCTAAAGGAAAAGCGAAAGATAAAAGTAAAAAGATAAGCGAGCTGCAAAATTGAAATGAGAAAACATAGTTATTCCCATATTAAACATGACAAACGACTGAAGTTTGGGCTGAATTTCAAGACATCCATAACGAAGGACCGTTCTGAGATTAGGTGAAGGGGCGTTTCCCAAAAAACCCCTAAATATAAGCATACATGTAGTTTACATGTACATAACTACAAAGGAGAAATGAGGGGATTTTGAACTCAGTATCTACAATTGGCTAGATAAGAAGAATTTAATTGATAAATATGAATAAGACATGTTAGAAGTTATATGAATGATAACTATTTTTATAAAAATAATATTATATATAGAGGATATTTGCAAAAACAGATTAGTAGCTAAAGTGAATTTCAACAACAATTTTAAAGAAGTGCAAAACTAAGTGAAACAGAACCAAATTTGCATATGCTATTTTCTCTAATAAAAAAGCTTTTCTCTATTGCAGTGATAAAAGAAGTTACGTGAAATCTTGTCTCTCGACATCAAGGCCATTTCAAAGACAAATCTTGTCAGACCGGATTTAATTCATGGTTTAATGACTGTATACACCGACGGTTTAATCGTTTCAGTTTGAATGTAAAGAATTGAAAATAAATGAACACAACTCTATGCTGTTAGAACTTATTGGTTTTTGTTTGTGATTAATTTTGTCACTTAATTGTTTTCTGGCTTTCATGAACTTTTCGTCCTATACACAATTACTGATATGATAAAGACATTAATATGATTTTTTAACTCTTCTGACCAAGTACATATAAATTATGTAACATAGTCATTATATCATGTCAATACATACAGGAATATAACATAGGAACAGACATCATGCTCCATCGACCTCTGATCACTAGACCAAGTTCTTTTTTATACATGTATGTATTATTGTAAACGTTTTGTTTCCGCTTATTTAATCATCGTCGAGAAATAACAGTCTTATTCAATCAAAGCTTCTAACTTTAGAATTCTTCATTACGGCTCGATCTTTCTATACTGAACAACAAATCCGTTGTTCTTTAAACGTTCAAGTATTTTGATAAAAAGAATGCATCCACGCACCGTGTGTAATTAAATTGTCACACAAATTCAACTTCGACAGTTTAAAATGCTTTAGTTATTATTCCAAGGTTGAATATGTTATTCAATAAGTAATATGATTTAATAAGATTTTACTTTTGTTTTTAAATTTTGCATTCATTGTTGTTTTTTTTTTTTCACAATTTATCATTAATAGATATATGTGGATGTGAATGTCTGCACTGGCAAAAATTGACGAATATTTTTTTTTTAAAGTAAGGAATAGATATATGCATCAATTATGTAAACGTTTCTGATTGGTGGCTTGTTTTGCGAAGTTTACTTCAATTTTGAAATATGATTAAGTATGTTCGAAACCCAAAACGCTGATTGATTGATATGCCTGTTCAATGTAATTCAAATTGCAGCCATTTAAATCAGTAGTTGGGCCAATAATTAGTCATTAGGTCAATGGTAGCGCTGTCATGTTTGAAAGCCTATTTTGCTTAGTCAGTATGTGGATTAAAACTTCAAAAATCAATCGATATATCGGTTCCAAGTAAGGAAGTCTTAACAGTTGTTGGAAAAAGGAAGTGGACAATATACATAAAACAAGCAGACTGGAGAAGGGGTTACAATACCTCAAAACATGGGATGTAGTGCTTCCGTGAAAGTCAGTCCTGAGGAAAATTCCACAGAGACTCGCAACAAAAACAACGAATTCATTGAACGGGCCAACGAAGGACGCTCAAAAACAAAAGAAAAATTCTCGGATCGAAATTTCGGACAGAATGACAAAACCCAAATTCAGAAGGAATCGCAAGAAGACGACGAGGAAACTCTAACTACAGATGAGGTGATTCCACATAATTCTTCTAACATCTCATCAGATTTAGTGGCAAAAACAGAAGAAGATGGCCTCCAAACTTATGAAAAAGAAAGAACGGGGAGCGTTGAACATGGTCAGAAAAAGGAAAAAAAGATAAAAGATGACCTAAATGATTTATCAAAAGTCTAAAGTTTTAATTTCATGTTGTTTTTCCTATCTTCATTTAGATAAAAATCTTCAGAATAACATCGAAAAGTCTCATACCTTTAATCGAAGTACTGATAGTAGGTCTGAAATACTGGAAAATGAGACTACAACAGAAAGAGAAGAAATTGGTGAAGAAAATTTATTCAGCAGTTTTGACGACTCAAGAAAGATTAGTAGAGAAGAAGAAGTACTGTCTGAGACTGTATTAGTGAAGAAAGATAATGATGACCAAACTCGAAATGAAATACAACAAGATAAAGAAGACCCCTCGGCTAATAAGGAGGTAATTCCGGTTGATTCATCAAGTGTAACATCGGGTTTGGTGTCAAAAATAGAAAATGCCTCCGACACTGAGATTGAAAAAAATATTGAACATGGTAAGATAAGCAAACAAATGATTTCTAAAATGTCATTTATGATTTGAATTATTCATATTCATATGTTTTATTTTCTTATATACATGTAATTGTAATTAGAAGAGGAAAATAACGAGTCTACCAAAGAGTTTCCGACTACAGACCTAAATAGTCCCGATAGACTGCAGAATGAAACTACGACAGAACAAAACGAACACAGATTGGAAGAATTTTCAAACACTTCCGACAATATCAGAGAAATTAACATGGATGAGAAAGTATCCACCAAAATAACGTTAGAAGAAAAGGAGGATTTCACCGCAATAGATCAACATGCACTTTCGGTTGTTATTTTTTACATTATTTTTTTTCCTATCATTAATGTTATTCTGTTTAGTCAAGTCAATAAGTTTAGCATTTTTACAAGATGTGAGATTTTCAAAACATGTTGATGCTTTTAGGCACCTGAAGAAGTGAAAGCGTCTATCAATACGCTAGCTGACTATTTGCTTAAACCAGCCAATTCTGACTCGAAGAAAGCTCGTGTTATCTTTATTTGGATAGCAGATAACATAAGGTTGATATTTTTATCTTTAAATATAATTATGCTTGAACTTCGCCAATTAATCTTTACTTACTGAATTATATCGATTTTAATGAATTTTTACCTCTCTCCAATATTTTTTAATCTTAAATTTTCCCAAACCCACGGTCAAATTTTCAACATTTGATATATTTGAATAACAGAGTTGAATAACAGAGAAAATATACAATATCCTTTAAGAGACCTTTAAGTGTTTCAAATTTTTGTCTTTAAAGTTAATCACAAGCGCTATTCTTACATTGTATTACATCAGAATTACAGTATAAATAACAGTACAAACATTTGCAAAATCTTTAAACATAATTTATTGCCATAGCAAATTCTTACAATGACTATTTCATTTAACACACCAATGAAAGGAGATTCAAGTAGTAGTTTTGAGGCGATGTGGGTAAAAATTGTGAGGTCACATTTTCATGAATATTTACAGATTTTATTCCAAAGAATAGTATTAAATTTTCCGAAAATTTTAAAAAAAAGTTTTGGCTTCTCTGTTGTGTACTACCTAAAGTTAGAACCATTTTAACAAGAGCTTAGACTTTCGGTAGTTGTGTCAAACAGCAATGTGACGTAGACCTGTCTATTTCACTGTTGGCCACTCGGCCATGGCTCTTTGAAATCAACAATATTTGTCTGGCTTTTGAGCTAAGACTACGCAATCTATGCATATTTCACTCGAAACCAGCGTCATTTTTAACTTGTTTTGACGCAAATTATAGATAGTTACGTCCTACCGAAAGCCCAAGGTCTTGTTAAAATGGTTCTAATGTTATCAACTTATTTGGCTCCGACAAGCTGGTTTTGGTGATCTTTATACTTAATTATTAGATACTTAAATACGCTTTTGTTGGTAGATATAACACAGAAGGTTTCTTTAGTGGCCAGTATGGAGAAACTGATGCTGAATCTGTCCTTCAGTCGGGAACATCTGTCTGTAGTGGATACGCTAATTTATTCGAAGCATTATGCACGCAAGTATTTCAATTTTTTGCCTGAATTTTGTGTGAACGCAACTCTATTTTCTTTTGGTTCCCACGTGCAACACAAGATTTGATGAAAAATGGTTTAAAGAATGGCTTTGGCGGAAATGCATTCAAATTATATATAAAGTTTGAGTGCTCCAAAAACTTTTTTTTATTCCAATTATTAAATACTCATCATTGTTATATTTGTACATATAATTTCTACACAAAAAGAAGATCGATCTCAAAAGAACATATTTATTTTTTTCTCATTAAAAAACAATAAGAAATGTATTATTGCAGTTTTATCATTATTCAACGAGCATCAATTTTCGTGTATTTCGTTGTTGAACCGATTACTAAAATCAAACATTCATAGAACTAAGTAATTTTTATGTGTATGACAATTATCCACAAATTTATGTGTCGTCAAAACTGTATTTTTTGTAGATACACAAAAATTGATGCCTTTATATTGCTGTACATTTATTTTGGCTGATAAATCGACTTGGTAATTGCATGCTAAATAATTAAATAAAAATGTAATTAACTAATTATTGTTAATTATTGTTGCAGGGTTGCTGGTCTGCCTGTGAAAGTTATTTCTGGTTTTTCAAAAGGATTCGGATATTCACCAGAAGATCCATTTACACCAATGACAAAAACAAATCATGCATGGAACGTAGTTCGCATTGACGGATATTGGCGTTTTGTCGAGTGTACTTGGGGTGCTGGTTTTTTGGACAAAAACAACTCATTTCAGAAAAAACTTAAGCCTTTTTACTTTTTTACAGAGCCAAAACACTTTATTAATGACCATTTTCCTTGGAATTCTGAGGAAGAAGGATTTTCCAACTCATGGCAGCTACTTGATAACCCAATTTCACTTGAGACCTACAACAAGGCATTGAATTTGGAACATAGTGCAATGATGTGGAATGTATTTCCATTGACGCACAAAGAGGGCATCGTGGAGGGTCATGAAGAAATTGTTATCGAAATAGAAGACAAAGACGAGTTTCTTTGCGATACTACGTCCAAGTTATATGACATGAAAACTGGACTGTCTTGCAATGAATTTATTTTTCTGCGGCAGGAAAGATCTGGAGTATATTCGATTTCTATTCGACCGCCTTCAAATGGGAAATATGAATTAACTATTTTTGGAAAAGTTGATAAAAGTGAGAAAACTTACCAATCACTGATGACTTACCTCATCAAATTTTCAGATGTTTCCAAAAAGTTTAGTCCATACCCTGAAAACAATGGGCAGATGTGGGGAATGAATCATGAGGCGTTTGACAATGGATTTTTAAAGACAGAAAATAATCAAGTACCTGTTAAAATTATAAGTAAAGATGGGTTCGTCGATAGAACATTTGCAACAACACGAAACGTCCCAACTCTTGAAAAAATTATACCTGCCTCTAAGAAGCTCCCTTGGAGTAAAGAGAAATACTCTTTGGTGACAACCACACCGACAAGTCTGAATATAAAAGCTTGTTTTCCTGATATGGATTTTTACAAATTAGAACTGATGTGTCAAAGGGTGGATGGGAATGATGATCTGTATCACAATATGGCTTGCTTTCTTATCGAGTGCACAAAACCGGCAGATCCTTGTCTAGGATATCCTAAAGCGTACCCCCAAGCCCAAACATACGGCTGCAAACTGATAGAACCTTTATCAGCTCAGTTGCCTGCTAATACAACGGTTACTTGTCGGTTTCAGTCTCCTCTTGTCGTGAAGGCAATGGTTGCTAAAACAAGTATGACCCAAAATGGAGATGAATGGTCATGTACTGTAACAACACCCAGCTGCGGTACCGCATTTTACATTTCTGGAAATATAGATGATGGAAATTCCTACTACAGACTGTATCAATTTGATATAATATAATACTTTAAATGCATGTTTTGTATATATATTTTTTAAAAGTATCAATGTAGGAAAGAGTGACATTTCGCTATTTGCTAACGATATTTATATAGAAAATTGTAGACAAAATATCCATGAACATGTATTCGAAAGAGTTTTTGTATGATTAGCCTTAATAGAATATTTAAGGTAAAATGTCATTTGTTCTTATCGAACTGTTCCCTACGTCAATAAAAAATATAAACCAAAATTCTTTGCTAAAAAAATAAATGAAAAAATTGATAGCAGTAACAATATATATGGGAAGTGTCTAGTCCTATGTCGTAAAAATATATAATTTCCCTGTTGGGTCAACCACTCTGCTTTTACTTTTTTCATTTCCAAAGTAGTAACAATCTCAATGTACTTTTTGCAAAGGATGATAACCTCTGTAGAAATAAGAGGTCAGGGGCTGGGAGCCACAATTATAAGTGTTATCTTAAACATTAGCAGTCAAGAAATCATATATCTTGGCCTTTGAATTTCATTCGGTACTCTTTTCAAAGTTTAGGTAAAATAAAAAAAATATTAAAATCTCAGAAGTAGTTGCGTTTATTATATATCGTTGGATTCTTTTGTTATGTGGTGTAATTTATATGAGCCTTGTCACTTTTTGCACATAATGCAACGGTAATCGATGAAAGGGAAATTATCCTTTTTTTTATTGACACGTTTTTACTCGGAAAGACTCACAGGAACGAAAGCAGATTTCTTACGGAGATATGTACAATGGGAAAAAATATGTTCCCATTGTATTACTTGTATATTGTTTTATCAAATCATTAGGAAAACACCTCCCACAATATTTTAACGTTATCATGTCGTTTACAATGCAAACTCCTTGCAGATTTTTTAAATATATTTTTAACCGATATAATAAATCTTACAAGCTAGAGGGAGCAATTGAAAAGAGAAATATTGAGATCATTTTCAAGAAGTTTTAAGTATATACATATTTCAATGAAGAAGCGATAAGAATCATTGATCATAAAAAGGGAAACAACTCGGTAAATTAAGGTTTTCAGATGCGATGTCGAATGGTCAAATCATTTTCAAATCGTTCTCAAAATTGTTATTATTTATTTATTTTGGTATAAAAACTTAAATATAAATCATTATGGAGGTTTCAGACACGACGTCGAATTAAAAAAAACCCCTCAGGTTTCTTAAATGTGGATTTTTAAAAAAAATATTCATAGTCATTCTCAAAAATATGTCAAGAAGAGGGAAATGACATACATGTAACTGTTATTTACCGGGTAAGGTAGAAAAGACAATTTTAAAATAATTATAGGTACTTGGATTCATAAAGGCCACCACTTCTTCCTCTGTCGTGGATATTTTATATGTTCATAAGTTTACATGTTATACTCTCTTAGCGACGTGAATGTGTATCTCAGATTTTCTTAAATATTTTCATAAAGCCGAACATTGCATATTTACATGTAGCTTACAGAAAATATAATCGAACTTTGTACAGGGCAGCACATAGAAATATAAGATTCAGTTTTTACTTTATTTTAGGAATATAGAAGAAATGTACATGGACATGTATGTATAAAAAAAAAACCCATAAAGTATCGTCTAAATATTTGTTTGGGATGTATGAAATGTGTACAAGCAGTATTCGAGTGAAAATTGATTGCTTAATATTTTCATTTGGAACATGAAGTAAGTACTAGTATTGTTT
>WFKH01011801.1:36020902-36106314 GCA_016163765.1 Magallana hongkongensis
TGACAATATGCAATATCTGTATAGATTTTTAACTGTTTATTTTTTCTTGTATTCTTTTTTATTTAGTTCAAAATGACCTATATTTTTTTTAAACTTCCCTACTTATTCTTAACTGTTCATGCATGCAAAATTAGCTTAAAAATTGCTAGTACACGCATTACAGATGTTTGATCCACCTCTAAATTTATCGCAGGAAATATAGTGCGAGATCACTGTGACGTCATATGTTAGAATCTAGAATCATTTGTTTACGTATCTCAACTCAATATGAAGGAAAGGAAACATGTAAAAAATCTCTTGGGTCTCAACAAAGCTTGTGCGGTACTCAAAACGTGTATTCAAACCTCAAGGCACCGTAAGTTACGAGTTTAATTTTAGCCATTTTTGGCATAGCACTACGGGAAAAAACATTAGAGAGCATTATGGGACGTAGACAAAAAAATTCTTGATGATTCTGTAGGTTTAACTCGTTCTTTTTCCTGCGAGCACTGGTTCTTAGAGCTCGCTTCACTCGCCAGCGCTGTGTGCCTGCGAACCACGCTCGCAATTATGAAATTATTAAAATTTAACTTGTTTTATGTCGTAATTTTTAAACAAAAATGTACAAGCTTTTCGAAGACGCAGACTAAAAGTGTGCGTGCAGCTGACTACTTTCACTTTTCGGTTGAGCTCTGATGTGAATGGTACATTGTATGTAAGCATATTTGGTACAGATGTTCAATAAAATTATCAGTCTACAAGCGCTGAAAGCGTCAAACAATTTCTTAATTAGAGAATAATTATATTAGCTATAAAGTTGTGGGTAGTCAGGGTTCCAATAACGAATCGCTGAGATGCGGTGATCATGGAGGGATCATATCAAAATTCATTGTTTAGCTTGCGATTATTTTCCAACCTGTTACAATAAAAAAAACCACACACAACAGTAATAGATGTTAAAAATACACTTCCTGTATTTTGGAATTTTTACGTATCCAATTAAACATAGACTTCGGTAAATCAGACAGCTGATTGTTTACCTGCACAAAATGAGCAAAATCTGATGCACTTACAACATATTATAAAATACAATACATTCTATTGGTAATTCAGTACGATCTCTACATAATGGCTGATTAATACAACGTATTTTGTTAAGCATTTTCAGTCTAAACGGAGATTATTTTCACTGCTAGAAATATATAGGTATATATGTGATGAAAAATAAATTGTGCTCTTTCTTTGTTTTAGTGCATTTTTCCTTTGTTTTAATTGTTTAAAATTTTCTTTTTACTAACTGTATCTGAGAGTCAAGCTTCAAGTTATAAGCAAGATACAGAGCTTTGCTCGAAATGCTCTGTTTGTACACAGAGCTGAGGTCTTGCTTTAGTTTGTTTATATTTCAAATGCTGAATAGGAAATAAAGGGAATTGGAAGTTGACTGTGAACCCCTACCAAAAATTTTGTTATATATTGCATGTGATCTTATTTTCGGTAAAAATGGTATTCCATAGAGGTAAATATGTCAAAGATTAAGTATATGCAAAAATAAGTGTAAAATTCGGATATTTATTTTGTGTTAATCTACCGAGGGGTATATATAAAGCCAATGTTGCTGAGGTGAGCGATGTGGCCCATGGGCCTCTTGTTTAACAATTTTTTTCTACACAAGCCCCTGTGATATAATGGGCTATTTGGGAAATTGGTCCCAACCTGATAAACGTTTCTTGAACTTCACATAGATATAGACATAGATAGAGCACAGCCATCTTACTGCTCTATATATCCATAAGGACCATAAGTATAAACCACTGGCCTAAAAGAAAAAGATGTACAATGCCATGTTTGAGCTTCCTCTTCGAGTTAGCGGCATTTAAAGAAATAAAATCAGCAATTTTCATTTCATTTCGTTAATTTTGTAAGCTGCAGGTCTGTAGCTCCCGGTTTAATAAAAATGTGGAGGGACTACCTGGGAGCTACAGTTCCTTTCATGTTAAGAAGTTGCAATTTATGGCATACAAAAACTTGTGCTAGTTTTGGACTGATTAATCTTATTTCCGAACACATTCTGTACAAATATATTTGATTCTGAAAATTCAGGTCGTTCATTTGAATACAGACCTGCAGCTAAAATTTTGCTTGCAAAATTGCAATTTTCCATAAAATGATAATAATTCTGTTTTATGATATCGTATATATATTTGTGTGAGGAAAAAGCAGTTCTCACTTGATAAACATCCAGTGCAACTGCTTTTAAAAAGAATATCACATACAATTATGTACATTATACTGGTACAGGTAATTCTCAAGAGTCGACGACAATTTCACATTTCTCCACAAAACATATAATATCATATTTAGAACTCTTAGGTTATCTGTCCATTAAAAGCTGTGGGTTCCGACGATGATGTACTATATATAAGATAGCTCATAGTACATTGTATATTAGTTTGATGATTCTATGCTTTAATTCTTTTCATCTACCAGCCATCAGTCAGAAAAACACATTGCAATGGAAGAAAGCACAAAGAAAATGTCAGATTATATTACCAGAAGTGGTTAGAAGAACAAGTACAAAAACTTGTAGATGACACAAGTAAGTGCAATTCAGAATAGCGGTCGTTTATTACTGTGGTTTCATAAATATTCGTTGAATACCAATTTTCATGGATTTCGTTTTTAAGTTGATCCACGAATTTAAATTTTCATTGAATTACAATTTCTACTAACATTTTGTATTGATAGGATCATTCGCCACGAATTTAAGTATCCTTGAAACTGATTTTCACTTTATCCACGAAAATTGATACCCACGAAAATTAATGAAACCACAGTATCATTTTTTCTGTTTCATTTCATTGCGACTAAATTTATTTTTTGGTTTATTTTAAATAATAGAATATCAAAGTTCCTACAACACATCAAGAACAGGGATGGAAATTCCTATTAAATTAATTAGTATAATGTTAATCATATTTGACTATCAATCATTTGTTTGCATTATGACAGCTTCTAACCTTTTTCTATTCTTATTTTAAACAGCGGCAGCATTCAAAGCAGGTAAAATAGCATCCAACCCATTCCAGTCGGGTGCTCCGGGTGGTGCCATGATACCTCCTCCAGCTGGTAATGCATCACATTCAAACATCCCAATATCCGTACCATGTTGTACATGTACTTATAATATGGATCCATGGAGTATCCAAATAATCAGATTCAATTCCTTTTGTTAAAACCTTACAGTTAATTATTTTTTTAACTTTAAAGAAGTAAACCTCTATACAGAATAACTACAGTTGTATAAAGCTTAAGTATCCAACAAAACTAAATCATATTCCAGCTGGTATTGGTTGAAATGTGTTTTCTGATTTTGAACATTTAAGATTCATTTTTTTACATCTATGACTTATTGATAAAACATGATTTATGCTTTAATTACAGCAGGTAAGCCTGGAGGACCTCCTCAGGGCCCGATGCCCATGGGAGGACCCATGCCTGGTGGGCCAATGCCATTAATGGGTCCACCAGGGGGACCTATGGGTATGATGCCAGGTAAATGATCTCATGTACTATGTACATTGTATTTATAAAAAATGGAAGTTTAGGAAATAAATATTTAGTAAGTCATGCCAAAAAAATGTTGGTACTAAAAACACTGAAATGCATTTAAGAAAATCTGATCAATTTAATAATTTAATCAGTAACATTTAAAGAAAATGTCAGTAATTTGAAACTGTTGTAACTTGTGTCTTTGTAGTTGGGATGCGGCCTCCAATGGGCCCAATGATGGGACCAATGGGTCCTATGATGAGGGGGCCAATGATGGGACAACCAAGAAAACCAATGAAATGATCACCCATAGGCTGTGTGTGGTAGCAGAGGACATCAGCGTGTGTGGATGGTGTGATGAGTGACAACTCATGTAGACAGTGATCCTGTTTCATCTAGTGTTTCTGACTGTGAAGCATGTGTTGACTGTGGAGAAAATGTACACTTTATACATGTTCTACATGTATTAAAATGATGTGTGACTGGTTAAAATGAATTTGTCAGTTTGTATCAATTTTTTGTGTATGTAAATACATTGTCATCAAAATAAAATTAAAAGAACATTATGTCTCTGAAGTTTATGTTTTAAGCTCAGCTGAGCTGACAACATGTGACTATTTGAGTCGGCTCGCAAAGCGAGAAGACCCTTGCTATCATCGGCACTCTCGGATTGGATTTTGAGCACAACCGTGTTACGATAATGCGCGATACAAAGGAAATAGTTCTTATTTCTAAGTCGTTGAAATATCAACAGAATGTGTTGAATGTTTCTTTTCTTATTCTTTGTCTATAAAACCATAACTGGTTATGCTCTTACACGACAAAACATCCAATTTACCCTCAGGTAATCAACGTGAGTGAATATGAATACCTTGTTTTAAGAACGACCAGTCTAATTCCACGTGATTGCCACGTGACTTTTAGAGGTTAAATAGCGTGTGTATACAGAAGATTTTGCATTAGCAGAGAGGAATAATAAAACATAATCGTGATTACTTTATTTACATTATTGTGATAAAGGAAGATTCTCGTATAACATTCGATAATTCTTTTCGTCATATTTGATGTTCATTGTAAGAGCCATGTAATGTAAATAAACTGGCGAGTGGCGTAAATGTCACGTAAAATTCAGATTCGTAATCAACAAAAATTAGAAAACAGTGAAATGTTCAATCAGCAGATTAAGTTATGAGACATCAAGCATGAGGAAGAGCTATGGAAATTCAATAATACAGACGTAAAATTTGAGTTTTTCGTTTTGCATTTCTTTATCTGTAGTATTTATCTTAAACACTAATTGAACTGAGATATCTTGCTATTTTGATTGTTTCTGGAATTGTGTCAAATCAGAGAAGCTTACTATGAGAGCATCATTTTTATAAGCTGCAAGTCTGTTGCTCCCGGTCTCAAAAAATTCGGATGGGCGACCTGGGAGTTGCAATATACGGCACACAAAATTTGCGCTTGTTTTATACAAAAGAAAATTTAAAAGTAAAAACAGTTGGAACTAATATTAAGTAGCCTTCGAAGAAAAAAATCTTTAGCAGTGATTTGACGAAGAATAAAGTGGAAAAATTCAGTGTCAAACATTTACTGCTGAATCTTGCACTTGATAACATGCATCAAGGATATGAAATATTTAGTCTAAATTTATATAGAGGACAATGTGTGTCATATTGCTAAGTTTGTTTAGAAAATATAATTATAAACCCTCTAAATACAAAAATTGGTATGCATTCAATCTGAATTCATGGTCAGCTAAAAAGGTAAATTATGATATGAAAAAGCATTGAAGAGTATTCACTAATGAATGACGGCCAAAATATTTAACTATCAAAACTAATGCATTTTCTTTGACACAATAACGATGTTTTGTAATTTGATATATAGGACAATTTTTGATGAATATCTTAATTACTCTGCATTTCAAGTTTTCAATCTCCAGTGTCTGCCAATCAACACTTTTGCAATCTAATGCTTTGAATTTTTCTAATTTTGGAGTCCAGCTTGTTGTCTCTTTGATTCTCATTTTAAAACAAGCAAGGATTTTGAGTGAAAGAGAAAGTAAATATTATTAGCAAAGAAAAAACCCAAATGAATGTGAATTATGTTATAATATCAGATCATTTTCCAAATCTTTGCCCTCAGATGGTAACAAAAATAATGAACTATTTGAATTACATGGATTATTTATTAGAGAGACTTTACAATTTATTAAAAAAATTGTTTACAGTTGTTTTCCAATTTATTTGGTTTTACTTGTTTCAACATTTATTAACTTATCGTCAAAGTTATGTTCAATCTAACAAATGGATCATTTCACTGCATGTCAATCGTAATGAGGGCCTAACTTGAAAGAGAATGTAATTAATGCATGCATTTTCCAAATTCATGTGTTAGATGCAATAAATATGGAAATTATCTTACCATGGAAAACAACGTATAGACAAGTCCATGTTTTATTTTAGTTATTTTCTCAAAATTAATTTCGGGGCATTTAATGTGAATACCCGCTACACCGTGATTCAATATATATACAATACTTAAAACTTAAAATTTTATAATGTACTACTTGGCGAAAATATTGGTGAAATGAGATTTCAACGATTTTTAGCTCACCGAGAGACGAATTTCAGGGGGGGAGGCATATGCTATACCGTCAGCGTCCGCACCTGGTTAAAGTTTATGGAGCAGGTCCTACAACATTGTATCATAAAACATAATACAATATCAAACCACACTACTATATACTCGATGAGCTCTGTAATATTTGGATTACTTATGTTAAATATACTTAGAAAAGACAGAAAAGAAATTATATCTATGACTAACAATCTAATAAAAAACATCCATCAAAATATTGACAACATGTTGAGAGCGAGTCGACTCTCAGGCCCTTCAGGCCTTTGATTTTCTGATATTTGATATGCACTTGTGTGTCTGCAAATTTTTTTTTTATTTTTTTTTTTTTATTTATTTTTTTTTGGAACCGAAAAGAATGCAGATTTGATTCAAAATTCAACACGGGGAAAATTCTCTAAAAAATCTTCTCAAGAACTGTACATGTATTATTTCACTTTATTTTAACACCGATGCGAAAATGTGGTTTTAAGAAAAAGAGGTAGTCTGACAAGAAAGTCCAGAAATAAAAATAAACTTTTCAAAAGTATTAGCTCATCTCATCATTTTCCTATAAATAGCTGGTTTTTTGCCTTGTCTGGATTAACTGGGGATAGATTGCTACCATGTTCAAATTTCTCAATTGATCAACTTGATTTTTTTGGGGTGTTGTATCCCACAGGATTGGCACACGTGTGAATGGAGTTTATTTACGAAATTCTTGCCTTGATTGTAGGCAAAGAAAAATCTCTCCAATGGTTCTCACCACATTTTTCCATGCATCAAACAGGTTTTAGAAAGGGCAACATATAAATAGCAGACTGTCCTACACACTTTAAAATTTTAATCACGTTTTGAAAAAACTTATATGTATATAATATTTCAAAACCTAGATGAATCTCTTATGTACTTCAGTGTGGAGAAAATTTTTCTTTTTTTAAATCATGTGTTTCCCCATGCAAGCAGTGTGTATCTATCATATGCATTTGCTGAACTTTTGTAATTTCTTCAAAAGAATGTTTCTTTCAACGCTGAAAAATTTACAAAAAAATATAATGTTACCTATCCTAGGCCTCCTCTAAACCATATGAGCAAAATGGAGAATCAATGATGTTAAGATACCTGGTTAACAATATTAATAATACATTAAGAAGCTTTTTGTAAATATTTGTATTTCTTGCAAGTAATTCTCCGGGAGAGGAATTTATTAAAGACCCGTCTAATTTTCACATTTTTATTATCTCCCCTTTAAAAGGGGTATGGCTCTTTATTTTAAATCAGGTTTACCTTTAAAAGTTTTCTGTCAAAGTTGAAATTGGCCCAGTGGGTCTACAAAAGTAAGAAAAAAAGTGAAAATTTACAAACAACAGACAGATGAGCATAATATAATATGAGTTATTGGAAAAGATGAGATAAAAATCCATAATCCAATCATTTCCTTTTTTTTAAAATAACACTGTAGGAATAGAAAAGTTAGTTCCCATAAATCCTATCAGCCCTCAAATCAGTTAATACATAACAAACACACTCCAAACACATGTAATTTTCCAAATCAATTTTTAATGTCTTATAATTATAAAACATAGAATGATTTTCAAAAAATTGAAATACATGTATTCATGACATAAAAAAATCCAGACTAATAAAATCACTCACTACTAAGTTGCAAGTAAAACACATGTACAACCTTGTGCACACATAAATATAGTAATAATCATTTCAGATGTTGTGAAACTGCTTCTTTAAACATTTACTTTGACATTTCCAAATGACTACCGGGTAATAAGCAATGGACAGTAAAAAAGACTTGGTATTAAAAGACAAATTTTACATATTGATAATGAAATAAACATTACCGGTATATGTTTAAAAAAATATCTTTTCTATGTTTTGTTATTACAAGAAAATATGTACAGAGTGTCTAAAATCAAGAGATATACACAACGGATATATGCACACTAAAGTACAAATGTACAACAGCAACAGATTGAAGATCTGCTGAAGGATGACAACAAGAGTAAAGCACTGGTACATGTTCTTCATAGAAAATGGATCACATCACATGTTGGGATTAATTACAATGTAAAACTGGAATTGAACACAAACTGAGACTCTTATAGTTTTGGTCTTCACTGAAGCTCCGAGATGACTTTTCATGATAGTCTTTTTCACAACTGATAGTCAAATCAAGCTAATACTCACTCTCCTTTCTAGTACTTGCTGGTAATCCCATTATTTTGGAGCAGTCATGTGTAATAATCTTGTTAACATGGATCAGTCATACTTTTATATTATTGTTACATTCCTATGTGAGAGACACATTCCACAAGAGATCTTACTCGGACTCCCAGGTGTAATGGCTGAGTCTCATTCATAGTAGTCACTCTTTCATGCAATAGTCACTACCCTGTCTACCTAAGTAGCAGTGGTACTAGAGGGCTTGTTATCGTCGTGAGACTTGTCCTCTGATTTCTCTCCATCTTCACTCTCGATGGTGTCGTACAAATCGTGTTTCCATTCACCAGAGTCTCTGGGTCGTTTATCTGCAAAAATAAGACTCATCATCTAGAAGTACATTTATCTTACAAAGCAAAGTAACCACACAGTAAATAATACAAAAACTATATTAAAGCAAGTACATTATTCTCAAAAAGCAAAATGATTATACATTAAATGATACATAGACTACGCATTATAACAGTAAGAACCTGGTAAGTTGTTAGAACTTGTGTTAAAACCTACTGTATATTATATATACAATAAGACATGTTCAAACCAAACCCATTTTAACAATTTGCAGCACATTCATTAATCTTTTGATTTCCTGTAATTTTTTACAAAGTTTTTTTAAAAACAGGGTACACTGACTATCACCCATATATTTGCCATACAAGTGGAAAAACTACTACATGTATCAGAAAAATCTGGTTAATATATGTACCTGATTTATAATGAAATCCATATCTCTTATCATAATCTTCATCGCCGTCTTTCTTAGAAGTATAGTAGTTGGAGGTCGGTCTGTAACCCCCGGTGGCACGCCCCCGGAATCCTCCCCTAAATCTTCCTCGGAATCCCCGCCCTTGGTAACCTCCCCTGTATGGCCTGCGGTACCCTCCACGGAAAAATCGATTGTATCCAAACCTGCCTCTTGCATTAGCATCTTTTTCTCTGTTATCATGCTGAAAAAAAATAAATCAGTATTTATTTCGTTGTTATGTAAACATGGCTCAAGCCATTTTTTTTAGTTGTTTGTATACATTAATAAAAACTTTGTTTGATTCAGTAATAGTTCACGTTTCAAACTAAACATGAACACAACTTGAAAGATTATGACATGCATCTCAAAGGCCCCTGTTTTTAGCAAAGGACACAAAGATATAAGATAGTTCTAAATGACTAATCTTGAAGAGGGCCATTTTGTACTAAGGTGAGTTCAAAGGAAAAAATTGTATTGCAATTTTTATCTTTCCATTCCCTTTCTGTAAATTTTAATTTTCACTTTTTTGCAGAAAAAAAACATCAAAATGAAGGTTAATTGGAGGGAAAGGTGAATTATATGTACATCTTCTCATTTTTATATTCATCTGTTTTAGATTTTGTTGTATTTATTTTATTAATCGGAAAGTATTGTTAAAAATAAAAACGTACCTCGAAATACATTGGATGCTTTGGTATCATTTCAGGATTCTCCTTCCACGCTTCAAACTTGTATTTCCCTGAAAGAATTACAATGACAGTGAAACAAGATTTTAACTTTCCATGATTCAAAGTTAAAACATAATCTGCAGAACATCTGACCCAACACTGAGAAAGACCAGTCATCAGATTAACCTCTGAAATAAAAAGGGCAATAAATCTAGTAGTATTTATAGTTTATGATTTAGTTTTCATTATTTACCAGTAATTTACAAGTTTTAAAAATTTAACAATTTCACATCCATAAGACATGAACTTACCAGGACGGTTTTTAAAATCTGGTAGTTCTTCAGAATCTGATTTCTTGCCTAACCTTTCATCTGATAAAAATAATCATCTTTTTCAATTGCTGTTGAGATTAAGAATGTTCATTTCATATGAAAGAACAGGCTCCAGGATCATGAAGCATTTTTAGACTTAAGACAAAAATTGTACACTGTCTCAATGTCTCTTGATTGAAAACACTGACAAAATTGAAATGCTATTAAAAGTGTCTTGATATAAAGTTGTTAATTACAAATTTCAGTCGTCATATTATGAAAAATAATCATTTTATGACGGACTGAAATTTTGGCTTAAGTCTGAAACTGCTTCATGATCCTGAGGCCTGAGCTCTGTGTATATGTGGGTTTCATATGAAAGAACAGAGCTCTGTGTATATGTGGGTTTTTTTTAATACAAAACAGCGATTTTAGGAAGTCTTCTCACCTAAGGATTTCTTTCTATCTCTGTCTGCGTAGTCTCTTCCCCCTTTTCTCCTATCCTCCAGTTTGTGCCTGTAGTGGTCAATATAGAAATTGAAAACAATCATCCTTATAAACAATAGGTCCAGTGGCCTCATCATCAAACAATAAATATTCTTTAAAATAAGATGAAAATAGTGAGGTACAATGTATTCAAAACACATCTCATTCTAATTTGCTACATTATCAATTCTAAATATTGTAATTTTTATCTTCTGCCAAAAAATATTTTCCCTACTAAAGTTTTTTTTTTTTAAATATGGATCTATATCCCTCCAACTTTTTCAGACCCCTTGGGGATCATGTTTAAATAGACTTGAAAATTTCAATACTAGCTTGTTTCCATCTACATTTATCACTTGATGGGATTTTTCAGCATTAGAATGATAATTTAAATTGTTAATTGTAATGGACTCAGTTTAACAAAAAAATAAGTCACATATCCGCACTAAGTAGCAAAATGAAATTTAAAAACGTTCTTTCTATTTGTGAAAAAAAAATTGCTACCTTTAATGCCAAACATTTTATATGTTATAATTTTAAATATTTTGCTCCAAAAATATGCATTGTATGATTAAACAATTCTAGAACTGAACTAATTTAGATTTCAAATAGCACTTACACTGATAATTTACATAATTACAGGTATGCATTAACAGTAAACAGATTTTTTTTTTAACACTCCACTCTATTTAAGGTCTTCCGTTTCCAACGGACCTTATAGTGATTGTAGTGTTTTTTATTTCTTTCTTTCTTTCTTTCTTTCTTTCTTTCTTATTATTTTTTTCCCTTTTTTGTCCACAAGATTTCTCAGAGATGGCTAGATAGATTTTCTTGAAATTGTCAGGGATGATTGACAATGATAATATCTTGAGGCGTTTTTTTCATTTTTTCAAAATTCGTTTCCGGTCGTCCGTTTCCTGTCCCACGACGAAAAAGCTGTCACCTCAAGATCTCAAAAATGATAAAGACTTGAACATCCAAACTTTGTGGGATGAAAGACCTATAGCTGTAGATGTGTTTAAACTATTTTGTTTTGTTCGTTGTAACTTCCGGTCATCACCAGAAGCACTTCAAAAAATATTTATTTTACGTATTTAATTTATTTTACATAGAATGAATATATTACATGTATTATAAATCCTTACATATGTCATCTATGCGATGTAAAATAAACAAAAACATTCTACTTCCGGTGAGATATCTCAATTATCTCAGGTAGCTTTTTTAAAACAAATTTTGTACCCACGAGATCTCAGAAACTGTAAGTGATCAAGACACGAAACTTTCATTGATGATAGACATTTGATTGAAGATGTGTTGAAATGGTTTCATTTTGTCGACCGTCACTTCCAGTCCACACCAGAAGAGTTCAAACAAATCAAGCTGTTTATCAGTTTAACTGTTTTCCTTTGATAGTTTTAGTTAGCTCGATAAACAATAATGTACGATAGGCAAGTATACAAGAAATATTAAATTTAGTTTTTATTGAGCACTTCCGTTTGTCCGTTTCTTGTCCCGAGACAAAAAACCTTTTTTCTACGAGATCCCAAAAACAGTAATGACTTGAACAACCAAACTTTGTGGGATGATAGACCTATGTATGTACATGTGTTTACATTATTTTGTTTTATCCAGCGTAACTTCCGGTCGTCACAGGAAGTAAAATTTGATTTTTTAAAAATATTTTGGTTATTTAGCATGGAAGTAACATTTTAGCAATAGAAATACAAAAGGTCATCTACACATGGTTAAATAAATGTAAAAATTCTACTTCCCGTGAGACATCTCAAATATCTCAGGTATTTCTTTCATAAAAATTTTGTACCCGCCAGATCTCAGAAACTGTAAGAGATCAAGATACAAAACTTATATGGATGATAGACATTTGATTGAACATGTGTTTAACGGGTTGCATTTAGTCGTCCGTCACTTCCGTTTCTCACTCGAAGCGTTCAAGCAAAAGAAGTTTTTTAAAAGTTTAGATTTTTTTTAACAATTTACTCTGTGTGATGAACAGTAACGTACCGTAAGTAAATGTACTAAAAATATCTACTTTTAATTTCTTTAATCACTTCCGTTTGTCCGTTTCCGGTCCTGAGACAAAAAAAAATCTTTTCTCAACGAGATCTCATAACTAACAAAAACTTGAACATCCAAATTTTGAGAAAAGACAGAACAATGTATGAAGATATGTTTGCAATGTTCTGTTTGATCCGGCGTAACTTCTGGTCGTCACAGGAAGTACTCTCTTTTTGTTTTGTTTTACAAAGAAATAATTACTGGAAAATTCATTCACAGTCATTATTATTTCTGTTTTCTTTTATGAGAATACAATTTTTTTTCTTATTAATACATGAGGAAGGGAAGATCTTTTTGTTGCTATAGCAACAAGAGTCTAGTTTTCTTCTTATTTTTTTCCAACTCCCCTTTCGAAAGGGGCATGACCCTTTATTTCATCAAATTTGATAGTCTTTCACAAGATGTTTACATAGCAAATTTTGAGTTTGGAAATTACTTAATAGAATGGAGAAACATTTTCTGACACTCAGAGGGTGATTTTGTTTTTAATACCTGGCATCATAACTGTCGTCATCGTCATCATACTTCCGCTTCATCAAATTATGGCGCAAGTCATTGGGATTTATACTTTTACTTTCATAGGCCTCTGTTTCTTGGAACAACTTCTCATAACGAGGATCTGGTTTTGGATTTAATCTATAAAACATCACAACCATAATCGAATCTTGATATTGCCTTTTTCTTTTTTTTTTTAAAACAGTTACTATTCTATTGGCAAATATCAATTAAACACATCTGCCTCCTAGATATCAATAGACATTGCTTTAATTATTAGAAATTAGTATATAAAGATCAGTGTCAGAACAACTTATTGAAACTTTCTTTTTACCTAAATTAAATTAGATCATTGATGACAGTATTATAAGAAAGTTAAACTAGAATTAAACTCTGGAAAACATTAAGATATACAATCATGTGTTCAATCAACTTCCCAGTCACACTGTTTTCTCTTTAAAATCATACCTGATAGTGGGTTCTCTGGGTCTGTCTGAAGATTTCACAGTACGTGTGTCCTGTCTAAAATTACCAAAAGCAAATCTAAGTCCAACTCTGAAAACATTTTCATCTTCTGTAAAAGTTGTATAAAATATTTAAAGCCATCCTGATGATAAAATTACATAGTTACATGAATTTTACAGAAAAATGAACCATAAAGAGAGTGTTTATTAAGATAGCATAGAGATATTTACCTGTCTGGAGACCGTCGACTGTCAGAGCGAGAGGATCTCCTGTGATCATCAGTTGGAACAACACTTATTGTCCTTTTCTCATCATAAATCTGTTCGTCTAGAATATTATCCAACCCAAAAATTTTAATTTCCTCACGATCAAATATAGGCTTCTTCCCTTCGTCTCGTCTCCTTAACATGACAAATTTGAATGGATCAAAATCTCTGACAACAGGCTTATTAGGAGTGTTACGAAGATTAGGCCCAGTGCGATGTATTCCAATGGTGATATTCTCATCCACTCTAACTGGCCCTACGAAATCTGTGTCGATACTTTCGAATCTTTGGGATAAAAGCGGTCTCCTGACACTGGGTGGAGCCACAGTCACCGTTCCGATAACCCCTGGGGCCAGTGCTGACAGAGAATTATCAGGTGACAGGTTTCGGAATGATTTATATCGATCTTCTGATGATGAGGCGGATTTGCTAAATGGGTCTCCTTGGGAGATGGGGAAAGTGGAGGTCTCTGGACGTCCCAAACCCAATCCCATATTGTGAGAATCTCTTCTCTTTTCATCTCTGTACATAACAAGAAAAGAAATCAATTTAAGAATAAAAATTTTCACTGATGAAGCTTTTTAATTAGATCCTCTTTTCTGAAAAACTAAGTTGTGGTTCACAAATAGTCACTGTACAGTACACACTCGTGTGTAATACACATCCCAGAAGTTGGGTGAAAATTTTCACACACACATGAATATTTCTAAGCTACAAAACTTTGATGTTAAGCATGGGTAAGTGCATATCCAAAATAAATAAATAAGTGTTTTTGACACCCACCGAGTAAGTTTAGTTCAATCCCATTCAAACCACATTACAAATAATGTTGCTGTAATACTCCTGTTGTACCTAGAAAAATTTCCTCCTATTAATAATAAGCACCCCCCTTTTGATCAAATATTGGGCCAGCATAAATAATTTATATGTTTAATGTACTCTGACCCAAATTTTTCATGGTGGGTAGGTAGGTAGCTCTTTTTTTCTTTTTTTTTCTTGCACATTGATAATCAAATAATCAAACTATTTTTTTTTCTATACTATGAAAGCTAAACAAATTCAATATTTATTGATTACTGATAATCTAAATCTGTTTTTGATATGACATGGACAATTATTTAAAAAAAAAAAAAATTCAAAATGCTGAAAAAAATTATTGGGTAGGGACAATTTTGATGGGTCGGTCGGAGTACATCAAACAAATCAATTTTTAATTTTGGCCTTGACCATAAAAAGTGGATACCATGTATGAGACTATTAGGTAATTGTGAAGAAAATTTGCAAGAAGTAAAACGATGACCTGCACTGGTACCTAAGATGCCCATTCAGTATTTTTATCTTCCTGTTTATAAACACACTTACAGGTTGACAGGCCTAGAAGTTCTTGCTGCTAATTCTGGTGACTTCCTCCTTGGTGGCGATGGGGATCTCTTCTTCGGTGAAGGGGAGCGGGATCTGGAATAGCGATGACTGGAATCTCTTCTGAACGGAGAACGCTTTTGTCTGTCAAATGGAGGCTTCCTGATTGAAATAACATCAACAAAATATGAATCATTAAAACTGCAACCATGCAATGAACAGATTCTTTATCAATATTTTTTGTTTAGAATATATATTTGTTCATGATATGAACAGTACGCTGGAAAAGATATCAATGCAAAGAAAACATAAATGTTTGATTATTATATTCATTTAACTCCCATTTTTATGAAATAATTTACAAAAACCCAAAATATATAATGTGATTTCTGTTTTATTATACCTTAACCTTGTTATATAGAAAATGGCATAATTTAATAAAACATATATTTTGATATCATCAGTATTAGATACTATGGTAAAGAATATGCAAGTGGAATAATCATCAAAATGTCAAACAATATTTCCACTGTAAATTCAGCATAAGCATAAGGGCATTGAAATGATTCATAAAATGACAGTTGTGGAGAAAATTTATTCACTAAAGAAACTGTCAAAGAATCGAAAGACCTAAACTTCAGCACAATGAAGAGAAATTAATTCTCTCTACTTTCAAATGAATTTTTGTCTTTATTCTATGCACCTTCCATATGGTTGATTGTATCCTCTACTTCTTCCTCTATAGTATCCAGAATATCTGGTTCTTGGAGAAAAATACTTTTTTGCTCTAAACTTTGGTGAATATGATCTTGATCTTCTTGGAGATCTTGACCTTTTGGGTGACCTTGACCTTTTTCTGTATTTTTCTGGCGTCCTGCTGTAAAAATGAGAATAGATAACCATATAATTCTATGTTGTATAACAGTTCAAATGTAATATAAAATGTGATACTGGAATCCATGCAGAACACTTACTGATTTAGTTGGCTTCACTCTGTTTGACAGTAACATTTTAATTGTTTACAAATAACTTTGTAAATCATATTTACATGTACCTATGATTGCCTGTGATTTTTCCATATGTAAAACAATCAAGAGTAATAGGTGATATTGTTCCTATTACATGATCATACCACCCAGTTTTGTGCTTAGGCCAAGATAAAAATTGATTCGTTTGATGTACTCCTACCGACCCATCAAAATTGTCCCTACCCAATAATTTTTTTTCAGCATTTTGAATTTTTTTTTTTTTAAATAATTGTCCATGTCATATTAAAAACAGATTTAGATTATGTTTTTGAATCAATAAATATTGAATTTGTTTAGCTTTCTCAGTATAGAAAAAAAATAGTTTGATTATCAGATTATCAATGTGCAAGAAAATTTAAAAAAGAAAAAGAAAAAAGGGCTAACTACCTACCTACCCACCATGAAAAATTTGGGTCGGAGTACATCAAACATATAAATTATTAATGCTGGCCTTAGTGGTTTTGCTTTGTTTTAGGTCATCTTAGCTGAAAGCTCAATTGAGCTTTTCAGATCACTTTTTATTCGGCGTCACTCTGTCTGTCTGTTTGTCCTTAAACTTTTTATATATTCAACTTCTTCTCCAGAACCACTGGGCCAATATCAACCAAGCACAAAGCATTATTGGCTGAGGGGGATTAAAAATTTTTTAAACGAAGGGCCACACCCTCTTTCAAGGGGAGATAATTAGGAATTATTAAAAATTTGTTGGTATTTTTAAAAAGTCTTCTCGAAAAGCTGTGACTTGTGTGGAAGCATCCTCAGGTAGGGTAGATTCAAATTTTGTTTAAATCATGATCCCCAGAGGTAGGGTCGGGTCACAATGGGGGGGTTGAATTTTTACATAGGAATCTATAGAGAGAAATCTTTAAAAATCTTCTTCTAAAAAACCATTTGACGAGAAAAGCTGTAACTTGTGCAGAAGTATCCTCAGGTAGGGTAGATTCAATTTTGTCAAAATTATGATCTTCAGGTATATGGTGGGGCCACATTGGGGGTTCCTATTTTACATAAGAAATTTTTTTTAATTATTCTCAAAAACTCAAATGTTATAATATTATTATTTATATGCAAGCATCTTGTCATATTGTTGATTCTCAATTGTTTAGACTGGCCCCTGGACAATTCTTGGGCCCCACAAGGGGTTCAAAGTTTGATGTAGGTTTATATACCTATATGAACAATTGTTCCAGATCTTCTCGAGAACAGCAATGCTCAATATGTGATATGACTATGAAATCATCCTGTTAGGAAAGGGTCTCAGGCCTAACAAAAATAATGGTTTGTTTCCGCTTTCATGCTGAAAAAAAGTAGGGTTGGTGCGTCAGAATTTTTTTTATTTGTTTAAATATTTTTTTCCTTTATTGCAGTATGTACTTAGCAGTATCTACATGTGCTAGTTTGATACTGACACTGCTGAATGGTATAAAATGAGAAATACTTTTTATCTTTTATAATAAGTTGAACAACACCTGAATTCTTTGATAATTATATAATTTTTATTGCGATACATGCGACATGTATATACAACAAACACTGACATGGTCATTCTAACGAAGTTTATTACGGGAAGCCATTGTCAACTTTCACTTAAAAAAAATAACCAGAGTTATCTCGCTTAAAAGAGAGCTTCATTGTGAGGCGATTTTGTGGATACAGTGACAGGTGGTCCCTTGATAAGGGCTGAAGGTTTTATGCAAGTAACCAACAAAATGCGCGAGAGTTGGCAGAAGTGTATGCTGAAAGTCAGATATGCAAGACCTTTCTATAAATATCTTCTCATAGAAGTCACCTATAAATATCTTCTCATAGATGTCTCCTGACTATTTAGCTGGCCTAACAAAAACAAAAAACGATCTCATATATCAGATTCTTCCTCTGCCAGTGATGAGAGCATTATTGATGTCTACAACACATGGAAACATACAGCCATTTTGAAACAAAACGTTTGAGTTACACTGATTTAAAAAGAGAAACTCCTATTAGCGTTTTTATAACCAAAATTTTGAGTAAATTTTTTTTCCAAATCAGATAAAAACGGAAATGGACAATCTTCCATCAAATATCCTCAAAAAAAAAATTTTGAGTCATCTGTAAAAGCTAGGGTCGGTCGGGAAAGCGGAAACAAACCATTTTTTTTCTTTGGCCTCATTGTTTAACATAAAAATATCTGGAGAAAAATTTGAAAATCTTTTTATACAGGATCTATTTAACTACATTTTGCAGATATTTTGTATATGACTCAATATAGCTGATTTTTATCATGGCTAGTGTTGCTCAGGTGAGCGATGTGGCCCATGGGCCTCTTGTTAACACATGCAATAGATGTATATGAATGTATATTGGGAAAGACAATGTGAATTTGCATATATTACCCCATCTTTGCTAGGGTTTGATTCATTTGTTCTCATCATATCAGGTGTCAAATCATTACAAAATGTAGTTTGTTTTGACATTCTGAAAAATTTAGTGTATTTGCCAGCATAAATTATTACAATTTATGCCAAACAATACAATAAACTCTCTATATGGTGACTATAAGCAATTGCTACCAAGGCAGAACTTCTTTTCATTTAAAAATACATCTTGCACTGTCTAAAATTCTTGTTTGCAAAAAGTATAACTTACAGTAATGGTTATGGTTATGGTTTTTCTTTTAGATAATAATTCATTTAACAATAAGAATTCCCAGCTGACCATCTGACCACTGACTAAGTGATGAAACTGTACATAAACACTCAGAGCAAAATCTCTCAGTATATTCTAACAATAACATGTAATCTGGTTCAATCAAGCTCAACAACTAGTTTTTAATAAATGTGTAATGGGATGGGAGGATATTGAATGACAAGAACCAGATCCCCGGAATCTCTAATAGCTGCTCTATCGATTAAGTTATCTGGCACCAGAGAACTCCATGACCAGACAGGATAATTCGCCAGTGCCAGAATGGGAATTTGGTTTGAATCCCAATCAGGATCCCTTTTGTATTTTCCATCCTTTAACATATGCAGGGCTCAAAGTTGCAACTAAATAGGTCACATTTGTGACTTAAATTCAGGTTTATCGAGTTAAATTAGAAGCCAGTCGCCATTTAATGACAAAAAACATCCTCCCGGATCATTTTTTAGATTTTTCAAAATAAACAAAATGGCGGACAATTTAAACGACATAGTTTGTCTCAGTCCTATATTAGTATATACAAAGAAGAGACTTCGTCCAATATAAGTTTTATATGCAAAACTGCATGAGACAAACATGTTTAGTAATGTTTGTGAGACTTTAACATAACAAGAAGATAAAATGATTTTGTAGCGCCAATGTGAAAGAATTTCATTCGAGATTATCGTTTTACGTATCCACTCAAAACAACATACAATTTTGGAGATTTAATTGACGTGTCTCTCAAGAATCAGAGTAAAAGAAAACTTCTAGTGCCAGAAAATATTATAATAATGTGTATGATGTGTCATTTTTGACCGATATGATTGGGTGGATGCATGGAAATTATTTTTTTATTTTTTTGCCAGACATGAACCGTGCAATAAATAAAACCTTTTCAGTTTAACAATACACTCTTTTATTATTTTCTACAGTAAATTTAATGAGAGAAAATATGCAAATATCTTTAAGATACATTAAGTTTTACTACTGGTGACCTAAATTTGAAAAATGGTGAGTTAAATTCAAAGTAGGTCGCCATTTGGCGACTTTGTCTAAAAGTCTACTTTGAGTCCCGATATGGTGCAATGACCAAACCCTCTAAATGACAGGTTAATTCCTGCCAGGAGAAAACACCTGGGATGTGGATCTTTTAGGGTAAAGATCAGAAGAAAGGTCATTTAAGGGGAAATGTGATGATCAAACCCATTCAATTGCAGGCACCAGACAGCTAGAGATTCAGGGGCTAATGTTTAATTTCCAGTCTAAAGCGCCATTTTTTCTTACCTCCTGTTACACAGTCATTTTAGTTGAAAATGAAAGTACTTTCATATAAATGAAATAACAATTCATGTACACGATCAAGGATAAATGAAAATAATTTTGAGATCTCTAATAAAAAGATTACTTTGTGCAATCTAGTGCAATAACCAGATAACAATGCCCGGTGTGCCTCTAATAACTAGATAATAACGATAAACCCAAATTTCATTTGAGAAAATTCGAAACTAGTTTTTTCTCAATATTTACCTTCTGTAGCTCCTTTTTGGCGAAAATGATCTTTCTCTTGGCATGTCTATTGGTTTGAAAAATATGTGATGCTTGTTTTTTTGTTTTACAAAAAAATTCTTCACAAAATTCAGGATGCAACTCGAGGTTCTTGATCATCGGGCTAATCGGTATTCAATAAGTCGATCTCGTAAAATTCAATTACATCAAAAAACTTTTGAATATATATTATTAACACTTATGTTTGCATACATATTTAGTTTCTTTTTTTTTATTTCATAACATAAATCACAGGCCTACTGATTTCACGTTCTGATATTCTTTTTCGACTTCATTTTAAAGCGAATGCATTTGGATCGAGTTAACATCAAAACAAAGAGGGAAATTCAACTTTTTCAGAATGAGCATTTTTACGTTTTACTTTTAGCTGTCGAAATGCCGCAGGAATTTCATGTTCTTCAGTGCTATAGCTGTTTTACTTTTCAAGTACATCAAGTGAAGAAGAGTAGCAACAAATGGAATTGTAAACTTTGTGGAGAGAAACAATCCATTAAGAAAGTAAATATCCTGGACCCGATTTCAATTATCACTGATTATTATAGCTGATTATATTTTAGTAAGCTTACTAATGAAGTCAAAAGATATCAACAAGTTCAATTTTGAGGTGTAAGGACATGTGCGTATCTAGGGATCGGTCAGGGTGGGTTTGCCCCCCCCCCCCCCCCCCCCCCCCCCAAGGAAAATTACCAAAAATAGGCCTTTTAACCCCACCGCACTCCCCATCATCGAAAAATAAACTTATCCCTTAGACCCCTCTTCGGGGAAAAAAATCGCATGTGTAGGGATATGGAAAATAAAAACATTCAGGAGAGGAAAAAACTAACTCATGAATTTGGAAGTTCCTTCACCCTATCTACCCATTGCCTGAGTCCGTTCACCGAGTCTGTTCACCATAATTATTGTTCAGTCTATACCTTGTTTGCTCCATATCCTGATTGCCCTATTGGCAATACAACTTAAGTAGGTAAAATCTCTGACATCCTCAACTTCGGTGTTGCTAATCTTGATGCTGTCAATTTCTTTTGGGTTAATTCTTATTCAGTCATTGTATATATATATCTTCTGGGCATCGATGTAGAGACCAGATCACTTGGCTATTGCTTATAGGTTTGTAGCCTGGTGTTGAGAAACTTGGAGATGAGAGAGAATGCAGATGTTGTCGGCGAAGTCAAGATCTTCTAGACGTGATATCAATCAATGTCCACTGTATCCCAGTTTGCTGTAGGCTGTTCTGCTGGCCCAGTCTATCAAGAGGAGAAAAAGAAGGGAAGAAAGTAGGCACCTCTTGCCTCACTCCTGTTGTTACTGGAAATGCTTCAGTCAGGGTTCCTCCATGGATGACTTGGCATGTGAATCCGTCATAAGTTTCTGTATGATGATTATAATTTTGTGTGGAATTCCAAAGTGTTTGAGGATTTCCCAAAGTACTTAATGGTCTACACTATCAAATGCCTTTTGGAAGTCTATGAAGTTCTTCATGTTCACATTATATGTTTTGAAAACGATAAGGGGGTTATATATAATATGCCCAATATGGAGATGAGCAGCAGCTCAATATGATATACTTGTATTTGATTTAGAATAATTGTTATAATAGCCTTAATTTTATCCGGAGCATTTCATTTATCTGATACTAAGTTGGCCATGCAGCTAACTAGGTCAATCTGTTCTTAAGAATATGCGATTTGAACTTTTTAAAAAAAAATTTTACGCAAAGAAAAATCATGTCAAAATAAATGTTTTAAATATATGGCGAATATACATCCTTTTTAACAGTCAAAATAAAAGACAATCAAGTGCCCTGCAGAAAGTATACGCTTTCACATCCCTGCTGATGATATATTTGTTAGACTGTAACACATTAAGACTACATTATTGTATTCAAAATAATCTGTTTACCTGTTATTTTATATTTTAAAAAAAAACGTTTTTTGTATTTTTAGATAATGATTTTACCTGTTTTATTTTGTATTTTTGTATGCAAGATAAATGAGTTTACCTGTTCACACTTTGTATTTTTGTATTCAAGATAATGAGTTTTCCTGTTATTGATAGGTTTATGGTAGAGGAAGTGGAGCTGATTGTAGGCATCATGTACAAAAACTGAACTCCTTACGACAAGAATCGGACAAGATTCAAACACTCAGTGTCTGTCATGGTGATAATCCTGAATGGGAGAACAAGGAACAAGGGTTGACTACTTGCATAGACCACACTATTGTCCTTGAGGTCAGTGCTATATTCATACGTTGTAAGCTTTATAAAACATCTCTTATCAATCCAAGACTCTACTGAGACATACCAACAATTTATAAGAGTGGTATAGAACATGTATAAAATGAAACGTCATGTTAGCCTTTCTCTTTCTCCCTCTCAGCTATTTTTTATTTATTTCAATACTGTTACAGAACCAAAATAGACTCCCTAGTTACACTGAAAGTAGATGGAATCAATACATAGAAGAGGCACCTTCGGAGATTCATGATGAACTTCCAAATCTAGAGGATGACATGTACACCACAGATGGCAGTGTATTTATCAGATCAAAGAAACGCAAACGAAATACAAGCAGGTAAAACATGCAGAAACAATGGTATATACACCCATTGGAGGTATAATACATTATGTGTAATTAATTAAGGAATGAATTCTTAATAGCTAGTACCAATTTATACAAATATAAATGGGTTGGGACAGTTTAAGTACCGGTAAAGTGTTTCATGATAATGAGTAAGTTTTTCCAACCTGGTTTACATTCATATCAATTTGGAAGCCATCAAATTCATTCTGTATAATTTTTCATTTTCTATCAAAAATGTCATGTTAATTGTGAGGAAGGGAAAAATCTTTCCATGCATAAAATAATTCTTGTAGAAAATAGAATAGAACATTACAAACATAAATTGAAATATTCAATTTTTGATGACCATATAAAACTTCTCATCATCCTGGGATCAAATTCATGCTTGTGAAACATTTTCATATATTTTAGCTTCAGCAGAAAGTATACTAGACATCAAAATGACATGGATGTTGACTGTACATCATACTCAAGCAGTTATGATAAAGATTTACAACAGAATGATCAACCCAGTATCAGCAGCAGTTCATCTCACAGAGTTCAAATTTTCCAACAACCACAAGCTTTCAGATTTCAGTCAAACCCTGCATTGACTAGCCCAAAGTCCTCTCTCCAAGAGTTTGCCTATGAAGACATGACCAGTTTCTCATCCTCTACAGAGCTGAATGATGGCCACAAAGAACAGTTTGATGCTCTGGACACCTTCAATGTAAAACAAAGAACAAGGGGCAATTCTCCCAAAAGAGATTCTGTAAAAGTTAAGAAAAGAAATCCCATTCAGACAAATAAAATTACAGGATCAAAATGGGATCAGTTTATAGAAGAGGATCAGGATTCACATGAGGATTCTGAAGATGAGCAGGAAAATGTCTGCCCTGTAAGAAACCAAGCAACAAGCTTTCATCAGAGAGACAATTTACCAAAATATGAAAACAGAGTGAATCAAGGACTGTTCTACATTGATCTTGAGGATTCAGACTTTTAAATACATGTATAATCAAATAACTGACTGAAATATATCCTGCAAGATTATTTCAAGATACATTTATATACAGTAACATATTACATAGAAAAGTGTTAAAATTGAAAAATATTTGTATATATTGAAAAGTGTTAAAGTTCAAAACTATTGTTGGCACAGTTATGTAATTGTGTATTGCAATTTGTGTTACCATTAAATGTTGTATTTAAAAGTAAATCTTTTCTTATATTTGAAAGGATTTGTAAATGCTTTTTTCACTTATAATTGATGGTTAAACAACAAGCACAGAGAAGTATACACAAAATGATACAATTAGATTTGGTTATGACTTCTTGTACTTGTCAAGATCAAACTGTCAAAACATGGTTGCGGAATTGATAAAACATGAAGTTCTGATCCAAACAAGAGTCTATTAAGGCATCAAAGCTGAGACTTGCCGAGTACATCCCAGCTTCACTTTTCAAAGGTTTTTTTTAAGGACCTCACTACACCAAGACATACTTTTTAAGACAGTACCTTAAAAATTGGTGATTTGAATGTTTTGTTAAATTGTTTTTATCAATCACTTTGGTTAAATATCATCATAGCTCAGTGGTTTAAGTATCAGGTTTGGGAATCGCAGATCACAATTTCGAATCCGACTGGAGGTTTTGTTCATATTAACTGAATCATTTTTTAGAAATCATATTTTAGCCAAAATTGCATATTTTTTCGCCTATTTGACTTATATACTTCTTATTCATCATGCTATCTTTCATTATCAAGTAATTTTCTGCTGATTTGACAAACTTTTTCAAGGTGTAGTGAGCCACCTTAATTATTATTTTGGAGAAGAATTGTTTCCTTTTTACTCTTTCATTACATAACTTTGCTACAAATGAAATACTTACACGTCTTCTATTTATGGTTATATTTGAAATGAGTTTGGATACATTTCAACCAACACATAAGGTCATGAGTATGTTAAATTGCTGCAGGTGAAATAAATAGATGGATGCTTGAAAATGAGTGAACAATGCACTTTTCATCTTGGAACTTGATAATTTCACGCTCTGGGCCATACAGACTTATTTAAGGAACAAAACAAAAGAAACAAACAAATACAATTTTTCCGTTTACCACAAAATTTAAATATCATATACATATGCATAGTAAAATACAAAGCTTATCCGAGGACATCGTGGTTATTGCAGACATGGAGGCAATGGGCCAGGTGGTCGTGGCACCTGATGTTACAGTGGTTGATGTGGATGTGATCTGTGAAGGTTAGAGAACAGTTGGCTGTACAGGGGATGAACAGATAGTCATCACAATCACAGTAGCACTGCTTGTGTTGATATGACAATCTACAACTCAGGATCATCTCCACGGCCAGTGACGTCATCAGGACACCAAGAAAGACTTTTGCAAGCATTTTCTAAACCTAAAATACAGTAATCTACATGTAAACGATGTACAAGCTTAATTGTCCCCACTAGTTTTTGTTGCTTTCATAGACGATTTACATGACCGTTTGTAATACTTTATAAGCTAATATTACAGTAAAAGAGACTCATTTCGTCGTGAAATAGTAGGCCTACACCTCTAGTTTTGCGTAATAGAGATAATTTTGGTCAAATGGAGACGCCCTTTAGGTAAAATGTACCGAAAATGAATCTTCACAAATTCAATGAAATAAGAATTTTACCTGGTTCCGGAAATAACTGTTTCCAAAGTTCTGCTTCAAGTGGTTAAGGCTTAAGAATGTCGCTTTTGGAACTTGTTATATAGAATAAGATAGCACTATGTTGTCGTCATCGTAGTCGAGATAAGACCGATAACGAGTCGTTGGTCTCTTTGGACCCCCAATTCCTTACACATGTTAATGTCCTTACGGTTAATGTCCAAATCTGAGTGTAAGCTAATAGTATCACATAATGTGCCGCGACTCAGCGGGAAAGACTATTTGTTAGCCCAGTTTATGGATATGTTGATTTCAATGTCATTCTCAAAGATCCTTGAACTTGCTTGGTGATTTTTATTGTTTTTTTATGATCAACATATTCCTTTTTGGTCTACAAAATTCTAGGTCGATCTTGATCGTTTTACGATGCTTTAATAGAATAAGAAAATCGACAAAAACGATCACCAAGACCTTTCAGTCATATATCATGGTTAGAAAATTTGATCCTGATTTATTACACAGAACATTAACTAGAACTATACATGTATTCATTAAATATATCTATCCTTATTCTCGACCTTTCTACTTATATAGAACAGTCGATTATACATGTAAATATTATTACAATTAGCTGAAAATTGCCTGTTTAGAATACCGGTGTAACGAAGAATATTGACCCGGATTAAAAATTGACCCGAGGTTCATTTTTCAACGTTAAATATTGATCCGGGGGTGCTTTTTCAACGTTGAAAAATGAGACCAAATGTCATGAAATTACGAAAGACGAATAGGGCCACATAAAAAAATATTTTTATCTTGTAATTACGAGAAGATCTCGTTATTACGAGTCAATTATCTCGTTATTACGAGAAAAGATCTCGTTTAATTACAAGTTAATTATCTCGTTATTACGAGAAAAGATCTCGTTATTACGAGAAAAGATCTATATAAATAGTGCGTTTTATTGTTCTACTCTCTCTTTATGTAAAATGGATGTTCATAAGAAATTCATAAAATTAGTGAAAGAAATTTTAGAAGAAGGAGCAAAGCAGATTGATTAATAAATTAATTAACCAATTTTTTATATATAGGATAATTTGTTTTCAGACTCCAAAATGTTATCATACAAAAACAATTATTTTCAATATAGGTTGTGTATGAATATATAAAAAACAATCCAGGGTAAATCCCGTATATTCATGATTGAAACTATATAGTCATCTGTAACTAATAGAATTGTGTTTTTATGACTATAACTACCTAGTTTTACTTCGGAGTGGGATTGTAATTATAAAAATTTCTTTCCACTTATTCATATAAGATAAAATGTCAAATCCGATCATTTTATGTATAAATTAATAAATAATGATCGTTGTTATTTAAAAATAAATCAAAATTGAATTAACGTTTCTGGAAAGAAAAAATAGACTGAAAGGGTGAACTAATCGACTTGGAGGTCTTTCCAGAAACGCACCATTTTATATAGATCTTATCCCCTAACAAGAATAGATATGGGTTACCCCATATCCAAGATATTCGACTTATAAATTATTTGAATTTTCACTGTGCTCAGCCGATCTCTTAAGTTAAAATCACTGAACTTGTTAAGAAACTGACGAATATAGTTCTTCATGTCCGTATTAAATACTGCCACCCGTCATTAGCAAACAGTGCACACATCTGTGCTTAAACAGAGTCTACTCAAGTGCGACCAGAAATATGGTGCAGGTGTTGCGTAACCATTCCGTCGTTTAAAACAAAAGAAAAGAAATAATTAACACACACTCATACACAACAAATAATTAAAAGAGATTGTGTGATAACTAACGAACAATAATCATGCGCTGAAATAGAATAGATCAAGTAATATAATTATTGTAATAATATAAGCAATATTCATTAGTGAAAAAATTGTCAATCGAAGAATGACCCATATTTTCGTGAAAAAGACTGAGGAGGCAGCTAGCGTAGGAATATGAATACTAGTACTTCACATTTACATTTCTTGGGGTGGGGTGTTTTTTCAAAATAATTTTACGTTAATTTTGTTTTCGTCCACGTATTACATATACATCGATATTCTAAACATTTACTGTAATGTTGTATCTGCTGATCATGAACAGAACTATATTTTTCAGCGCAATTGTTTAAAGAGTAACTGACTTTAGTAATATATCTTGAATAGATAGTAGGCACTGATCGAATATATTAATAACGATATCTTTTCTCTTAATTAATAACGAGATCTTTTCTCGTAATTTAACAAGATAATTAACTTGTAATAACTAGATCTTTTCTCGTAATAACGAAGTCTTTTCTCGTAATAACGAGATATAATTAACTCGTAATAACGAGATCTTTTCTCGTAATTACGAGATTAAAAATATTTTTTTATGTGGCCCTATTCGTCTTTCGTAATTTCAGGTTCCAACACATGCCTTCATTTTTTCACATTTTAAACAAAAAGTATCTTTCTGGTTTTTTTTATCAAATTTAGTTTTAGCGTGCTACTGTCAGTGGAACTGCTACAGACTCATGATACATTACGACATCTATCTATCTCTCGGTACTACTCGCCCTCAATTCTGAGAACTCTGAGTAGGGTGCGCTGCTGGTTAAAAAGATAAAGAAAAGTGGAGGGGAGCAAAATTTCCATAGAGTGAAAAGGAAATAGTAATATTATTACATTTAAGTGAAGATAAAAGATTAGAAAAATAGTATTTTTACAATGATTGATAAACAAGTTCTACAACTTATATTAATATCTTCTGTTGGCACGGATGTTAGCGCGAGGGGTTCATTGATGTGGGAGGAAGCCGGAGTGCTCGGAAAAAACCCACGTGTCCAAGCGGGCGACCACCATACCCTTTCACATACAACTACTGTCGATCACGGGGATCGAACTCGGGTCGCAGCGTTGAGAAGCGAGTGCACTGTCCACTGCATTTACAATATCATGACTAAACAGCATTTACCCTTCCTCGCAGCCCTCCCAAACACACTCTTTTAACTAAGTAACATAATTAACAATTCTATTATCTTAGTGGTTTTGAGAGAGAGAGAGAGAGAGAGAGAGAGAGAGAGAGAGAGAAAGAGAGAGAGGATGACGCACTGTCCAATAAATGAACTATTACATAATCAAGTAACTTTATTCAAATTTGCATTTACTGTAATTAACAGTTTAAATCCCAAATATACCGTATCTAAGGTAATTTCCGCAATATTTTTGCAATATTTTTGTGATCATTGTATATTTGCAAAAATAAAACATGCAGTAAAACTGATTATATTTCTTTTTTTAAACAATAATAGGAAAGATTTTGAGATTTCATATTGACTTTATTTGATTGTAACAGTGTAAAGTTGATTCCTTCCCTAATTTCAACAAAATGGTGCTTTACCATGAAATAACAAAGATAAGACAACTCAATCAGAATACAATACAAAATCAATGTCGCCAAGACTACTGGTTACAAATTCAGCTATATTAATATGAAATTCTTTAAAAGAATTCTTTAAGCAAAATGATTTTTTCTCAACTTTCTAAACTCAATTTATATATACATGTATTCAGGAACTATTAATAATCAAATCATAAAGCACGCTTTGGTGGAGATATTGGGTGCTACATTAGACCGGAATGGGCTCCCCAGTGCAAAAAAGTCCGTGTGGTATGAAAAATCTAAGTTATACATAGCTGTTAAAAAATGTTCTCATACAATCAATACACAACTTCATTAGTTAAGTATAAAACTGATGATAATGCAAGAGATGTGGAACTGATTTACAAATGTACCTGACAATTGTATGAAGGAAAAATGACCATCATTTGACAATGCATGGTCTAATCCAAAGTACATGCAGAACATCTATGTACGTTCTAAGCAATTACAAACCAGAGTAACCTCTCACTGGTCCAGGTGTTCAATTGTCATATCTAAGGTGGAAATGTTAAGTTAAATAGTTCGATGAAGTACTAAGTCTGTAAGTATAGTTCTTGACATACATTGTATACACTATTTTTTTCACCTTATTCTGAAATGCTGAAACTTTTAAAATACACCTTTCAGCATATAGGACTGGTGGAAGAAGAGGGGTGGGGATAATGGACCCCTGGAATGAATAACAAATATTTGTTGAACAAGTATATCCCCTTATGATCAGACCTGATCAACAATATATTTATCATTGCGCTCATACGACTAAATGTCACTAAAGCACAATTAAACATGGCCTCGATCCACAACATCTGTATCTCTACAGTCGAAAGATACAGTCATGTTACTTTAACTGCCATTCTTACCACACAACCATCTTGCTCTAACAGTTTTCAAAACATCAACAACTCATAAATCACTTTCTGTACCCAAAATGTCTAAGGGGGAATTAAATTACACACCTATTCTACATATATGCAACATCCATGTACATGTAAATGTATCATAAGAAATATATTGAAACATACATCATCCATATGTAATGTATATATATTTTAATTGAAGAGAAAAAACAAAATGATCACAGATTTTTGTTTCAATAACAAGGGGAAAAATCATTTATAATATATAAAAAAGTCAACTTAAAAAGTTCGACCAACACTTTTAATATATTTTTTGACTAGAACTCAACAAAAAAAAATAAAAAATAAACCAACGTGCATCACAAATAACTTTTAACTACATTTCAATATCACAACAACAACACTTACCCTATGCATAATTGCATAACAAATACATCTATGTCTCACATAAAAATGTATACACAAAAAACACAGGAAAAAATCTCAATATAATAAAAAAAACAAGCTATAACTCTGACTCTGTGCTTTAATCTCTAAATTCAACAGTTTTCCAACACTCAGAACAGTAACATATGTTTAACAGACTGAGTTCAAAGTCTAACTTATATGTACAAGTACGGACACACGTTAGAAACAAGAAGCATGCATGTTTACAGATCCAGTTAGCCGACATGTCAGTCTTATGTTCATTAAAAGCTCCTTCTTTTGTAATTTGCTTAGTTTTTCTCTTTAGTAAATTCTATAAACTGATCTAAAATTTATTAATAAATAATTTTTATCTTTAGAAATATTAAATTGTAATCATATACATGTATTAGTATAACTTCAATACTGATATTTTAATATATACATACCAATCATTCTTCAACTGTTCTTAAACAATTATCATTTTTGCATATTTGCATGATACATGCATAAACTTTACACAATCAGATATTCTTTAGATATTCACAAACACACCCTGCAAGACGCATGCTATCAGACATTGAAGGTCTAAAATTTTGGAACATTAAAATAATGCATGTCACTAAATAAATGAAACATTGTGTTTGAGAGCTTGCTATTTCTTTTTGGCAAAAAAATACATTGTTTTCTTTGCCAATAAGACTTTTTATATAATAGTTTTCTTTAACAAATAATTTTAAATGCACTTTATGAAAACATGCATATGAATAAATGATTAAAGATTACATTGATATCTGATTAAAGATACCATTAAGATTTACAACTATTAATGCAGCAGGCCACTTTATGCATGGAATTCCGTGCCCTTACTTCTAGCATACAGTCTTTAGATATTAACATTGAAATTGCATACTCAACTACATATTAAAAAAAAGATTAATATGAATTAATCACATAATAATGACATAATATAAAGGTCTTAATCCTAGCTAATGCTACGTTCTGGGGCTGTTGTTATTGTAACCACTATCTAGAGAGGTTGTTGAGCCTTTGCGAGAATGTCCAATCGTCGATGACGAGGAGTGGTGACCAGCCAATGAAGAGCTGGTAAATAACTTGTACCAGCCAATCACAATGTTTGAGAGGTCCAAGTGATCTAGGAGTATCTGTGCCACACCCATGAACACTTTACGATCCATTCTTCCGTAATCCCCCCATACAGTAACCTGGAAGAATTGAGAACATACTTATAAGCAGTGTATTTAACATCCACCAAATATTTTTTCTTTTATTTCATGAAATCTGATTGTGTTCATAATCAGTTACCACAATTTAACCAGTGTAAAGCAGTTAGTCTGTGTATTAAATATTGGCATTCCATATGATCATTTAAAAACTTAATTCAAATGCACTGTTCAGTTCATTTAATAACAACATTTAATTAATCAAATACTTATAATTAATAATTTTAGCATTTTTTCAATGGTGTCTTATTTTATACTTTTGAGGTTGACTATGTGTGAATTATTATGTAATCTATAAAAAATTTTAAATTTAGATACATGTGAAAAAGGTACTATCTTTTGCTAACCATTTGATGTACATTTCAGTAATTGCATATGATATGTACAAGTACCTGCAGTATTTTGCCCCGGTAGTCCTCGGTAAAAGCCAGCTGCTGCTGATACAGGGGGTCCAGGGTTCGTCTGGCTACAGTCGTTTTCTGCTTTTCTACGCAATGTTTGCCATCAATCAAGTACACCTTAACATAGGGGGCTGAAACAGGAAAGCATTTGTAAAAGATTGTCAAATATAAGGACAAGAAAGTTGAGAAAACATTTGTATTCATAGCTTTTTGTAATTAACATTAAGAATATTTTCAAATGTATAAAAAGTACCGACAACAGCATATATACATGTAATATCATATTAAAGGTGGATTCCATTGCAAAATTTGATATTTATATTAGGGGTTTACAAATTAATCATACAAACCTGGAAGAATTTTTGCACCTGCTTTTGGAATGAGACCACGAGCTCTGATGACCTCTACTTCCAAATGGTGTTTTCTGTCGTAAAGACTTAGCTGGATCTCCCCAAGGCAAGCGGAGCCCAGAACCTGGCGCCCGACCAACTGAGCGGGACCCAGGCCTTCTATGAAGTCCCCAAACTGTCCCTCCGGCCCAAGTCTCATTCCTGCTGGATTCAGCCAGAGACTGGAATGGAAGTAAAATTCTTCAATCAATATAGCCATGTAAAGAAATTAGACCATCTTAACCATCTAAAGGGGCTCTGTTTAATAAAGGTCATGAGGATTGAAAAACATTTCAAAGGATTGCGCTTTGTCTTAAACCTCTGACAGAAATTTAGTTCAAGGTCATTGAACATACTTTATCATACAAGTACTCCAAGGATGAAGTACAAGACACATAATGTCAAGGGGACAAATAATATCCTCTAGACAAGAATTGACCTTGATTTTTTATCTACAAAATTGGTTAAAGGTAACTGCACACCCTTACCTACAGGCACTCTTTTGGTAAAGTCTGAGCCAGATTGGGCTAAGGGGAGAGAAAATACCGTCATGACAAGGATATTATACAAGTCTGCTTTAACCTTAACCTTTGACCTAGAATCTTAGTTCAAGGTCACTGCACATCCTTTACAGTTCTGAATGAGCTGAAAATGACCTCCAAATGGTGCTTCCTTCGTAAAGACTTAGATGGATCTCCCCAAGTCAAGCTAAGCCCAGAATCTGGGCTTACTATAAACAGTCCTTGATCTTTTATTATACAACCTTACAATTTTGTCAATTTGTCAGAAGCACTTACACACTCCCAGAATCGCTGCTGATGCTCCCAATACTGCCGTCCGTCGAGTCCTTGCTGGGCTGCTTCACCAGTCCCCGCCCTGACAACACCTCCTCACTTCTCTGTATGGAGCTTTTCTTTTTGCCGTCAGTCAGCTGAGATGCACTGCTACTCCGGCGCTGGAGGCCAATCAGTGACCCGATCTTGTGACCCAGGCTAGGTCTACGTCTCCGCCCCTCTGTCACGCATGAGCCGACCTCAGAGTCAGACATGCTGCCGCTACTGCTCTGCTTCTGGAAGCCTTGACTGTCACCCGTGGGGGTCCGCACTGACGGCTGCTGTGATCGGGGTATTGTAGACTTGGTGTTTATTTTTTCTTTGAATTGACTGAAAATAGGATGCAAGGTGTGAAATGAAATGATTCATAGTAAATTGCTATAACTATTCTAATCTTTTTGTTCAATTGATATCTAAGATTTTTTTGGAATATATATAATAATTAAATGTTTTAAGATTTGTTACTTCCTAATGATACCAACATTTAACTGTATGACACAATAATTTGGGGTAATCTGAATCACCCATGTTTTGTGATTCTCTGGTCTGAAACATTGCTGTGCATTATACAAAACATCAATGCCCAAAAAAAAGAGAAAACAACTTACAGACTGTGATCATTAGCAAAATATGTGTCATCTTTATTTAAAATTTAAACAGAAAATATGTTTTGTAAACAAATCAGTTAAGGATAAAATCAATTAAGTTGCTATCTTTTAACAAAAGAAGGTGCAACTTGAAAATGCTGTTTAATATTTTTCATTTGTAGCAAAGACAAAAAAGTCAAATGCATATACAACATGTATGTGTGTAGACTAGCGTAAAGGGGATGTTATATTAACAGTAAAACAGATAACGCAGAAATATAAGAATTAGATTTTAAATAGAAAACATGTAAATTTTCTCACCTAAATTTTCTGTGAGGTTTTTCAGACTGAGTAGAGCGAACACTTATGGTACTAACTTTAGAGATTTCGGAAATATCACTATCAGCATCACTAGGGATATCATAATCATCTACAAAATATCAGATATCATTAGTGAAATGCATGCAAATTCAAATTACCGGTAAATAAATTATGAACACATAGATAATTTATAATATAAATTACCCTTCCTTCTCCCACGTGAAGGGTCTCTGTCGTACAATGGGTACCCCCTTTCTCTGGAGATTGACCTATCGTAAGGTGACCTGTGACGACCCCTCATAGCCTCACTGTCAGAGAGGTTAGGGGTCACACTTCCAGGTCGCATTCGACTCTTTATCTGACGAGCTCTCTCTTCTAAATCTCTCACTACTGAAAAGAGAAGAAGTTTAAATACATATATTTTTTAGTTTGCTTGGCAATGTGCTTAAACTCATTAAAGTGAATTGATACACATGTAGATCTTGATTTTTGATACTCAGTATATCAACATTTTTTGCAAGAATATTAATGTTTTCATTTTTTGTAATTACTTATGAAACAAGCATTTAACTGTTTGATACAGAAATGATTTTATGACAAGTCATTATTCAACCATTACGTATCAACTCAAATCTCTCTAAAGTGAATTCACTAACCTCTGTCCCGACTTTCCCTCTGGGCATCAGTTGGAATTGCAGGCAGCTGTCTCTTTTTGGGAGAGGGTGTATTGGAAGGAGAGTTGGCCATCAATGAGCTGTCAAACAATGAAAATATCATAATTATCATAATAATAACATAATAATTATCATAAATAAACACATCATCCTAAGTTACATGTACATGCTTCTATATAGGGATTAAAAAATTTTGGAAATGTACGAGGGTTGTCCAAAAAGTTCGTTGACACATGTAATTTTATTCAAAATAACGGCGCAATTACCAGGAAAGTATTATAATATTTTAATATAGAGTATTATAATGTATATGTATAAAAATCAGAGCAATATACATTTTTGTATTGGAGTTATCATTGTATAAACATTGCCTATACAGGCCGCACGGCCCAGTCTGATGTTGAGTTATAACGATGTTCTTATAACGTCGTAGTCCTGGGTTTACCCGAGAATGATTTGCCGCATTCACAGTCTGACCAGAGGGTACAATTGCACGCTCCATCATAAAAATAGTTTGTATCACTTGTAGATAAGTAAATTTGAACTATTTCGATGTTTTTCCTGTTTCCTCCATCATTTGTTTTGTTTTTATCAGTGTTTTACGTCAGTCGACACAGAATTCTATGATGGCGCGTTGTTCTGTGCGGTCATCTGACGTCGTGTTTTCAGGCGTTTTTAAAGACATGTTCTTGCCGTAATATCTTTTAAAAGTCCTCTGCTAGTTTGAAAATGGCTTCAAATGATGGATGAAAATGACGTACAACATACAGACTACATCACAAAAGAAGATTATGAAGTTTTGAAATATTTTATAAAAAACTGTAAGTATTCATATCTAAAAACTCAATTTCAAAGTTCGGACAATTTTTACGCTGGTCCGTGCGTACTTTCCGCAACCCTTTGATACAATGAAATTTTAATTTATTTTTATGGAAAACATTCAAAACCACTTTAGTTTGACTCGAAATTTTATGACAAAGATTTCGATATACATTATTTATATATAAACCCATTTAAAATGACAAAAACGTGATTGTCCTCGAACTTTTTGGACAACCCTTTCTACTTAATAGCATTTTTGACTAATATGTTGCTAAATGTCATGCACATTTATGTATATAAATATGTATATTCAGAAATAGGCCAAATCAAACCCACACTAACTTAACTGTTGAAAAATCAAATATTGCCAAATATTGTACATGCTAATTTTGATATGTTTCCAGTACATGTACTTTTAAGTATTCCCATTCACAGATAATTTAAAAAGGCACATAATCAGAGTAGCAAGTACCTAAGGTCTGGTGGGGAGAGTGAGCGAGATGCGTTTTCAGGCACACGATGGTAAGAAGAAGAAGAAGGTGTCCTTGACCTATTTCTAGGGTGCATGTCTGGAGTTTTTGGGGACGCTGTCCTGGGCAGGGAGCTCTGTTCCCCGGGGACAGACAGCTTTTCCACAGCAGTCTTTGGGTGACGGTGAGAATGCTCATGTTCTTCTCGACTTGTAACTGAAATGATTATCATTTGTGAATTATTCAATGAACAGAAAAACATCTTTTCCATGATCATATACTGCAAAAAAAGTTTAGTTTAAATGGATCAATTAAACCAATTTGCATACTATGTAAAGTATCAAATCATTTGCCCTGCATGCATGATTACTGGTATGTTGATCATTACATCAATGTTGAGTAAAGTAAATGAATGCTGCAAGAAGTTCTTGCAGAGTTTACCATTTTACTTCACTGCTGGATATTTGCATGAAAATCATCCATTAATCAGTCACAGAGAAAAATTAAAATTCATATAACATTTAACAATTATTCCTTCTGCATAAATTTTTTTAATTTTTTAGGGTAAAGTACAAAATTAATTTATCAAACACATTCACTCCATAACCAGGAATATCAAAGCTGTGACAGCTGGGATACTTTGTAGACTACTCATCTCATACAGATGATTTTGGCCAGCTAATCATTATACTAGGTCAAATACAGAGAAAAATCTACATCATCTATAAAACAATTATTTGATATACACTGCTTCACTAAATGTGTCCATCACCAACATGCAAAAAAATATCTACAATCCCATTGGAAACCAAAAAACCCAATGCATCCAATGAATTTACTGGACTAATTTAACTAAGAGTTGGAAAATAAAGCCAAGAAGGAGAACATCAACCTCCATCTGAGAATCTGATCATTCAGAGAGTACACTTCCAACATGACAACTAGGAAAAAGAAGTCGAAAGAAGGAAAGTTTTTCTAATCCATCACCCAGAAAATCCTAGGATGAGTCAAACAATACCTATAGCTTCTCTGAGCCTAGCCAGGGGATCTTCCCTTGCCAGGGGAGAGATTTCTGGTCGGAACTGGCTCTTAAGAATTGGAATAGGTCTTGTGCGTGTTCGTGAGTATTTATAGTCTGTGGGGTCAGACAAATCGTCACTGCCTGCCGAACTACCGTAAGAACTACAGGAACTAGTTTTATCCAGACCTCGGCGAACCTCAGCTGTTACACAATAAGCTTGTCTTAATCATACAGCTCTCCATAAAAATGATATAGATTCAAAACAAAAATTGAAAAAACCATGGTGCTTTTTCCAAGATATTTGCACGTGATACAATTTATCCAGTATTTTTTGCGATAATCTATTTTTCACTATTTTCACAATCATTAAATAATCCCAAAAATACAACATGCAAAAATCTTATTGGTTATTGTGATTAACTTATAGTATATAATACTATATTTTAATCGCAAAAAACAACTTACCCAAATGAAAAAGTTTTCAGATTTACTTAATTTTTGCAAATTTTGCATCACAGCTGGAAAAAGTTATTTGATTAAACAAGGTTACCTGGAACACTCCTCGTGAACCTTTCGTCTACATCAAACTCCGATATATCACTGTCACTGTGACCCCTGGAACTGACTGGGGGGGATAAGTGATCTTTCCTTCCATAGTAAGCCTCCTGTTGGGTTTTCTGTAAAATCAAGAATACCAGGTCAAACACTCTCAGGATTATTAGGATGAAAATTAACAAGGAATCTGTCCATATGCAATAGATTTTTGAGCATGTGAGAGCTAAAAACTAGGTAAGTGGAATCTGATCTGATGAAAGTAAAATTTTTCTCTGAATAATGAAACCACACCAATTAGAGTGATAGAACATATAGTAATAGGGCAACATTACATGGCATTCCATGATATTACCAAAAAATATTGTCTATGGAAAATTATTGTTTGATTTTAGCAATGCAAAGGTAATTTTAGGTATAACTTGGATTCATTAAAGTTAACATAAACCTACAACATTTTAAATAATGTTTACATTTCAAACATTCTGTTTACTGTTAAAGAAAATATTACATGGTATTGAGGGTATCATTGCAAAATTGTCCCACCTTACCAAATCTGTCAATGGTTTTTACATGTGTTTCCTATGTTTATACTCTTATAAGCATGCACCTTTTTTTTAATAATACACTGTACTTCTCAACTCATAAAAAATACATGGTTACTGTCTTGAAATATAAGCTATATTTAGGCGAGGGTAAGAAAACGTGACAGAGGGCAAAGCTTGCCGAGCCCTAATCACTTTTCGACCCGAGCCCAAATATTGCTTATATTTCAAGACAGTTATCACTTACATTGTTTATCCTGCAACATAATATCACATTTTACGCCTCAAACGAGATATTTTTGACAAAGTTCGCTGCAAACTGCGGTTGAAACCCTGATGCCATGGCGCAAATGAAGCAAGAAAGATGACATCACAATGCATTTGAACAACGGTTGCACGAGGCTATAATGGGGCATTGACCGAATATAGCTTTGGTTTATTGGGTTACTTTGTAGTAGTTGCAGGATAAAACTTCACATTTCCCCTGTGATACAAGTCACAGCCTGACCGACTTACAGTTCTTGGTGAGGACTGGGGTAGGGGTATACTGTTCTCATCATGTTGTGACAGGGGGTACCAGAAGGGGTCATCTTCTAAGTTTGCACTGTGTAGATCCAGAAGCACCTGTTGGAAGAAAACAAATTCAATACAGCTAGAACGTGAAGATATTTCAAACAGAGCATTCAAAACAGAATAGAAGGAACACAATAAAATGGTATTAAGTACATGTAACTCACTTCTCCCATAAATTCATTTGGTCCCATTCTGTCATAATCCCATACAGTTATCTCAAGCAGCAAGTTTGGAAGATCCTCTGGTGTAACACCGTAGTACATAAATGTTTGGTTCCAGGTGGGCTCATTGCTGTTCATAATTGTTTTGGTTCGACGTCTACTTTTTTCACTGAAAACCAAAACAAACATATCTGTCAGAGTTGAGGGATCTTATAAAACAATGAAATTTATCACATTTTTTTTATATACAAAATTATCTTTTCAAATTAATGCTTTTCATTTAGACACAAAGTTTAATTTGTCTACCAAGATGTAAAATTATTTAAGCCATAAATAGGACCATCATCAATGCAGTTAACTGACCTTCTGTCTGGAAGAAGGTAGACTTTGCAGTATGGGTGTCTGAACTGGCCTTTAGTCGTTGGTGGCAAGTTAGTAGCACTAATAAGGGTTACTATCAACTCTTGTTCTTTCATATTATACCACAACTTCACCTATAAAAAAGCATCACTGTAATTTAAAACTATGCTCTATTTCAAAATAAAACTTTCAAGTATCTGGGCTAGTACAAAGAACAAATATATAAAAAAATTAAAAAGCATCATTGTAATTTAAAACTATGCTCTGTTTCAAAAAATAACTTCAATTATCTGGGCTAGTACACAGAACAAAGAATACATGTATAAAAGGGTAAAATGAGCTGATATTGTTTAAGAACAAGTATAAATAAAGGAAACCCCAATCTGCAGACAATATTGCATGCTATAAACAAGAATATGTTTTAAGAAATTTGCCAAAACAGCATAATAAATGTCATACAAGTCACTTATGGTAACAAAAAAAAAAAAATTTCAATTCAGGAAACTTTATATTGTTTTGTTATTTTGTAGAAGCATAAGATATATTTTTTAACAAATTACTTTTCCAACTCATTTCTTTTTTGGCATTCATTTTCAGCACTCAACATCAGAAATGATGCAATTTTTTGCAATAAGCAAAATTAATTTAGCTTATTTGGTTTTTTATTAAAAAACCATAACTTAATTACTTGGATTTCTTTTAAAAGTAAACCTGCTAGAAAAAAAGTTATATTATCTAAGGATGCTTTATAACCTTTTTGGGGGAATCGTTTTACCTGAATTTTGCCCATTGGCTTGGGTGTCTGGGATCGTGATCTCGGACTAGTAAAATTTGGGGCTGTCTCTGCGAGATTTAGTCTTTTTGCGTGGCCATTGGTAATATCTAATTGAAAAAGAGAAAAATAAGTACTGTATACAAGAATATATTTGCCCCCATTTTATTTTCGGCCCTTTCACCCTCATTGTCAGCAGGCGAATTTAAGAATGGGCGAAGAATATCTTTATCTCAAAAAGTGTCCAATTCTACCTTAGTAAATAAGGATAAGAAATATATACTGACCTGCGACTCTCTTACCCCTTTTGTCTTGGTCGAGCGGACTTCTGCGAGTATTGTGATCAGTTTGTTGTAATCCAGGTGGGACATCAGTAGAACTATTAGAGTAAGAGCAAAAATATCACTATATGGCATACTCAAGCACTGTAACAAAGTACTCTAAAAAATTACAGACTTTGAAAAAAATGTTCAAAGTGCCTTGGGATCAATTTAACACACTTTGAATGTGGTCGATATTAACACTTTCACAAAAAAAATGTGCAGGTTTGCTTAAAGTTAATGGAAATTAAAATATGTTTGAGAAGGAGTGATGAGTCACAGATTCCTTCTTCATGTAATCAATCTGAATTTTATGATATAATTGGTTTGTATCTTTGGTTGTCCCCTCCCTGTTCCCAATTATGGTTGTTCATATTAATCAGTGTTTACAAAGAAATTGAAACAATTAATCATATTGATTTTAATATAATTAATATTAATACTGATATTAATCAAAATTCTACTACAGTTAATTATGTCCAAATCAAAGAGATGCCGCAGCCATTATTCTCCAATATACCACGAATGTCATCAGTAAATTATCAGATCAGAAATACATATTAGCCTCGCACTAATCAAATTATATACTTTAAAATGTAAAAAGTTTTAAAAAATAGTCTCTATAAAGGAGAAACTATCAGTGGAAATATTGAGCTGTTAGTAGAATGAAATTAAGTTCTTGTTATCATGAATATTGCAGAATAACCTCCTCGGTCTCAAAATTTTGTTTGAAATATAAAAGGTTGGCTAATGCTTGGCTTTTATATTTTAAAACAACATTTTTTGACCTCAGAGGTTATTCTGCAACATTCACGAAAACTCATGTTTTTATTTCTTAAATGAAGTCCAGAATTTATGATTTATATATATTTTTCAAAGATCAAACATTGATGTACACTCGTAACTCACTTTGAAATATTTATTCAAAGTCCGTTGACTTTGTCCCAAATTTAGCACACTTTTAAAAAACTTTTCAAAGGGTGTAATTTTTTCAAAGAGCGTTGCCACAAGGAACATAGAATCATTTTTCAAAGTGGAGGGGTCTGATGAAAAGTAGAAGGGTCAGTTGGCTTTACCGTTTTTTATTTTATTTTCTGTAGATAATTACCGGTATAAGAAAAAGGTACGGTACAGTTAATTATTCAAAAGGTGGATGGAACAAACACTATTGCAGTTTTCTGTCCAACTTTGATGCAGGAGTTTATTCATAGAAAAAAATTTAAGATTTAATTCTTAATATCTGAGTGGTATGGAAAGAGTGTCATTTTTGCTGTTTCTATAAGACTGAATAATATCATATAACTTTATTTAAAGAGAAAATACAATGGCTGTACTTAGAAATTTCAAATCAAAACTTACATTCTCATTTCATTCAGTGTTAATACAGTGGTTTCAAAGGGGAGCTGAATATAACTTTTACCCATATAGGGTACCTCTTTCTTTCATAAAGACCAACAGACTGATAGGTTGATTTTTAGTTACCGGTACTTATGATTTGACTGCTCACCTGGCATTGCGGTGAACAATGAGCTCCACTTGTGGTTCTTGTTTAGACTCCATGATGATGTCTCGTACCTCCTCAAATGTAGCTCGCTGTAAGCATCTCCCATTGAACTCAAGGACCTCATCACCTACAAAGTAGACAGAAATAAAAGTCCCATAGATACAAGGTTACAAGCAATTTATCATCTTCAAGTTTTTGAGATTATTTTTGGTTCCGTCCTTGGGGGGTGGGGGTGGGGGTTAAATAATAATTAAGTTAGACTTATGCAAATTGAAAGAATAATTTGATCTCATACATGCATTTTGCTCATAATTTTCCTGTGTTCTTAACCTACAAAGTCAACAAGTATTTATGAATTTAAGTCTTAATATGTCTTGGTCTTCAGACAATAGAATCGACGGGAATGACTGACAAATAGACATACCAGAACAATATGACCAAGATCTTAATTTATCAAAGGATGCAGATTTTTGTTCATAAAGAGCACAGTATACTCACTATATTGAATCATTACCATATATATAATGATAAAATGAATAAATAACATAATTAATCCCTCTCTCAGTTCGTATACTTTCAAAAGTGATCGTTGTATCATGGACGTAGAGCCGAGTACATCAAGCCTATAGTCAGAATACCATAGACCATACTGACCTATATATATCTGACTCTCCAAATACATGTAACGTATAAGGCAAAAAAATCAATGACCTGCTAGCTGACAACAGTGCTGCCATAGCTAGCATTCATGCCATTTAGAGCAGAAACCCAGTATGCTTCATATGAACAGTTTCCGACCCAAGAACTGTTCCAAACAACAAGCTCATTAAAGGTTGAATCTCAGTCCTTCATATTGCATGTCAGAGTGAGCTAACTTAAGCTGCACACCCTCGTTTATTTAAATAGAATGTTGCAACTGAATGGGCTAGATTGCAGATCATGTTAAACATATTTACTGCAGTTGGCTAGTATTACTATTAGCTATCATCTCACCAGCAGTATTCAGCTAAAAATGGCTAAAAATAAATATGTGACCAAGTCTTGATGAAACCAAATGGCAGCTTATCTGCTTCTTGTATTGACAGAAATGCAGCAAATGTCTTGGAGAAGAAATATGACTATCCTCCTCTGACAGACTAGGAATGAATTATGTATGAAAAGTACAAATATCCCATATCACCGAGTCAGGAGAAACTTGAATTAGCATGTTCCGCGATAAAGAATATGGTCCCTTGAGCACCGTATTATTCCCATTACTTGTAAAACATTAACAATGTAGGCTGGTGATTCTCCAAATCTGCACTAAAAAGTATCTCCTGATGTAAAGTTAATGTCTATACAAGGTAAAAAGTATTCTGAACCAATCATTACTTTTTTATAGGTCAACAATATACCCCTGGTAATAAGCTTTATTTCACTAAATTCAGTACACCATTCTAATATTTGACTTAATTTCCATTTCATATCGTTAATTTTAATGCTGGGCTGGGGGGTTTTTGTGGTTTTTTTGTAATTTGGTAGGACTATTCAAAATAGCAAAATAAATCTATTTTTAAGCAAGATACTTTTAACACATTCTACATTAATTATTTCAGGCATAATGTTGTTAATTTTTGAAGGAAATGTAATCCTGTATTCTATCAGTTGTGCTAAATGACAGGAAAAAATATTCATTTGATATCCTGCAATGGAATCAAAGGGTTGTCTTCTTTTATTTGGTCCATAGCAGAATATTTTAAGGGTATTTAACTGTTAGGAAAAGACTCTATAATTACCACAAGAAAGTATAGTAGTGTAAAGTAAAGAGTTATAATCTATATAAAACATTTGGTCCTTCATCATTTCAGAATCAACATTACAGTCAATTGATGATTTCCTTATTATGTCATAGCATCATTCTTGATGTTGAGTTGATACAGAGAATCTAGATCTATATTAAGGACCATGAGTCTTTACACTCCAGTAAACCTGAATTGCTCTTACAATGATCCTGGAACATTTGAAATCTTCCACTTCAATAGTTTTCCACACTCTTGTCTGTCCACAGCCTTACTAATTGCGTGTCTTTCAGAGTCTAGCCCATCTCCTTCACCTCCTGTTGCACTACCAGAAGAAAGGTCTCTTTTGGATTTCGCTTATCCATCTGGTATATGAAACCTTCACAATGACATGTTCCTCCTTCCTTAAATTAATTTATCACTGCCTAAATCTGTTATAATTGACTGTTTCAGAAATCATGTTCCATTTTTTGTGTACAAAATTCTTCTAAGGATATTTATCCATAGACCTGATTGGTTATTATTGGTCTCATTTTGCCACAAAGCATATGCTTTGTAGTCCTGAAAGCAATGCTGAGCCCACCCAGTTCTTTTCTCCTCTTCATTGCTTTGAATGCTTCATAATGCTTTTAGCTTATCTGATACTGTGCTGTTTATACTGTAAAATACCATTACAGCAAACACGCTTATAATAAATTCACTCTTACAGCAAAGTCAGTTTCATTCTTCCAAGTCATAAACATATAATAAACTCAATGGTGATAACATTTAGTTATGTGTAAAAAGAATCAAAATTGTTTGTCATTGGCACTTTGCTATATGAGTGTTTTGCTGTACTGTATTGCCATTGATGCTCTATTCAGAGACTTGATAGCCCAATACTTTTACTCTAATCTACACCTTAATGTTCCTTTCTGTTTGTTAAAATATAAGAATGCAACCAGGAGTCCATTATAAGTATCAATAAATAATGTCCAAAATGTTATAGTATATAGAGCGCAAATAACTCAAAGGTTGTATAAGTTCTGTACGAAATTCTGGCTTCACTCCAATCAGATCATATTGGGCCCAATCATTCCTGTAAAGGCATCAGATCCTATTATGTATCAAACTGATATGAAAAGAGCATTTAAAAGGTTAAAAGGAAATTTGCATCAGTTGTTTAATATAATACGCTAGTCTGAATTATGACTGTACACCGATGGCTATTACGAGCTGTCAGCCAATCAGGTGTCTCGTATTTTGATCCCTCTTCATGGTACAATGATTAATACAGCTGGCCATATCACATATTACTTAAAGATAAAACTGTAATATCGCATAAATACCATTCAAATGGGACACCAGTCTCTCACTAGTAACAATTGTTGCTTCTTATCTGTGGCCTTAAAAATAAGTACAGCCCAGTATACATGTATGCTGCACTTTAAACAACTCCTCATCGTGTTTCAACTATGTGAATACCACCTCTTGGTTTGCAATAAACCAATTTGAAAGATACTTTGCCTCAGCTTGGTAATTCCAGTAGGTATAATTTGAGGTTGATGAGTCATAGAACAGTGAACAAAAAGACTCTTAATCAAGTTAAAATGAGGTCATCTGAAATACAAATTTTGTCATAAGAAAAAGCTAGAAAGTTCTAGCTTTAAGTAAAATAATACCTGGACGTAGATGGCCAACAGTGTCAGCTATACTGCCCTTTTTGACTTTGGTGATATATGCACCATGCTGTCCTAAAGGCGTCTCTCTACCTCCAACAATGCTCAAGCCTAAAAAATAGAAAGTAACATTCCTCATTAAATAAGACTCTAGCTATATAGACAAACATCAGCGATACAGCAATGATTACGAAGTCAAGAAACAATAACCTAGCCCAAGATTTTTAAAAACTAAAATGACTAATAACATAACATCTGTGCAAATTATTCAGATATTAATAGGACAATCCTTCGATTTGTACAGTATATATAATCTGTCTCTCTGTATGTGTGGCTTACTGGCTTTCCATTTGTCTGTCCCATTGCTAGCATTAATTGACATGTTACCAAATGTATTGGTTCCAATTAATCAAAGAACAAAAGCATCACAGTTGCCTTAAGTAATCAAGAAGTTGACATTTTGATCAATAAGAGTGGAGACAGAGTAACCAATAGATGCATGCCTCACTTCATCAGCACCTACACTGTTTACAAAATGGAACAAATCGTAAACAGGTCTTGTAAACAAAGAAAAGGTTAAACAATAATAAAAGAAGATAAATATGTTTTGAGCATTTCAAAGTTGATGACACTATCTAGGATTGTTTTAGCTATTTTCCCCTATTTTCACATTTTTTGTTTAAAATTATCTAGCCAAACCCTTTTCATCCTTTGAAAAAGGTGTCACCAGTAGGCTTTTTATGTTAACAATAATGATTCCCATATGGATGTTTTTTGCTTAGTTTGGTTAATATTGGCCCTATGGTTTTAGAGAAGATGTGTGAAAATGTGAATTATTTTCAGAGGGATGGAACAACAGACTGATGGACACTGGACAAGGGGTGATCAGAATCTTCCTTTCAGATTGGCTGAAAAAGTGTCAGTTTATTAAGGAGATCAGAGGTATTTGAATGCTTTAATTTCACTTCTAACAAATAAAGATGGAAAGCAAGACAAAAGACAACCATGTGTACATTGTAACTATCTGAAGATGTTTATCACTGAATTATTATTTTTTTTATATTGAGAAATTTGAACTGACTTTATAGTTAAGGTGAACTGAATCATAAAAAATTAACTAAAGCACTTTGTATCTAAATCTAAGCAAATCTAGAAAAAACCCTAAATTGTCCAAGCCCTACGATCACTAGTAAAGAGATAAAGAACAAGAGACAAAAGGTGCTCTTTTGACCCCAAATCACAACTGTCTCCGTGAGTGCATGCATTCATGGTCAAAAAGCCAGATCTCTATAGGTCTCATCATTATCAAGGAAGCTCAGGTACAAAATGCGTATGGAGCTTACCTAAAATTGCACAGTCATCTTGCCTTGCTCCATCAATGGTTTTTTTAAGAATCATGTGACCTACATATGTTGAGCCATCTGATGACAATTTCCAAGTCACAGGATGCTACAATCCCAGGATTCAGAGCAATCAAATACATTATTACAGTAAGAGTATAAACGAAAAAAAAAACAAATAGGATATTAATATTTGATTTTTCCTTGTTAGCTATAAACACTTTTATTTAATTAACACGTACATGTCAAAGTTTAATATGATCATAATTCAAAATGTATTCACGCTCTTTCATCTTGGAGACCAAACTGAACTTTATCTATCTTATCCACGTGGATAATAAACATGTAAAAGAATTTTATGACAAAAGAATTATAATATGGTCCTTTAAGCTCTACTATCACATGCACTCTTAAAATAGAAATAATATTTGGTAAATTCAAAAAGCTTCAAATTCCAATACATGAAATAAGAGTTTACAATATCATAAATAATCAAGATTTTTAAAAAAAAGTTGTCTGCATTAAAATACAACAACAAGCATATCTAATTCTGATATACACGGTGCTGCTATTAATAAAAGATGAACTCATGCAAAGTTATAAGTACATCAAAGAAAGGTCAGGATAACCTAAAGCTTGGTAACAATGGGGACATTTGAAAGCAGTTTTAATATGAGTAAGCAACATTATTTCAATGGTTGCTTATCATAAATGCACTATCATTGCACTCTCAGGAAATGAAATTACCCCATTACACCCTCTAATCTATTTTACTTTTCAGATATCATAATCAGTTACTGTTGAGTTTGCTATAAGAAAGTTGCAACACTTGGGAGGTGACAGCAACCAAAACAGCCAGTAGATTCTTGCTCCTATGTTATATAACAGAGTACTTTTCTAATAGTTACCTGGTAATCTCTTTCAATAGACAAATCTATTTAAGCCAGATCCCTATTTTCTGGTGCATCTAATTGGAAAAAAATCTACTTCGCATGATTTAAACTACTGTGCAAATAGAAAAACGGTCATTTACATTGGAAGTTGATGTCACTAAGTTCCGAATACTGATATCAGAAGAAAGGCTCTAACAAACTGGCACATTTGACAGACTCCACAATTTCAATTTAGGAAATATTAAAACATAACTTCTTGTCTTTTGGTCTATGTTCTATAGCCAGTAGATAAAACAGGACTTTTATTTAGAGTCATGACAAAAAGTATGTATGTGCATCATAATGAATAAAAAAGATATGTGTTGAATAAAAAAAAAATATCAAAAATTTTTAATGGCATTCAGAAATTCAATAAGATTGTGTAATATAAAGTGATCAATAGAAATTCCCGTAATTTTTTTTTTTTTTCAAGAAGTGTTGTATAGTTTTGTCTTCTTTTTCATTTAAATCAAATGTAAGACCACTAGACATGGCTACATGTATATATCTACCCATTTCTTTTGGCTTAATCAAGTTCAATTATTTACGACAACAAGTTATGTTTGATGTATCAAAACCTTGACATTGCATGCCTATGTAAAATAGAGGTGTTCCACATTACAAGAAAGAGGTACTGATATTGGCTAGGTAAGTTTTGGGAGGTACCTTTGAACTGTCTTCGTTTAATGTTTGGCTACTACTGGAGTGACCTGTGTCTATTCCAGAGTCTTTCAAAACATGTGTCTCGGTCTCATAAGCAGCCATCTTGCAGCAAACATTGCCATGGCAACATTTTTGACAGCCATTAAAGGTGTCGGGCCTACCAGCTGAATTAGTTTGCCTTAAACTGCTTTCATTTCCCCCTGGAAACATAAAATGGCAAGCTCTAAAAAATGAAGAAAAAAGGGCAAGAGAAACACAAAATTCAAAAAATAAAGAAGGAAGACCACTAATGCCCAATAAGATAAAGATACAAAAAAGCAAATGATGAAATGAAAAGTTAATTCCACCACCACTACCCCCAAAAATTCATCATATTTGCCTCATTCCAATTTTTCAAGATTTTTGATAAGAAACTGGCATTATCGGTATATTGGAAACACAATACATTGCACTGAATTTTCTTATAGTGTCTTTTTTGACATGTTATGACTTCAAACTATTTACTGACAAAATTTACCAACTACGGCACCATTATACTTCAGCCAGGGTTATGAGAGACTACAAAGATGACTATTAATTTACTGTAGCTTGGGTCTGTTGCTCACCTCTCTTGCTTAAATTCTCAAATTGTAATGAACATTTTTTTTTTAAATGGCTGCCTTTCAGTGACAGTTAGAAATGATGAATAGTCAGCAGAAGTGCAGAATTGACCAAATATGTCCATCATAGGGGAACGGATGACTGAGAGAGAGACAAATATAATATTGTAGCTTGGACAGAATTTCCAAGCATCCAGGCTCCAGTATCAATCATCTCCTATAAGCTGACTATATAAAGCCACTTGACCAGATGACAGGTTTAAGGACATTTAATTAAAGAAGAGGGTATATGCGCACATGTCCTTGGATGCACTTTTTGTACTAGTTTGGTAATATCACACAGAAATTTTGCATTTTTCATGACATATTTACATTTTTCAGTGTCTTTGCCTGTGATAACACTACGTATCGATTTTGTACTATACAGTCCAATAAATTCAAATGACGTATAATTGGGGCTCAAGCGGGGTTTGCTTATTTATATTCAAATATTTAAACGTACAATTGCTGAAAATTATATAAATATAAGTAATAATGAATCATTCTTTGAATATTATGAGGTGATAATTTCGGTCAGGGCGTGATCAAATCTATCATAAAGCACTTCGGGCTTTATTGGATTTGATCATGCCCTGACCGAAATTATCACCTCATAATACTCAAAGAATGATTCATTATTCCTTAATTAATTAAAAATCCAGGAGTTGAACAAACATCCAGCATATATAAAAAAAAAAATAAGACTTTTTTTTCATTTAGCTGAATTTTCTTGAATTACTTTTTTACAGATGAGTTTAAAGTCTATAGATAATCAATGGGCCTGGGAAAAAACTAGTAGTTACTGTTATATGTTATGGGTAAATGTTACTGGAATGTTAAACATTCTTAACACATGAACTACCATTTAATATTATATAAACCCCAGTTGTAACGGTATTTAAATATCAAAACAAATTCATTTTCTTGTTGATGACTGTATAAACTATCAGTTTAATGGTTATTTACTAAGAGTGGTCTTCTTAAAGCAAGCAAGATGGACTTAAAAGAGCTGGTCCACAAAAAATTCTGGTTATAAAACCAATTTTATAAAAGCATTTATGAAGAAAAATTCTTACTTACTATATATATTATTTATTGTAATGACAAATTTTTGGTAATTGGCTATAACGTAAGTATATTCTAAGCTTTCTATATATTTCTCATCTCCACTGTAAACTCATGGCTAACCACTGTGAACATAATCCAACGGCATGTGTACTGCCTCAAAGATGTCTCGGCTATTTATTGTGCAAATCAATAATGTTCTAGTGAATCTCCATCAATAATTAAATAGCTGTTCAAATATTGTTATAAACAGTTCCCTACAATGTATTACACAATTCTGTAACCCTCTTTCAGGTCCAATGACTTCATTATACACATGCATGCAACCAGCTCTGTAGGCTGCTAATGATTAAAAAGACTGCTTAAAAGGACACACTAATTTTGCACGTTTAAAAGAAATGAGCATTTCGTTATGATTTTAAGTTTTTCATTGCTTTTTTAATGAAAACTTAATTTGTTACAAAATAATGAAAAAAAAGGTTAAAGTCTGACTGAATGCACATGCATATACCCATACAGAAAGAAAAAAATTGTTAGGTCCACAAGAACTCATATTTGCAAATATTGTTCACTATGAAGCAGTCTCTGTTTAAGATTTTAGACAATTAAACTTGATATTTTCAAAAAATTGTCACCAATAACCATTTTATTATATTTTGTATACTGTAGTCAATTTCGAAATAAAGTTGATGCAAATAAAATCTAAAGTTGGTTTACAATTTTATATCTGTACATGTAGTACATTTCTTTTACTTGTCAAACTAAAAACTAGCTACAGTGTTGTTGATTGTGACTGTTTGACAGGTATGTGTGAGGGTTGTTAAAAGAGCTTGCTGACACTATGGAATCAATGGAATGCTTCCAAAAAAATGATTTTGTACTTCGAAAAATTGTGTATGTTTTATCAAATCAATATCGACTGATATAATAAATACTACAAACATTTTTACTTTGTGGCATTACTTAAACTTGCTAAGTTTGAATTTCTCCACACTATGTGATGTGTCAGACAATCTTCAAAGTCCTAAACCTCTTAATTCACAGTAAACTGCCTTAAAATAATGCATCAACAGTTTGACACTACTCATTTTTAAAATAATTCTCCATATCAATTCTTATGTCTTCTATTGGGATAGTCATGAGATATATCTGAAAATCGCTTTCAACATGCACTGTAACAGCTAGAATTTCAGGTATGGAAATACATTGTTAGTAATATACATTGTAGTATGCATAAAGACCATACAGGATTAGTGTCCTCTATAAAGGCAATGCTGTAGCATTCTAAAGTCCCGTAAATTGATTTTCAGTATCTGTACGTAAATATAGCTGGTCATAAGCACATGTGACCACCTCAAACAGAATCTAAAACATAATCGTCTCTTTCACTGACTTGACCTTCGGTACAAAATTTTTTATTTGATCAAATGAAATCTTTTTTCATTTTGCTTTTTATGTACTTTATTTAGCTGTTAAACAGTAAGACAATCTCTGAATAAGTTTAAATTCTCACCAAATGCTGTCTCCTACCTTTTCGATAATACATGTACTGTGTAACATACTGTAAACCAACTTTTATTCATGACGATTTTATTTCGCCAATACTCTGAGATGAACTCGGTCTCAGCGACTAATTTTCGTGATTAAGCCTTATATACAACCTTGTTGTTATTACACCTGTAGGGCATGGACTGACGAGAAATGTTCGCGAAAAAGGGCTCTCGCGAACCTCGTGAAAATTTCTCACACACGAATAATAGTTGGTTTACAGTATCATAAATTTTTTTCATCTTATAAAAATGAAATTTTTCATCTAATTGTCAACGCCCATGTAATATTTAATGTGCTGAAAATAGCATACTCTGTTCTATTTTATCCATGTAGACATATTACTTCTTTAAATTATCATTAGAAAACATCAAATATTTTCAAAATAAAAAAAATTACGCAGATTTTATCTATGTTTAAGGCCAGTGGTACAATTTCAATATACTTTATCTGCGAACTTACATAACAACCCTTGTATGTGCTAGCTGTACATGTGACCTCCGTCTAGACACTATATTAATCAGTATAAAGGCCATTACAAGACGCAGAACATTAATAGAGCAAATTTCAGCAGCCAGCATTTTAATCATACTTGTCAGTTGTGTTATATATAAGAAACTGCTTGACCTTATATATAAATTATAAAGAGTAGAATTCATGGTGAAGTTTTTAATCTGAAATAATTAATGTAATAAAAAACAGCAAAAAACAAACACTGCTCATCCTCAGATACTAGCTAGGTCAGATCTTCCCCTCCCTCCCTAGTGAGGCAATATGATGAATTTTTGTCAGATCAATAGCTGTACAAACAACTCGATCTGCAGTTTTCCCAATAGCTCTGCTTTGAAAAGCTAATATTAAGGCAGTCTGGAGCAATTTAGCTAGGAAGCCAGATAAATTTACTCCATATTATAATAATGCATAGCAACAGAGACAGTTGTGTCCCATCCCAGCACTATACACACAGACACATGGACAGCATGCAAACTCACCGACAGAAACTTTTTAATCTTAGCTGCTAATATCTCATCCTTTCTCCATCTTTCCTCTCCCATTTCTAACTCCCCTAGGCATACATTTGCTGATGCCAGGGATATATAAGGGCCAAATGTTAGTTATAAGAATGCTCAATTCATAATATCTATGCTTTTTTTGCTTCATGTCATGAATTAAGAGAGAGAGAGAGAAAAAAAAAAATTTGATCTTTTGCTTGAATACATCAGAATAATTTATATCATCGATAATATCAAAGACGTTTTCCGAGACTTAAATAACTCTGATGGTTGGACAAGAACTGACCACAAAATTAAAATCATCATAACGACATTAATTTCTTTCTTATTTATAAAAATCAGTTGCACAAATATCAATTCAGAAAATTCTAAAATTTAGCTGGTACGAAAATTTGAAATAACCTACACCAAAATGTGTTGTTGACAATCAAATGATGTGTTAGTTTGAAATAAAATTATTTTGAATAAAAGTCTTTAAAAGATCATGCAAAATGCCAGACTTAAACTTGATAATGAAATCAGAAGAAACTGTCTCTTCATTAAACATTTTCAATCAATTCCAGGTGTCTCATTTCATAGAAAACAATTACGTCTAACCTGATTCTAAGTAAGATCTGTTTTCAAATCAAATCTGTTCAGCATAAATGATGTACTGTCTTACATATAAAATGAAGAATTCATTAGAGCTACTTACCTTTTTCACTAACAATACTCTCGCTCTCTTCTTCTCCTTCGTAACTGGAATTCTCTGGGGTGGATCTAATCTCGTCATCGGAACTACTGAGCGAATGCTGTCTCTGCTTCTTGTTCCCCTTACGGTGTTTGTGGGGTTTTGGTGGGGGTGGTCGGGCACAGTCCGAGGGGTCAGAACTCAGGGAGTCAGCTCGTAGGTTCTCCATTTTTTTCCTGTTGTTGTTGTTATTGTTCTTGGTACTTAAATTCTTCCCTGCAGCAGTACTGGGGTCCAAGTGTGAGGAGACACTGTGTGAGTAACCATAAGGACTGTCAATGGGACGTCCACTCTCGTCCTTCACTGTGGGGGACGTGTTCCTGATCTTATGACGCGAGGATACACTCGGTGACCTAGAAGTCTCCCCGTGATACACATCCAGCCCCTCCTTGCTTTTGTCCCTATCAATGGTGGTGGGTGATCTACGGCTAGAACTGGCATCCCTTGGGGAGCGTTCTTGTCTTGAAGATAAACGTCCACTGCTACCACGATCCGATTTCCCTGCGGAGGGAGGTTGCATATTGTTTACTTTAGAGAGAGAGGAGTCCCTTGTCCTTCTTTTGTCACCATCCAACATGTCGACACGCTCTCTGGAGCCACGAATTGTGTCCTTGTCTGCATAGTCATGGCCTTTTACGCTATCCACCGGAGTTTGCCTGTAGTGTTCAGGGTCTTTGCTACGTTTGTAGACCATGTCGTGCTCACTTCGATGGTGCCTTTCATCTCTAAAAATTTTAAAACACTTTATTTTAGAATGAAAAATTGTTACTATATACTAGTACAGAATGAACCAAAAAAAATCATTTATTGAATAGGGTATTTTGTCAATACTTCTGAAGCTAGCACATACTCAGACCCTGTTTGCATTACAATTACTATCATTCAAACAGAAAATAATTTCATGCAGCAACAGTATTTTTGAGAATATCTTATCAAATACAGTTGAACTTTGATATCTCGAACACTGATATCTCGAATACAATGGATATGTCGAAGTGATTTGTAAGTCCCAACCACTTATTTTTTAAGTATTTTACCCACAATATCTCGAATACTCTGACATCATGAAGTTTTTAAACAGTCCCATCTAGTTCGAGATAACAAAGTTTGACTGTATACTCTTTCTTTCTTTATCTCCCTCTTTCTTTCTCTCTGTGAGCAAGTTTCACGTTCAGACTTTAAACAAGGAAATTAAGCCACATATTGATTCGTGGGGAGAGAGGTGCTAGTAGAAACAGTTTATTTAACCCCAAAAATCAATTTTATTACACTCTGCACACACATATGCAGAATTCTGAAACATCAGTCTGTGATTTTATTTTCAAATTGATATTTTTTCAAGATATTAACAAAAGAGCCACATGGATTTGCTGTCATCAGAACCTGAAATTCAATGGACACATAGTGCATTGACATTATATCAAGCCTAATAAACTCAAGGGCTAGAAACTATGCCAGGGCTTAATATGCCTTGTCTGTTGATATGTGCATAGCTATTTACATCTAGCTTCAAAACAAGAAATTTCATCATGCTATATATTCTAAATGTTTTATCATCAACAGAGCAATTAAAAATAAAAACCTCAAAGCTTTTTCAGCCCAGCCAATCCCCCATACTAAACCCTCGATCAACCCCAAGGGTAATTACAGATATGATCGTGATGTTATTTTTCATTCTTTTTTGGAGGAGACCATTGAATCAATGTTAAGGATTGACTTGTCTCCTGACAAGAATGTGTTGAGCCTTTGATATATAATTTAAATATATACACTACACAGAAATCACATGACACTGCCATTATAAGTATATAATAACAGCTAGTGTATTGATCAAGCTATTTTTACTCCGGCTCTATGACTTGATCTTCCACAATTACGATTATAACTGTCTCATAGTCAGTGATCAAGTTACATTTTGTTATATTTAGACATCTGTATCAATCACCAGTAAGTGATACTGTATGTATCATTAACAAAAGTACATATCAAAATCTCTCTTGGACTCTTTCTGGTGAAGAGATGATGGCTTAATTTGAGACAAAGTTACGGCCAGTTGTGCTGTACAACTGTTTCAAAATTTCAGATTTACTATAAAACAGTTACATACCAAATAACAACAATGAATTCAATTTAAAAAGAGCTTTCAAACTATTAATATTCAATATATAGGCATGCCCTTGCATGATAATTTTTTCCTCTTCAAAGTGTGTTTATACACCTATATATTCTGTATTAAATAAATGTTTTTAAAAAGATAAATGTTTGTTTTTTCACAAAGCTACCGGTACATAAATCATAAACTCTCTGCAAATAATACAAATTACATGTAATTCAAATGCAGTATTAAAGTATCAAAGTTAATTTCCAATGAATTTTTTACTGTTCGGTGCAGACAGTGAACGCCAATTTAGTCTAAACTATTCATTGTCACATGATGTTGCAAGCCTTTTCACCATGTATACAAGACGTTGACACAAAAGCGTGGTCAGCATTTTGGTAGTTCACTGCTGCAGCTTCCGCATTCGCAGAAAAAAGAAAGAAAAAGACAATGATGTAAGAATGTTTTGGGTTGAGGGGCCCCTGAAAGGTGGAATATTGACTGTCTTTTTTATTTATTCTCTGTTTAGATGTGAAAAATGGTGGTTTATATGTTTATAGATACATTTATTCGCAAGGAAAGTTCTGAAGGAATAAATTATTTTGTCAACATCATAAACATATATTTATATTGACTTTATTTTGTAAAAAACTTTCAGTCAGGACTCTTCCTCCATGCTGTTTTTTTTCAATTACCGTACTTTTCCTGTGCACTCAAAGAGTACATGTTTATAAAAATACACATCTGAAAATATCCATTTTTCCTTACATTAAATAACCTTAATTTTCAATTAATAACAATGAATAATCTGTCGCACATGTAACAAGGTTTTCTTTCATACAGCTCATCATGCTGACAAACTTTGGGTGTGGCTTCCAAAATTCTAAAAGTAGCATTATATAAATACAGCATATATAGCTTTTACATTAGTTCCTATGCATAGAAATATTATTTGATTTGATGAATAAAATGATTAAAATACAACACTAGATCCATGAGTTTTTCGGCCTCGCATGATGTCTAACATTATTTGCTAGTCAAATGTGATGATCAGCTTTTACTGTAGATTCCTTATTAAACGCAAAGAATTAATACCCACATAAAATCACCATAAGCAACCTTCGTGGATTTTAAAATCTTTTTTTTTCAGATAGTTTTTAACAATATGAAATTATAACAAAAACTTGGCACTTGCAATTTTATATTCTAACGATTTAATACAAAACAGCAGAATCGCAGAATTGAGTACTCGCGTAATAAGGACTTTACAGTATACTCTTTTCAAAATGGAGAAGAAAGAAGTAGATCATCACCCTTTGCTTAAGCCAAAATGAATGACAAATGGACATTTAACATAAAAGCAAAACAAAACATCTTGTTCATTGCTTTTAAAAATTTTCTAAGAAACAAACTTCATGCGAAAGAAAATTATCTTTGTTCGAAGAATCAAATGCACATTTTTTATGAATTATGGCAGCCAATATTAGTTAACTTATAAACTGTGGTTTTTAGTATTATATGGATTGTCTTGATTGTTTGAAGTTTGCTGATTAATGCTGTCTACTATGTTAAAACTAAGATGCATGTATATTTAGATCCATGTCAATATTTTAGCTCCATGTCCAAGGTACTCATATATTGATCTGTTTCAATGCCATTTATCATTTATTCTATTGTGAAACGTTTTGAATTGTGTTCTAAAAATATATGTACCATAATTGTTGAGCCAATAAAATATTCACCAAAAAACAAAAAACAAAAAACAAAAAAACAAAAAAACCAAAACATCTTCCCAATCAGTTTTCAGTTAACTTATTTTAATAAAAGATCTACAGTAACTCCTTATTTATTAACAAACTATTGAGATTTTATTAATAACTACAATTAAATTAATTCAATAAATACATGTAAATATGTATTGTAAAGTCCTATACATAAGAAAAAAAGGATTTTTTTTTCATTAATCTACAATTGGATTTAATGCACTTTCACTATTAATTTGGTCATATGAATTCATCAGAGGCAAGGTAAATTTGCCTCTGATGGTTGAAATTTTCTTTTCAACAATATCATGAAAATAGTGTATACAGCATTACCTGGGATCCCTAGGCCCATCTCGTACTCGTTTGTCGATGTGACTATCTCGCCCTCTTTTCATATCATCCCTTGGTCCCCCTCGTTCCCTAGACGGATCCCTAGAGCGTGATGGCCCCTCCCCCCTTCCCAATCGTTCACCATGTCGGAATTCTTGAGCAAATCTTCTATCTGTCTCTGATAGCCTAGTTTCACTGTAATGTCTTCTAGAGGCAGGAGAACGGTCACGATTTCTTCCCCGCTCTGGTCCATGTAATTTATCACCGTCCTCTGGAGCTAACGCATACTGTTCATTGTGACGTCCACGACTGTGCTGTGTACTGCCAGCATCCAGCGACGACTGCCTCCTAATGCCCTCCTTTGGGTGAGGTGGTCCTCGCGTCCCAGAGTTCATATTCTCTTTATCAGACCCAGAAGGAGTTCCGTCTAGCTTCTTTTCGTACAATTTGGGTCTTTTTTCGTTCTGAGGACTTACATCTGCCTTGATTGAACCAGTGTCACTGCCTGACTGAGCATCAATACCGAGCTGCACTGGCTTGGCCATCCCTCCATGGTACCAAGCACCTGTTTTTGCCAACAAATCCTGCTTTTTGCGACAAAGATTACAGGCCCAGACAGTCTAAAAAATGAAAAGGAACAAATCAATTATCTTTCTTTCTTTTTTACTTTTTTTAATTCTTATAGCATCTTAGAAAACAACATAAACCAATCAAGAGACCCATAAGCTTCTGGCACATTGTTTATTTCCACTTATAAGCAATGATTATATAATCATCTATTGCCACTTGGCCAACATTTTGATATCTCCTTTGAATACTTGACTGGTCACCTGATCAAAATGCATACAAATTCCTTCTCAGAAGACTTGGTCTGAATATGAACAAAAAATTGTTGATATTTAAGATACAACATTTACTGAACAATGACCAAGAATTGAAATTCATATACTACTTTTCACTTCTCAGAAATAAAGAAATTCTTCAGTGTACAGCTAATTATTCTCATGCAAATCTGTCAGAGCAAAAATACTCACACATTTACATGAAATATATAAAGCAAGTCATCTAATCATTTTATATGAATAAAAAATTTCTTGAGGTTTGAGTAAAAGTAAAGAAAATCCTATCATTGTCTATATTCTGTCTAGATTGCATGGACCAAGAATTTTTGTACATATATATTCTTATAATTTGCTCTTGCCCTAAATTTGTTTAAAAATTAATAGAAAGATAATCCTTAAATTGCTGAATGAGATTTTGATATTACAGCAATTGTAATAGAGCCATTTTTTTTTTACTTTCGGTGGTATGTAAATATCAAGTTTGCCTATCAAAACAAACTGTCAAATATTGAGTACCTTCTTTCTGATTCGCTAAGATAAGCTCACTAATATTCATAGACTGTCAGAATTGGAAAGTTTTTTGAAGGTCTGCTCAATGTTGTGTGAAATTGAAATATACAGCCTTGCATGGATAAATTCGGACATTTTAGTGAAATATACAGCCCTGCATGGAAAAATTTGGACATTTTAGTGTCGTTGCTTTCAATGCATTTGATATCTATTAGCAAATGACTGGACAGTTAACCATAAAAAGACCCTGCCTTCATCAAATTGGAGTTTGACACGTACTGCTCAAAGTCCAAGCTCTTGTTAAAATGGCTCCAAATGCATCTATAACAGATCTCAATAAACTGTATGTACAGTACGCTAAGTAGCTGTACCTATACAACAATGAATTATCATTTCATATACATATTAAATGGAGCAACTATACAGAAGGACACTATATAACTTTAACTTCATTGATACATAAATACGTTTTTCAAGAGTTGCAACTTGTTTTCAGTATTATAGAGAAGAAGAAATGAAGAAAAATTGAAAGAGTCTTTTAATACTATTTTCAGAATCAATACCCCTGCACTTGAACATCCAAAGCATATGGTTATATCCGTGATTGAAATGTCACAGGGCTGTCAAACCGTTACATCTTCCGACATTTTATTGGTACTTTTGGCCTTCCATCAGCATGATGCTTACATTATATTATTCTGCCAGTGCTTGGCATTTGGTGTGGGTGGGAACAAGTGCTAGCTTTTCTGTGACAGTGAATATTTCATGAGGGACCAGGCCGATAAATTTTCAATTACTGCCTCCCTCTACCTCCCACAATTCCCTTGGTACTGCGAATTTCCACTAAGACAGATCCTACTTCCTTGATGAGATGGTGTTTATAGTTTGTTTAATGTTACTTTATAATAATGTCCTATACTATGCACAATTTGACTTGCATAGGAAAGCTATTTCCTGCATTGCAGCCATCTCAATATCCTCCCTTAGCTAATAATGGTTAATAATTAACTTATGTTATTTCATATTTGTACTTTAAGTTACTAATAAATCATAAGCAACCGTTTCGATCTCTTGAACTTTAAAGTAAGAAATCTAATATCTCTCTTAGCTGGCATATTCCTTCAATTTCTAGCTGCACATCATGGATAATCAAAACTTTAATTTTCTGAGGCTGCCTTCAGAGTACCTTATGTACTAGTTAGGAAATGTTTGGCCTGTTTCATGTTGGTCATATGATATATATGCATGTACACTGTTGAATTGAATAGATAAAATTACAGATTTTCTTAATTTAATCCTTAACTGCATATTGAGTAGTATTTCATGGATTAAGATTCTTATCAGAGCATAAAAATGGTAATTTTCTGCTTTCCTGCAAACAGGTTTTAAACAAAACAAATGGAAACCATTGTGTGGGTGCAACACATAAATACTAAAATTACTTATATGCATATACTCATACATAAGATTTGAACTCTGATTAAGAGGTGAAATAAGTGCATACAGAAAACACCACAAATCTAAGTCGCTATGTGACATTTGTATTGTCACGAAGTCAACAAACAATGTCTAGACTGTTTCTTTAAAAGTGTGTTACAGGTGCTCTCAAAAGAGATGACTACCTCATGCAACAATAGAGCGAGAACCTCTATTAAAAGTCGTAAGAACTTTTGTTCAAACCTAGCTTTTATATATATTGTGAGCAATAAAATGTGTTCAAAACAACTACAGTGTATTAGTAAGTAGATGTATATAATTCCTTTATAGTACCGTACTTGATTTCATCTTCAATCACATCTTTTCTCCATGACAAACCACACATAATATTAACCATTAATTAAACTCAAAATTAAATGCTATTGCAGCTTATATTATTATGGCAAGATGCCTAGTAGCCAAAAAACTAACAAGTGTTTAGTTAATACACAAAATCCAAATCATGCCACAATCAACCAATCAAACACACAATCATTAAAAACAGAAATTATATTAGCTAAGCCTATTGAAATGGCTTTATTGAGATAAAATGCAAACAGACAGTAATTCCCATGCATTATGATGGAGATGTTAGGTGAAGATACATGATTACACAAATGGTTGCAAAACTACGGTAGCTATAATCATGATCAATTGTAAAATGGGATTTTTAATTGTTACAGATTTCATAAATTTCTTCAGTTATTGGCCAGGCAGTTTTGATTCATTGGAATCCAGTACACATATGTTAATATTATTTGTTTAAATCAAGTATGAGTTCAACTATTGGAAATGACTATTAGTAGAAGCTATTAATTGACTCAGATGATGATGATGATGATGATGATGATGATGGAACTGACCAATGATAAAGGACTTTACAACAGCCAATGTCTAAACTTACAGTTGGTGGTTTGTTGACAGGTACTGGGGGATTATCTTCCATTTTCTAACAGATAGGAAAAGAGAAAGCATGGTCAGGATGACAATCAGACATTTTCAATGGTTATTTATTCACATCAAACAAATACAGGTTGATGCATATTAACTCGTTCCTTATGATATGTACCAGTATAAATTTTATGAAAACATCAGTTCTGAAAAGCAGAATTTCTAAATAGTTATAATATTACTTTGAAGTCCTTATTTTAATATTATTATTATATAGGTATTTTATATTATTTCAATTTATCATTTTATTTATATGGTATTTATTTAAACGAATTCTAACTTGTGCAGAATTTCTACACAGTATACACATAATAATATCAAAGATTTTGAAGTCCCTAGCTATTTATCACCAACAAATTTATAGTGCACCATTTCAAACAGCTGCTGGGGATAATGATGCACCTTGCTTTGCGGGGGTGTGCAACAGTAGGGATATATGAGAATTTGGACAAATGCGAATGAGTCTGTAAAGCAAAGGTTCCGTTTTCTGATGATCTTCCCCCGCACTGATCAATAGGATGCAATAGGATGCATGGTATCACCATCGACCCAGTAAGCCACGTAATTTCCCTTCCCTTTGTTATCTACATACACACTATTGATCTCGCTGTGCTGACAGACCATACCACTCTCTCAGATGCCATAATTAAGAGAAATTCAACCACAACCTATCGGGTAAATTATCTAAAACGGCACACAACAAAAAACATTTACAGCCAATATTTCAACTTTTTTTTTTCTTTTTACAATTTTCCCACTTATAAATTATAAAGCACTTCTGCAGTCCAGATCCCTGTTCTTCAATTTACCCTTATCGTTTACAGTGCAGTACCCAAGTATCAAGTGTACAGCCTGAATATCGTGTACATGACTCTTACATATATGGGTCTCTGTGTTTTTCTTTCACATTCATGACTTTCACTAATTGTCAGAAAAAAATGTTATTAAATTTATTCTGTTCTTTATGCATATTTTGATTATTGAAACCTAAATACAATAGAATTTTATACCTGCTCATAGTGAAGAAATTAGATATATAATTATATTTAGAGCACAGAGAAATTCTTAAGCATTGAATGCTTATATTTATATTCATACTGATGTCTATTTGTATGAAATATATGTGTATTGTCGCTGTAAAGCCATTATATACGCTCTCAGTCAGGGATATGAAACATACATGGAACAGCCATACTAATATGTTATTTAGTTCGCTACCGCAACTAAAAATATAGTGCCAGAAACTTTATATAGAAATCTTTTTTTATTAAGGAGTAGATATTATTTAATTATTATTTTTCAAAAGTACATATCAAATTGGTTATTTGAGGTTGAACGTTTCATTTAATCTTACAAAAATATATATACTCAAAACACGTGGTGACGTTTATATTTGTGCTCATGGCGCATGAATTAGCAAAGAGTATTCATAGGAAATTGAACGTCGCAGATTTCCAATGCAAACATAAGGGGAAATATACACTGAATATAAATATACCATATTGGGGCTCAACCTCTGCCCCGTCTGGGGTTTGAACTACTAAGGTTCCGTTCGTCATCGAAAGCAAGATTTTTGTCTTGCCTAGATGGCCGAGTGGTTAGCAGACTGGCTGCTCACTGCTAGGAGAGTGGGTTCCGAAGGTCGTGAGTTCAAACCCCGGCCGGGGCGGAGGTTGAGCTCCAATATGGTGAATTTCTATCTCTCTTCCTCTCTCTCTATATCTATATATATATATGTTCCTACGATGCAAAGCTCAATTCTGTCAGTCATGTGTATTAATTATTTTAACATGATAATTTTAATGAATTGTGTAAATGAAATCATGTACATGTACTGCAATGCCATGAGTGTGAGGGATGGTAGTAAGGTGGTACACAAGAAGTGTATACACAGCTGATTAATCCAAATTAACCACTCTTCCACTCATGAAGGTCATGTCCAGCTTTGAGAAAATGTACACAACTGTTTCTGAATGAAAAGCACAAAAAATTGTCTAAAAATAATTCTGATTTAGTATTTACTGCATTTCATATTCATAAATCCTCTCCTTTTTTCAAATTATAATGACTTTTTTAATTACATTTGCACAGAATCATATAATTATCATTACACAATTGCAAAATTAAATAATAGCCATTGTCATGATTGTTACAGAAATATGAATAACTGCTCCTTATTTGTGCATCAAAGTAAACAAGAACAGCTTGGCTTCAAAATCCTTACAAAAAAAAAATTACTGCCAACTGTTACACTCCGACAATGAAAAACAACAATCTCACTTTTCTCTTTATTTTTATGACACTGTATCTACAGACGGAGAAAAGAGTTATATATTTTCCCACTGAGTTACACGCGCAATATTCTCATTTCCCACTTAGAAAAACAAAGTAACTTTGTGATAAATAAAAAATAACACTGTGAACAATTCTTAAAAATTTATATATTGTAGCAAAATACCATTTCAGAATGTATGGTTTGTATGGAATTGTATAATTATTTATATTCTTAAATGGGTTATGGCTGTATAATTTTGATGTGAAATCTTTCAGATAATCTTTTATGACATTAACAGTATATAACATTCTAAAAAAATGTAGATATTTACGAAACAGCATTATTCCTAAAGCTTTTCAGAAAACCATGCAGGCATTAGTCAGACTAGCTTATAAGGTTGAATTAGATGTAATGGCCTCTGGTTGATTTCATATTATTCAAATGTCATACAAATACTTCCAAAATTATATCATTTTGTCATATATGCAGATTATAAGTTTAATAAGATGGAGTGATGCCAGATGGATAGTAGTAATGCCGAGTATTTGCACAAAGTGAAAACTGTACAGTGTATTGATTGCCTTCTCATGATGGTGTCCATTGCCCTACAATTCAGCTATTGTAAATGTAAATGCAACTACAGACTTCAAGGAAAAATAGCCGATATTAAGCCTACTCAGCAGAAATTTTTCATGGTACATTTGTATATAGCAACTATATCTGTTAGATAAAAGGTATATACCCCATTGCAAAGAAAGACACCAAATGAGAGTCAAATGCTAACAAACACAATGTTCTGGAACTATATAAGAATTTTCAAAGCTCTGTTCTTTGAAATGTCTCTAAATGTAAATTGAAAAAAAATTCTCTGTTGACTTCATATATGTATGTATTCTTAAATATTTAGCTGCGGAAAATAAATGTAATATTACCAATTAAAAGCTGGTACATTCAATTTCTTGTTCATTTATTCATTAGTTAGTCCCTTTTTAAGCTATATTAGCCATCATGTTATTAAACTGAAACAAATGACATTTAACTCCCATGTACAAAGCTAGCAGCATCAAAACATGCTTCAAAATGTTTAAATACCCTAGTGTGCACACAATGGCGGTCTTCAGAACCTAACACTCCCCATTTCATACCATTCTGGGATAGTTCCATATATTGATTGCAGATTTTCTTGAATAGAGATAACAGCAGTTTAACATATGCCAATCTAGACGCTGGCTTTCACACTGGTTCAATATCATGTGTAGTAGTACTGGTGTGCAAACATCTAGTCCTCGCCCAGGCTATGGCGATACTGCGATAGTATTGACCTAATGTCTGCAATGTTCCTATATTCAACTTTTCAAAGACTCGAGGCCATAGGACTGTAAGCTGTAAGGGGGGGGGGATGTTGTTGTGATTATCAAATAAACATGTTTGATTCTATACAGTTATAAAATAATTAAGAAATAACTACTTTACCATTTTCAAGGCGACCCCCCCCCCCCAAAAAAAAAATAAAAATAAAAATAAAATAATAACCCATAATTTTGATTCAATTCATCAAACTAAGCCAAAATTGTTCAAATGTGACTCAGCACTGTATGTATGCTTTTCACCTCCATACAATATAATTCAAAAGAATCAGATTTCCTCAAAACATAAAAATGCCTTAATTATTATTGCTGATGAGTCTGAAGATCATGGAATTAGTAAGAACCATAAGTAATCAAATAATTAAGCAACAAACATTTTTCTCAACTTTGTACAAGTGCAAAGAGCAAGAAGCATAAAATTATCAATATAATGGTAAATTATTAACTAGAAAATTCAAACAGCAAGCATTCAGTTTCACAGGATAACAATAGAGCTGTGTATTGCTTTTTATCCCATGTGTGCCATATATGATCAAATAACTAATGAAAAGGATCTGTAACAATGAAAAGCACACTTCACCAGTGACTATATAGGCACTTGAAGGTAAATAAATGAACTTCACAATATGTCGTTTCAAAATTGGAAGTTGAAAAAAATATTTTCATACACACTTACACACAAATTACGAGTGTATATGTACATATCCATACATACATGAGACAGAGAGAGAGAGAGAGACAGAGAGAGAGAGAGAGAGAGAGAGAGAGAGAGAGAGAGATGTGTATATGTAAGTACGTGGTGTAAAAGTATCCATAAGTTTCATATATAAATTGTAGAAAGCAGTTTCAAGTAAGATTAAATATTGGAGAATAAATTAAAAATTTACAGATGCAACAGCAACACTATAGATGATAATAAAACAATTATTTCTGACTATCATTTCACCTAGCTAATTTGCTATATATATGTAGGACTGCAAAGTCAAATGGTCACACCAAAGTCCCATGGTCTGCACCAAATCCCGATGGTGTGACACCCCAAAATTCTGATGGTTCTTGTGAAGTCGCCAAATTCTGATGGTTCACGTGCAGTTGCCAAAGTCCAATGGTGTGACATGCCAAAGTCCAATGGTTCTAATTAGACTTTTAAAAGCACATATATTGTTTCAGTTATGCATTTGGTCCATCTGTATGCGTCAAGATAAACTATATTAGGCCAATTAGAATAAAATACATTCAAATTGAATTGAGAATAAAGATGAAAAAATTAAGCTAATGGGGATAACAATTTCAATCAAACCGCCCCTACCCCAAGTTCTCTATATGCATCTTAGATTTGATCATCATCAACTAATTTAAAGGACATTTTAAATGGGCAACAGGTTATTTGACACAATATGCACTTTTTCTTTTTCGCAGTCCTCCGCCATAACACTTTCCCGTTACAAACTTACAATTATGACGAATGTTCCACCTTTAATTTACAATTTAAGCACCTAGTTTCAAACGGACAAAAACTGCTTCAGACTGGGATCGTTTAGTCTCTCTCTTTTTCAAAACGTATCCATTGATGGTCCAGACAGCCTAGCTGCCGCTTCCATCTTGTTGATTTTGAAATGCTAGTACGACGTTACCCTTGATGTCATCATGACGTGACGTCACAGATGTTCTTATTTCGTCACCATCGGACTTAGGCGTCAATATCGGCACCAAACCAGTAGACTTTGGGGCAGCCTATCGGATTTTGGTGTCTTACATATATATATCCTCTACCTCTACATTAGTGCACAAAAATCAAACCAAGGACAGTATATGTCATTGATATATACCATGCTTTAAACATATTCCTCTTAATTTTATTCACAAATGTATTTACTTCAAAACTTTAGTTTATACCGGTATATATTTTGATACAATTGAAAAATATAACATTGCATGGTCTGCTAAAGAGTCAAATCCTCGTGCTAAACCTTATAGCATTAATACACAAATGGATACCAAATGATGAAAATCATCACTGTATGACAGGATAATTTCAAAGTTCCAAATAATATTTTCAAGCAAATTACCCCTTCAAACTTTTATCATACATGGAAAAGAAGACCTGTAATACTTGAACAATAAGAAAATATCAGGCCAATTGAAACTGAAAAATAATGAATTTATTCTTTAATCTGAAGGAGAGGGAAGTTTAAGCTGTACCTTGTTCTGTTTGACCGTCATTCTTCCTCCACACCTGGCACAGGATTTTAACTGGCAGTAATGGCACATATGCCCCACACCATCAGCAAACTTTGTCTTGTGACAAATCTGACACACTGCCCCTGTGTCCAGCTGCCCTTGGGGACCTAGCTTTTTGGCTTCCAAGTTAATTTTGTCAACTGTCTGGCGGTATGTATCAAACTCCTGTTGCATTTTTCTGAAAAAATAAACATTTTTTTTCCATGTACTGGGTTTCCTTAAATATATCCAGCAAAAAAAAGTATTGTAAACCAACTTTTACTTGCCTGCGAGAAATTTTGCAAGTTCACGGTAGCCTCATCATCGCGAATATTTCTCGCCATGAACCAGTCCTCAAATATTTCTGGTATATTATTTTCCAGATAATTTACATCTCATTTGCCAATTAAAATTGGTTGCTGCAAACCAGTTTATCTTCATGCAGTAAATCGCAAAATAAAGTTGTTAGAAAATAAAAGTTGGTTTAATCAAGTAACTTAATAACTATACATACATGTATATAGGTATATAAGTACTAATGGGTGTTTCAAAGCATTTCTCTATTAGAACTACTGGTATATTATTCCAAAGTTGTGAAATGTTGGGCCAATAGAACTTATTAACATTCCATAGCACTGTTGATGATCATGCATGTACACAGCACACCTCATCACTTTGAATGGGTACAATCATGTGGACTGGACACACAAAACTGTGAAAGAATTTAATTCTTTATAGATCAGTGTTCAATATGAAAAAAAATCTGGTACCTTGAGTTAAAAATTGGCCAATATTAACTTTCTAACCTTGAACTTGGTGAATTTTGGTTATTTACCTTTGACCTTGACCCTTGACCTTTACAGTTACCAAACATGAAGTTTTTATCAAAGTTAAACATTTTTTAAAAGCTGTAAACTGATATAAGAAAGGTAGCTCTAAACTGGTTTCAGAGTTTGTAATTTACTTGGTTATGATTAAAATTCAAATGAATTGTCTCATATACAGCAATGGTCAATTGTTATTCATGCAGTTAACAATGTAACAAGAAAATAGGTTTTCTTTTATTAAAAAAAAGCTAGCTTCGATTTATATACCCTTGCATGCATGCAGGTGAATATCAACTGCTTAACTAGCTTTGTAAAATATATACAGATTGTATATGCTAATTATTCTTGAACCATACTGCACTAGAAAAATTGTTGTATGATCTTTGACTGCTTTTGGAAGACATTGCACACATGATTGGTTAATATGCAGTCATGATATGTTAAAACTAAATTCCTATCAATTAAAATGAAAGTAAATTTTAATCCCATCCCTTTTCATTATATATTTCCTTGTTTAACCCAACACCCATTTATAATTGGCAATGAATGGTAGACATTTTAAGAATATTTCTTCAGAAGGCATCAATGGCCATTGGGCAAACACACAATTATTGGCAGGGAATGTACCATGCAAGCATATGCATGGAACTTTTGTTGTACTTTTGTTGTTTCCTTCATCTAGAGAGTCTGAAATAGGGGGAGTAACTGACAACAATTCTGCCCTCAATGGGAGAATTTGTTATTTGCTTCCACTAAAGAGATGTTATTGCAATGGATCCATGCACTCAATATATAGCCTATGAATTTTTGAATTCTTTAGCAAAAAAAAAATATAATTTGATTAAAAGTATTGCTGCAACTGTTAAAAACATAAATGAAGGAACAATACACAAGACAGTGTTTGGTCGTTAAATTTTCTTTTATTATATAATAGCTTATTTATGCACAGAAAGGGAGATAAAAATAATATTTATTCAGGCTATTTAACCCTATCTGGTGTTAAGATCTGCATACGCCATTTGAGGACACAATTTCCTTCAAATAGATTTAACCCTTCCTAGTATTTAATTACTACACACAGGACACAATGATACAAGTAATCTATCAGGTATTAATCCTCACTACTGAAAAAAAAAATCCACGCAATTTTACCAGTTCCGTACCATTTTCAGCCATATTGAATTTTTGCAATACACAATTTTACACATACCCCGTACAGAGTGTAAATAATGTAGGAAAGTGTACACCGGTTATCCGGTGTAGACAAATCAAGCGCGCCAAATATCTACATTCTGTGAGTGCAGACAAAATGGCGGCCGACATAGGCTCACCTTATCATCTCTTGTTCTTTTTCTTCCTCCTCATGTTGCCTCCTCAGTACCTCTTCGATCTGCTTCCTCTCCGCCTCGTCTAGGTGGGACAGGTCCGGCATTGGAGGCAAGGAGGGTCGTCTGCTTGTTGTCGACATCATGCCAGAGTTGATCTATCCTCCTGTATATTCAAATCCCGATACAGATGCTATGAATACACTAGATTCAACATTAATATACATAGATATATCCAATCCGGACAGAGAAAAACGGCTCTCGGAATACTCCTCACTTTCTACATTTTTTTCAACCCTCTTGCCTAGATATTCTCACTATCAAAATTGTATGATTTTCATTTTTGTCAAATGACCTCCAGCTAGATGAAAACGTTATAGTTGAGATCATTTGTGAAATATCGGTAATCTATTTCGCGACATTAACTATGCGACACTTATTAAATATTTATGTCAAGACCGCCAATCATCTTCCAGGATGTTCGTGACGTCAAGATATCGGCGAGTTCTGTGGATGCACTACTTGGAGAATGGATATCGATTTCTGTTCATTTATCGCGCCCGTAGTCCATTGAGACTCTATTTAATGTATACAACCAGCAAACGTATTCTTTCAAACCGTCGATATATGCATATTATAACATAATAACGACAAACCGTGGAATTGCCTTCCTCGCGGGAATGGCAAGCATCTTCGTGACGATGGCGCCTGAATTCAGCATCATCGGGAGATCTAACGATGCAAGGAAAATATCCAGTATGTTCATTTTCCCTAAGCTATTTTGTATCGCTTTGGGGGCAAATATAGGCCGAAGTTTAAAAATAGAGGATCGATCTATCGACTTTCCAACAATGACCCCAGATTTTCTTTGATCGATTATCACCTTGCCTAGTTTCACCTATTATCAAATTGAGACCAAAGGCATCATTGTCAGAAGTGAAATATTACCGTCAGGCGCAGTTGTCAGTTTATTTCGTAATGCATTGGTATATTTACAGTACAACCATGATGACTAAGCTTGAGTCTAAATTCACAGTCGTTTCAACAGCTGCTGTACGCGGGTCGATGTCTATCATCTTGGAGTTTTATTGTTCCTCTGTATTACTTGATATCACTTTCTCAAAGATAACAATGTGGTTGTAAACTGAAGTACTCTCTACCCTATTCTCACAATGCCAGCAGTCCTGCGATATGGACACAGATAACCCTATAGATCTACAAATGAAGTTACTTGTATGAACTTTCACCCACTCTAACCATAATAATCATCTTTGAACATCATATGTACAATATATTGAGTCCCCATTTGTTGCATTCCATAAAGATTTACAGTGAGATGTTTTAAATGTAATCATAAAAATGCTGAAAGATAGAACAAGATACAATTATGTTGTAAGATGAGGGGAATCCGGAGGTAGGAACCTCCTTTCTCCGGTATAGTATAATGCTATTTCCCTAGCGAATATTTTCTATCATTATATATTGAATGATTTTTAAAAAATGCTTGTAAATATGAAAACTGAAAAACCCTTAGAGTACACCCTTCCGATAATGTGTCAAAATAGAATTAATCTCGAAAATTAAAATTAAGCGGTATCATCTGGAAACACAGAACAATGTTTTCAAGAAATAGTCTCATCAAAAATCCATGAAAAGGTACACAATGCACACTTCAACGTTGTGATTTCGACTGTGCAACTGCGCAAATTTGAAAGGACGCAACAAGTACTGCATGCATGATTATGTCTTACCAACTTTATAAACTCTGCATTTAAAATCTATATATCATGTATTTTGCCCTCAAAATGGTTTTCGAATCAATCTTCAGTTTGTTGCGTTAATTAGCAAAATAAAATTTTATACTTTGTCCCATTTTAGTCTAATCAGATAGTCAAAACCGAAAAGAAATTAACTGAAACAGAATGTTCACTGTATCTTCATGTATGAACAGTTGTATACGTCCTCTGAATTTGACCTATCCATATAAAAATAAAAATGATTTGCATGCATTTGGGTGATTTAAAAAAGGTGTTTTCCGACACAAGGAAAATGCAGAGAAATCATCATTCGTGAAATACTGACGCATATATATTATTTCTCAAAATATAAATTTCTAAAATACATACATATATTTTAAAAAATGTTTGAGAATGCATATATATATTTTAACTAATACGGTTAATACTAGGAATTTTAGCCATCATCTCAGTCGTTTTCATGATAGGCTCACATCATTTTTATCAAAACCAAAAACTTGAAGAATGAAGGAATCTGACCTTAAAGCTCGGTGGCAACGCACTTTTGAACAGTTAAGAAAAAAAAAACCAATTCAAAGTGTGTTAAACATATGACCAAATCAACGCAATTTAAAAATACTTCCAAAAAAAGAGGAAAGTGGGGGGGGGGGGGGGCTACCCTGTAAAAAAATAAATTTTATGTAAAGTTTAATGAAATGGTTGGCTGCGAGAAAAAGGGGGGGGGGGGGCACCTGATGCTACGTGCCTGGTTGAACTATATGAGCTTCTAAGGATATTTTTTCGAGAAACTGCTTATCAGGTTAGCTAAAGACTCCATGGGTTCTCCGTTTAATAACCCATCAAGCTTTAGAGTAGGTTAAAGTAATTACATGCATATTTGAACGTCGCAAGGATTCTAACGAACCGTGCATATTTTTTTTTAGTTCGTAATTATTGACCTTATCAACACTATTTGGAAAAAAATGCGCTGACCTAATCCCAAAATCAACTCGCTTTTGCGTTGTAACAAAACTCACTAGCTTTTAAATCACATGTCTGTTAGCAGCCTCTGGGCCAACTTAACACTGGGTAAAGAGCTTTCAAGTTTGTTCAAATGAGGGCCAGGACCCTGCTAAGAAGATGTTAGGAAATATTTGTAATTTTGAAAAGGTATTTTACATTCCTTTCCAGAAACGAAATAGCCAATGATAACAACGTTTTTACTTAAGCTTCATTTTATATTTTAGATTAAAGTTTGTTCAATCCAAATTTCATCAAACTAATACTGGCTGAAACAAGATTAGATTGTTTGTTCTTTACGAAAATTGCTTTGGTCTATATTCCTTATGAGAGAAATCGTTCTTCTAATAAAATGTAATGATTTACTTTTTTCTTTTTTCATAAATTTTTAAGTTATACGCATTATTATCATCTATAGCAGGTTTTTGTAGCAAAATAAAATTCTGAATAATACAGTTCATATTGCTTTAATATCAAGTTTTTTCTTAAGAATATGATGGCTATAACTTTAGAAATTATTGTTGAAGTCAGTAAAAGAGAGGTTTCAATTTTGAATTCTTCATAACCATTGGAGGTCAGAGTGGGGCCATTTTTGAGAGAGGGGGGCATAATATTTGGGCTTATGTTGGAACAGACGAAATTCATACAAACGTCCATTTTGACTGCTATAAAAAATCATCTACACTGAAACTTTGTATTTTGAAAATGTACAGGCTATTTCAAAAATAGTAAAGAATGGTGGGTGTCAGTGTCATGACTAAAATTTTCCCCAAATTTAAATTTTAAGGTTTTTTCTGTGCTTTAGCAAGTGCTGAGGAGACCAATAGTCCAGCAGGCATGTTCACGAAACTTTCCTAAAGATATGACCTAAGTGTGTTCCTAAGACATGTCTTAGGAAAAAAGTTAGGAACATTCTAAGGTTAACTCAGGACACGTCTTAAGATGTAGCTCGACGGAACATCTTAAGTTAGGATATCCTAACCTACTAAAATCATTCTTATTTTTTACATTATTTCATACAGATAGAATCTGAGAGACTTTTGCAGGGATAAAACATTCAACATTTGCCATAGAAAATTATACGAGTCGGTAACACGATAGGCCTTAAACCAGTAATCCTAATTTGTATGCATTTTTTTTTTTAAATATACATTTACTTAAATATATTTAAATATAAGATGCACAGGGTTTCTATACACATCTTTTATCTCAGATTTATTTAAATTGTGAGAGTGACGCCATATTTGTGATGGGAGACCTAAATTCAAGAATAGGAAAAATGGATGACACACTTCAAGATATTGACGATATTCCTGAACGTAAAATTTTAGATAATACCGTACATCAGCATGGACATGAGCTAATTATCTTTCTTAACGAATCTAGTTTTTGTGTTTTGAATGGTAGATTCCAAGATGATAACTTCACATGTATCTCGAGAAAAGGTAAATCTGTTGTAGATTATATATGTGTCCCTATGGATACATTTAGGCATATCAAAAACTTTAAAGTGTTACCGGTAAGTGAAATTGCAGAGGAGTACAACCTACTCAGACTCATCGGGGAAAAATCGAAACTTCCGGACCATTCTGTCATTCTTTGTGGGTTTAAAATTCCCGAGTTTTGTTTAGTTTCTAATACCGAAAGCAGTGAACACTTCAAGACCCGATATCAACTAAATAAAATCCCAGCTAATTTTATGACTAGCGAACTGAGGAGATCTGCCTTAATAGCAACCATTGAATCGATTGAAAACGGTAGAAATACACAGGAATGCATGGATAAAATTTACGAAAACCTTAGTAACATAATTTATGATGAAATGGAAGCTATGATACCTAAAACTATGAATAAAAACAGAAATAGAATTCACAAGAAATGCAAACCCTACTGGACAAAGGAATTGACCGACCTCTGGAAAAACACTAAGGAAAATGAAAACAAATTCTTAAAATATACCGGAGAACGTAAAATCAAATCTGCTCTTAGACGCGAATACATACATGTACGTGATATATTTGACAAAGCTCTCCGACGCGCTGAACGAGCTTACAAGAAATCAGTAGCCAACGACATTGAAGATATGAGCTCGAAAAATCCGAACGACTTTTAGAATAAAACAAAACATACCTATGGAAGTTATCGACGGCGACGGAAATATAATAACGAGCGAACAAGATGTCCTTGATAAATGGCGAGACGATTTCAAAAATCTGTACAATGGCCTCAAGCAACGTTTTTGAAAACGACCACTATAATAACTGCAAGACGGATAAAAGCATTAAAGAAAGTTATATGGACGAAGATACGTATACATGTAATGAGGAAATAAATACCGATAATTCAGCGCAAGAAATAACAGACATAGTGATGCGTGCTAAATCTAAATCATCTCAAGGATTCGAACGAAATCCCATATAGTGTTCGTAAATACCCCATTGTGATCGACACATTACGTCATTTTTTCCAAAATATCCTTGATACGGGTTTAATTCCATCGATATGGCGGAAAGCTATAATATGTCCTATTCTTAAGGATCCTTCGTCGGACAGACGTCTTCCAATGAACTAGCGTGGTGTGAGTCTTCTATCTTGTGTTAGTAAACTTTATAGCTCCCTTATAAACAGACGAATTGTAAGTTACTTAGAGACAAACGGTATATTAGCAGATGAGCAAAACGGATTCCGAAAAGACAGATCGTGTGAAGACCATTTATTTACCTTAAATAGTTTAATACAAAACTATGCAAATGTTTACGTTTCTTTTATTGACCTTCAGAAATGTTTTGACTTCATTGATAGAGACATGATGCTATATAAACTTTTGTTGAATAATATAGATGGTAAACTGTATAAATCTGTTAAAAATATATATCAGAGCTCAGAATCTTGTGTACGAATTAACGGAAAACTTACAAATTGGTTTGATTGCAAAACTGGTGTCAAACAGGGAGATAACTTATCACCTACGTTGTTTTCTATTTTTATTAACGATTTAATACAGGAAATCAACAATATGAATTTGGGGATAGAATTGGGTAATCGCAAACTGTCCTTTCTGTTATATGCAGACGATATTGCCTTGGTAGCAAACTCTCCAGAAGATCTACAAACTATGTTAAATAAATTACATGGGTGGTGTAAACGGTGGAAAGTGCTTATTAACACTAACAAATCTAAATGTTTACATTTTCGTAAAAATAGGACAAAAGAAACCAGTTTTAACTTCACTATCGGATCAAATAAGCTTGAAAAAGTTGATAATTATAAGTATCTAGGAGTTAAATTTACACATACGGGTAACTTTACTCTAAATGCAGAAAATCTTGGCAAAGCAGGGGGCGAGCCCTTGGGAAAATTATATCGACTATTCATAATAATAAAGATTTTATGTTTAATGCGTATGAGAAATTGTTTTACTCCTGTGTGATACCAGTTTTGGATTATGCATCCAGTATCTGGGGTTTCAAAAAATTTCAATCAATTGATAATATTCAAAATAGAGCCATTCGATATTTTATGGGGGTTCACCGTTTTGCGCCAACATTGGCTATATATGGAGACACTGGATGGATACCTAGCCAATTCAGACGATGGATAAATATGATCCGATTTTGGAATAGAGTGTTGTCCTTTGACGAGGAACGAAGTACAAAAATTGTATTTGAATTTGATTATAATAGATGTAGAAATAACTGGTGCTGTGACTTAAAAGAAGTTTTTCATATTTTACAATTAGATAATTACTTTGAATCAAAGTTGATGGTGGATATAGATTTAGTTCAATCAAAAATACACACTTACTATTCAAACTATTGGAATAATGAAATACTTAACATCTCTAAATTACGTACTTTCGTAATATTCAAAACAGTCTTTGGAAGAGAAAATTACTTATTTTTAGATATGCCTAAGTATTTACGATCAACTTTGGCTCAATTTAGATGTGGTATTATACCAATAAGAATTGAGACTGGAAGATTTCAGGGGGAACCTATTGAAGAAAGAATTTGTGTTTTTTGTTCCAATAGAAGTGTAGAAGATGAATTTCATTTTTTATTACATTGTTCTTTGTATAACGATTATCGTAAAAAACTATTTGAAAATATTGGTCTTAATCAGTCAGAAGAAATTTCAGATGATGAATTATTACGTTTGCTCATTGTCAATTATCCTCGTCAGGTTGCCAAATATTTATACTCCTCTATTAAGAGAAGACAATCAATTGTATTTAAGTAATGAGTTGTAAGCAAATATATAAAAATAATACTTATACTAGTGTTGTTACGATAGTCGCCGACTATCGAAAAATCGTCGCTGAAGGCAGCAAGTCGGCGACAATCGATATATAGTAAGTTTTTATCATCGATAGTCGCTAAAATTCAGTCACGTGACAGATGACCTTTTACTGCGTAGCAATATCCATAAAAAGACTAAAGTATCATCAGAGACATAATAACATGTTATTAATGAATCTGGTATTATATACAGTGACCAACCTAGGGGGCGACCTGCTTTGTGATCGGTAACTTCGCCGGAATTTCCTCCGAAAGAGAAGTTGAAGTCGCACTGTATTCTGAGTTTACGATCTTGTTAATTTAACCCAAATGCAATAAAATGATAATTATCAAATTCATAAGACGATTTCACAAGCTCAGTTAGACCCTGTTGTGATTAGTAACTTGCGACTGTCTTATCTTCATGTGTTATAAAAACGGGTGATACTGTGCATTGAAAATTACAACCGATGTTTATTACATTTCATGCCGATATTACAATTATAGTTTGAAACTTGTAATTAGTTTATAATACTGCCAAATTATTGCTAAAATAATCAAAAAACGTTTGTTTACAGTTGTCTTCAAAATTAAACAGATTTGCTACATAACGGTTGTAATTGGGTTAAGGGTTGCACTAATACCTCCAAAATACACAAAAGTACATGGACTGATTTTATTTGTCATTTAACTTACCGAAGTACAAAACATTTAATGTATAAAATGTGTGAATGTATCAGATCAATTAAAGTTAACAAATTGGATAAGGTTTTACAAATTTTAGAATTTGTTTTATTTTTATTATCTTGCTTCTAATCCAATATCAATTAAAATTTTGCCCTAGGTTGGCCTCTAAGTATAATTGGCCTCTAAGTATAATATTAATTTCATTTGAAAATAAGTTCATTAAAAAAACTATTGGTATATGAATTATAAATTTAAAAAAGGTATTTTCTTTTATGCTGGTATCTTTCACTCATTGACAGGATGAAAAAAAAATCTTTGCTGGAATTTGAAAGTTTACATAATCGATTTTATAATCGATTGTGAGCTGCCGATTCAATTTGATAATCGATAGTAAAATTGTTCCGATTTTACAACACTAACTTATACCCACTGATATCCCAAAACTCCTTAAAGATTTATTTGTTGTATTATGTATTTAAACATGTATTTTTTGCTTTTTTGTCCTTTTGGGGTTTTTTTCCCCATCTTGCATTGCGTTCTTTCTTTATGTATTCTGTACATTATTGTGTACATTATTGTGTTTAAAGTGACATATAGGCCCGACGGGCCGGGTGTTGACCTTTTCGAGTTTTTCTTTTTGTCAATTTTACAATGTACTGTAAATACACGTCACTATAAAAATAAATTACTTACTTACTTACTTATATTTTAGTGACCAATAACAATTTAGTTCATACAAAGAAAAAAACCTAGAAATCCAAATAACTGCTATTTTGTGTAAAGAAAATCTGTATTAGGACAGCTTTTAATTACCTTACAAGCAAATAAGTATTTAAACAACACATGTACATTCTTTGAGTGTAAATTTACATTTAATATTCTTGTCATTCAAGTAATACATATACACGCGCTTTTCATACAGTTTATTCAACATTCCGATTTTTTTAAAATTATTTTTCAGAATGAAGTGATAAAAATTAAGAATGAGCACGCATAGCTTATATAAACCGATGTAGATTTATTCTTTAGCCAAGGACATTTCAATAATTTTTTGGCCAATACTAGTAATCAAAACAATGAATGTAACTTACTTAGTGTAGATATTAAAAATAAGTGAATAATTTTCTTTCGCCAAACAGAGACAGTGAAACAAAATTGTTTAATTTGTCAGCTCCCAGGCAGGCATGTAGCAACGGAGAAGGGGCGGGGGTTGGGTTCTGGGTCCCTCTCTACATAATTATGTTAAACGCACATGATAGAATGAATGACTATTCCCCCTACCGAATTAGGAATTTGAGATTTGTCGGAAATACTGGAACTGTAGAAAAGATTGCCTTAAATTATTCTATCGGTCTTAAGAAGAAAAAGCATCACAACAGTCCCAATATAAAAAAACGTGATTTTACAACTTTAGGATGTTCTTAGGACAGGGTAAGTGATGTCCCAAAGTTAGGACAAAGTTATGGCGGTTCCTAAATTTAGGAGAGCTTCGAAAAACTGACTTAAGACTAAGACGTATCCTAATACATACTTAAGACGCACTGTTGTCGTAAGATAGTTTCGTGAATATGCCTGCAGTATTCTATTATAAAACACAAATAAACTGTTTGATGGTCAACCGGTGGTCAATTACATGTATGATTTGAAAAATCTACGACTTACTTTTGGGAAATGTCATTTGAAACAGATTATGATTATCTCTAAAGTGATACAAATAAAATATTTCCAGTTAAAAAAAAAAGTAATCGGAGCATTGTGTGATGATAACGTTGGGAGGGTCGTTTCTGAAAAACAGAACGCACTTAGCAGTCTAAAAATTGTACATTTTTTCTATAAGTGAATTAACTTTTTATGTATCATTTATCTATTTACCTGTTCAATCATATCCGATTGCAAAGCATAGTTTATCTGATAAATATAGTTTCACGATTCGTTGGGGTTTGGGGGTGGGGGTAGTTCTCACGCCAAATTCACAAAATTGACCTAAACATAGTTTATCAGTTGTAAACTGTAGTTTCCGGACAGTAAACTATAGTTAACGACGTTAATAAAACAATAATTTGCGATTTATCTGATAGATATAGTTTCACGATTCGTGAAACTAAGATTAACAACTCTTAACTATAGTTAACGATTGCAAATTAAGATTTACAGATTTACCAGCAAAATTCATTGTTAACGTTTCTTTTGAGACAGATAAACTTAGATAATTAGTTTTCATAAACTATAGTTTACAACCGTTGAATATGGTGATGAAAACAATAGTTTACGGTTTGAAAACTATATTTTACGGTTTTCATCGTTTATTTTTTATGTGTACTGGGCTACGAAAATTGCGGTTTTCACAAACATTCCTGCTTTTCGTGATAGATATGGCACGCCAAAACAAAAATGAGCTAAGTATATTTTCACAGTCGATAAACTAGGTTTATCGGATAACACTGTGCCGGATAATTATGCCAGTGCCAAGGTGGCATTTTTGCACCCGTCTATGCTGCATGTATCGAAAAATTGAAATATGCCATATGATAGACCATTGCTAAGGAGTTTATAACTACCTTTGTTATTCATGTACCTCACCTGTCAGGTGAGATATTTACCTTAAAAAAATAAATTCCTACAGGAAATATTTTTCATGCCAGGTGAGACACACTAAAAACAAAAGTGGTTATATACTCTCTAGACAATGGTCTATCATTTGGTATATATGGATTCTTACGAAACTGCATCTTAAGCGGGTGCAAAAATGCCACCTTGGCACTGGCATAATTATCCGGCACAGTGTTGATTGTAAACTGTACTTTACGTTGTATGCTAGTTATTTTTCGTCATGCAAAATAGATATGTTGACAGGCAAGATAATTATGTCAACATGCAACATAACTATGTTGACATGCAAGAAAATTGCGTTAAGATAAGAATCATTAAAAAAATCCCCAAACATCAAATATCGCCCACATGTGACTTCCAACATACATGGTGCTACTTATTTATGTCGATATGCAAATTATTTATGTTGACATGCAATTTAGTTATGCTGACACGCGAGAAAAATATGTTGACATGCAACTTATTTATGTCAACATACAACTAGTTTATGTCAATATGCAACTTATTTATGTTGACATGCAACTTATTTATGTTAACATGCAACTCATTTATGTCGACATGCGAGAATAGATATGTTGATATGTGCAACTTATCTATGTCAGTAGGATGCACGTGGACATACTGATCTCGCATGTCAATATAACAAAGTTGCATTATAACATAAGAAGTTGCATGTCAACATAAATAGGTTGCATGTCAACATATTAAATTTTATCTCGCATGTCATCACAAATACGTAGCTTCTAGTCTGTTGGAAGTCACATCACATGTGGGAGATATTTGATTTTTGTTGTTGTTGAGATTTTCAATAATTTTGATCTGATTGCAATTTTCTTGCATGTCAACAAACATCTGTTGCATGTTGACATAATTATCTTGCATGTCAACATATTTATCTCGCATGTCGACATATTCTATAGAAAAATAACTTGTACACAAGGGGCAGAAGTATGCCACCATACTGGTTTGCTCATTTTTAAGCGCTAAGTGCATGCACTAGTGCTTATTAAGACTACACCAAAATTCATGATCTTTCACAATATCAGTGAAGTTTACTGAGGGAGCCTTTATTTACCGATTATATAATTGTACATGCCAGGGGACATTCCATTAGAGAGTCTGTTATATGCTGATAATATTAGACACATGTAGGGTGACTGCTGTGCGATATAAACAAAAGATGGCCAGTGGTGCGAATCTCGGAGTGCCAACCATTGCGATCAGATATTGCATTCTTTTGTTGATACAGAGTGCAAAACATCATTGGGGTGTTTTTAGATGAGGGACAAGCGAAACCCTTAAAAAGAAATATCAAGAAGACTTGTTACATATATATCTATATATCAATAGAACTATAAAATGCTGCATTTTGTAAATACTAAAGAATAATGCATTTATCACTTGATAATAGAGTGTACTTGACACTTAACACACGAGGGAAATAGTGAAAATTATGTCTGCTATCTAATTGCAGTACATCCATTCAGTTTAAGCTCGCCCTAACAGAAGATTGCAAAGAAATCAGCCATTTTAAGTGTTAAGCATTTTACAGAGCAAGTCTTAAGGCATCGTTTTTACATACGGTACTTTCAGGTTACGGTACATTCTCTATCTTTTCAGTTAAGCAGCTAATAATAAATATATATATACTTTCTCATGTACTTAAACGATAAAATTCTATATTAAGCAATTTAGATTAAAAAAAAAAAGTAGCCGGAAAATCCATTCACTTTCAGTACTTTCAGAACTTTGATTGTGAATTTGGCGTGCCATAGGGTGGGGGTGGATCCGATAATCTCGAATGAGGGGTGCGTGACCTTATCTTGCTTATACGGCATATTTATAGACATTTTAATTTATACCTCTAAGTCGATGCTAAGCTTCAGGGATGGTAAGTATTATTATTATTTTTCTGTGAGTTTGTGATGATCATTGATTTTTTACACTTATGGCCAAAGGTACATAACCATGATAACTCGTAGATGGCGTAATTATCATGTGGGTCTGACTTGCGGAAGTAAACAAAAACTGACGTCAGGTCATGCGCACAGTATAGTTCCGTAATAATTTTTCATAGACAGAAGTACATTGAAAAGCAAAATATTAAAATTATGCCACTTTTTACCCCAACAACACCTTTTGACGGAGATGTCGGTAAGAGTTACTTATATATTATATAGAAATGAATAACCCAAGCATCAATATTAGTACGATTTAAGATAGAACGGTTAATCTGAAAGGGTTTGACACAGAGTCCCAAGAAATGACAAATCACAAAGACAGGTGGCCTATCATCTGTCTGACCGTCATGTTACTCAATAATCAAGATGGTGATAATCTGTTGACTAAAGAAATTTTTTTTAATGCGTTAAACGGTTAAACGGTTTATGGTGTACTATCTCAAAAGGAAAGATAGGTTTCTAAAAATCGATAATCAGTTTTGATAATAGTGTAAGTCTCATATTTTTATCATTTCTTGAAGAATCAAAGTATAATTCATCCATATATTAATCATGGCCAACAGATCAGTGCTGTCACAGCACATATTGGTATAGAAGTAGGGGTCCTTTAATGAGTATTATTATCTACTTTGGAAAATTGTAGATCATTAAATAATAGGTTTATTGTAAATTAGTATCCACAGAGTCTGACAGGTAGTGATGTTCCAATCATCGATTATAATCAAAAATCAGTCGATTGTTACCGCATTCTAAGCGCTCAATCATATAAGGTTTCATTATGATTAATCGGTTGAGTTTTTTTTTTCCTTTCAACGAGCGCATATCATAAACAGAATATTCTTGATGCGAACTATCAAAACCCCAAAGAGGCACGTGGTCTGAAAATGGCTGACATGTCAGACGAGCTATATCCTTATCCGGGAAATAAAGCACATTCTCGGGTTTGGACGTATTTTTGTTTCAAGAAAATTAATGTTGGACCGCCTAATAAAGAAAATCTTTTGAATACAACATTTTTATGGCAAGAAATACTAAGTAAATTAAAATACAAAAGGCCTAGTAACAAGTCAGTTAATTGTATGTTGTTTCTTCATGTACATTTATTTAGCACTAAACTATAAAATATAAAAACTTCCCATTATAATCGATAGTTAGTAAGTTGTGGGAAACTGATTATCAATTATGAAAATCTCACCGATTCCCAAGTCTACTAACAAGTTGATAGAAAGCTAGTTAACATTTTCTGCCAACTTGATAGTGTCAATCTTTTGATTTATTCTTGACTCCCAAAACCACAATAATTTGATAATTTTGAACACTACCAAAAATACAGAGCCTCGATTTAACAGAATTTAGGAAAACATTGAAATTTTGCAATGAAAAAGGTTATGATATTTGATTTCAATTTAGGTTTAACGGAATCACAATATATCCAAATTCGAATTGAGACACATGTATATATCTTCTATCAATATCTTTTTTTTTTTTACATGAATTAAAGCACTAATATATCACTGCATTATGTTACTACTATTTCAAGATAGTGTAACGGAAATAAATAAAGGTAATGCATACAAACTCAATGCAATATAAAGTACCTTAGGTTTTCTTCAAATCATTTAATTTGTTTTCCAGAAAAGGCAACCAGTGAGATGAACACAGAGGAAAACTGGGCTGTCATAATGGACATTGTAGACAAGGTCAACACAACAAATGGGTAGGGGGAAGTCTGCAGTAAAGACCATGCAGACCTTTAATTTGTAATAGTTTACTTGTTTTACTTGACCTCTGTATATTTGCCATATAATTTCTGATTGCAGAATATGAGCATTGATAATTTCAAAAAGCTGATGTATTTAAAATTTTAATCTGATTTTTAAGATTGTGTAACATACATGATTGTATTACAGTGTGTTGGGTTTTTTCCTTAATATTAAATTAGATTGTTGAAATTTTCATTAAAATCATATTGATTAATTATTTTAGGCTAAAACCCCATGAGATATTGATAACCAAATAATATAAAGATAGCTAAAGTATCTTAAGTATCCTCATTAAAGAGCTACTCAATTTTGTTGTAGATCAAAAGACTGCTTGCGTTCAATTGCTAAAAGACTGAACCACCGTGTACCATTTGTAGCCATGCAAGCATTAACGGTAAGCTTTGATTAGGCTGGGACTGAGGAAATGAGTCAAGATTAATGAACATTGTTTTATACATGTAAAATGTTCATTAATCTTGATGAAGAGATATACTTTGCCAGTATTAGTTGTATTGAATGTAAAGTCATGGAAATGATATTTGAAAATGTACTGCCAGTACTAATGGTATTGCCTAGTCATTTCTTTACATTCTTACTAGAATATAAACTGTAGCAGCAGTGATGTGTTATCAGTTCTCTCTGTAAGAGATAATTTAAAATTTGTAATAAAATAAAAACTAAAACTCGGTATTGCAACTGCAGCCTCTAATGAATTGTTTTGCTATCATTTTCCTTTCTTACTTTTAACAGTAAAATGTTGCAGATAATTTTACGGCTGTACATGGATGATCCTTTGTTATACCTTGTAGTTCTTGCTACGGTACTTGATGTCTAATGTTATTTAAATGCATTTTTTTGTTTAGCTTTTAGATGCATGTGTCAACAACTGTGGCAGGCCATTTCATTTAGAAGTTTCATCAAGAGATTTTATCTCTGAATGTCGAACACTGATAAATCAGAAAGTAAGTTGAACTCTAAAGTGTTTTATGAAAGAAAGAGAGGGACATACTGTAGATTCCTAATTAATTGCAAGGAATTAATATCTTTGTAAAATCGCACATCTCACAGATTTTAAAATCTCGCTTTTATTTTTCGGACAGATGTAAACTAAATGAACTATGATAAAAATATGGCATTCGTGATTTAATGTTCTCACAACTTGATGCAAAATTGCAGAATAGCAGAAATAAGTTCTTGCTTAAAATAAGGAATCTACAGTACACAACATCTCTAATATAGAAATTTTCCGAGGTGGTTATTGAAATATTGGAAAAAAATGCCCATTTTTTTTCTTTTTTACAATCAACAGGCACATCCAAAAGTGGCTCAGAAGTTGAAATCGATGATCAAAAAGTGGGCTGAATCTAAAGAGTTTAAAGATGAACCAACACTAAGGTCTAAATCTTGTCAGATATTAAAACAACTTAAAAAAAACCCTGTCAATTTAATAATTAAAGATGAATGTATGTGTATTTTAAAACTAAATTATGACCTAAAATTATTGATCGGTTTGCATAAATGTATCTTGCTGCATTGAAAATGATATTTTAAATTCATATGTTTTGCAGTTTGATACCATCATTTTATAGCAGCTTAAAATCAGAAGGAATTGACTTCAATGACCCTGATGCTCCGGTGAGTCTACCTTAAAACTGACTTCATACTAATAATGAAATGTTGTTTTTTTTAAACAAGGTGCTTTTTTTTGAAAACAAATACATTTACCATACTGTCAAGACTGTATTTAATAATAAACTTATATAGTTAAACTTTTAAAACAGGTGCACATTATCAGCAATTTGTACATAGATTGTATGAAGTAAGTCAGGTTTAAAATGAAATTGTACACATTTTGAGGGAATATCATAAATACGTGACTGACTTGTTGCATGCATTTTCTAGACTAAAAAGACTGTACAGTTGAGCTCTAATCCTGATGTTGCCAATAGCCAGCAGGAGGAAGATGATTTAGCCAAAGGTAAATCAATATGTATAACTGCCAAAGGTAAATCAATATG
>WFKH01011801.1:36166866-36189043 GCA_016163765.1 Magallana hongkongensis
ACCCCCCCTCTAGATCCGCGCATGCAATGTGTACTTAACATCAGCCCAAAGTTACTTTTCCATGCACATTCCCAAAAGAACTTCCAGTAGTCTAAAAAATACTACAATTCCCATGGACATCATCCAGCTAACTCCGGGGTGTATTCTGTATCCAGCTGATATTCCCCTCTTGGTCGGGTCCGCTTTTAGCGCTGCCGTTAATGTATAGGACGCATCGGACCTAGATTTGCCTGATAAAAACACCAAACATTTGAATTTGGATATATAAAACATTTCTTTTCATTAATTTTTTTACTTATACAATTTCCTTACATTTTGGGCTTGGTTTTGAAGCTGAGGTCTCCTTTAAATCATACATGCCTCGTAGAACTTCAAACTTTACGGATCCATCAGTGTGCCCTTTATGTCTTTTTTTAACCTCAGCCACAATTGCACATTGAAACCCGCCGCTAAGTGCGTCGCATTCATTTAACACTATATTTACTTTCATATGGGCGATGTTAGCTAAAAAGATGTTAATTATAAAAATCAAGTAAAATATAAACTATACATTTGGAGAATAAAAGGTTCATCATAATTATCACCTATATTATTCTTATAACGTTTGCTTGTCTAAAACAAGAAGATTTTAAAAAAGTATTATGCCTATCCTGATGTTGGTAGTAAAGGTAAGGTTTATATATTTCAAATTTTTTCCAAATCAGGTTTATTTAACAATCAGATGAAAATGAAAATCAAAATAAACATTTTCGTTGACGCACTGTCCTTCCTGATATACTTTATCAAATATAACACATAACAAAAGAGTAATGATGTAGGTCCCCTATAGTAATATTTCATTTGTTAAATTTTTAAAGAGTTGTCCCCATAATTTCTTGCATCAAATATTGTGCATTGCTATTATGTATAAACTATTTACACTTCATCAAGTTAGTTTCACATATTTCAGTATAATAGCATTAAAGTTCTTGCAAAGCTATATGGTTCTTGAATTGAAGTCAAAAATCTGAAAAGACAGACGAACACAGGATGATCAGAAAAGTCCACTTGAACCTTCGCTTCGGGTTTTCTAGAAAGTCGTCAACTGTAGCATGCATTGTTTTGCACAAGTTATTAAACTGTAAATTGGTAACAACACTATTATCGATTAAGGAAATATTATAAAATTTACCAAATGTTGCTACTTTTATACCTTTATCCGCAGCAGATGTAGCACTTTTGTCCCGCAACATCGTCTTAAATTGTGGAAACATTCTTATTCTATACGGTTGCGTCCACAGTATGTCTTGACTGAATCCAACCAGGAGATGACGGGCTTGACTTATATTACTTAAAGGCTGGTAGAAGATAAAAAACGCCGAAACCGTCTTTACATTCTCTATCAACTTTGGGCTTAATCTGCATTCGATATTTATCTTTCTCTTGCCACTTCCCTTAATATCCCTATAAACCACTTTCGCCATTCCGAAATCTAGTAAATAATAAAACAAATATTTTCATACCCGTTTAACAAAAAAAAAAAAAAAAAAAAAAAAAAATGGTTTTCTAATAGTAACGGTCACTAATGTCAACGTATACCTTCGATGTTGAAACTTTCCAGCATTTTTTGGTTGTACTCAGCAACTAAATTGTCCTGCAGAAAAATACAACAAAATTTATTGTTCATTTTTGTTGTTATGTTTTTGTATTAATTAAACCTTAATAAAACCATATTTCCCGCTCCTTTCATACATCTAGAACTTAATATTTCACTCCTGTGACAAAATCCCTATGCACAACTTTTAGTAAAAGGGTTCAAATTCCTACTAGTATATTAGAATTTTTCTCCACGATTTTGAACCCAATAAAGATTGCAATTCTATTCTAATTTACTGAACGCATATTAGTTATCTCCTTGATCACTTACGTGTTAGACATTTACTATGTAGAGTACTCCATATCGATATAGTTTTTAAAAAGTTGACTTGAGACAGCTATAGGCAACAATTTATACAAAAGACGAAAACGAATTTCAATAAGTCATCATTTTTTACTACAATATTCAACAGCAATTTATCTTTATGCACTGATTATTTTAAACGATTAAATTTCAAAGAGGTACTCTTGTAACGTTAGACAAACACCTTAATTACCGTAAAATCGTTGAATACATATTATGTACCTGTACATGTAAACAAATCATGTATTTCGCTTTTTACAGAACGATTAAACTGTCACTCTGAATTTCAATGCAAATGACGAATCATATTCTTTTTCTGTCCAAACATTTTGTTTGTGTCCGAAAGAGAAAAATATGACACGCAGTGCCATAGACCCTATTTGTCATACACAAGCAAATCAATGGCTCAGATATATTTATTATTTTGAAAACAACCAAAAGAGTTTGTTTATAGCATAAACAAAAAAATCCAAATTGACATCATCCAGCCAACATCTGGGACTATTCTATATCCAGCTGATTTGCCTTTCTTGGTCTTTCCCGATTTTACCGACGCCGTCAATGAAACGGACGCATCCGGTTTTGCTGATTTACCTGAAGGAAAAGCGAATCATTTTATTAAGGTTTTTTATACTGTATATATTTCATATACATATAGAAATGCATAGTTGGCTTTTAATGGTAACTCTCTTGGTTACTATTCAATTCATTACATTTTGAGCCTGGTTTTGAAGCTGCTGTGTTTGTCAGTTTGTACATGGCTCGAAGGATCTCAAACTTTACGGATGCATCTGTGTGCATTTGGTGTCTTTTTGTTACTTCAGCTACTATTGCACATTGAAATCCCCCGCTGAGTACGTCGCATTCATCCAACACAATGTTAACTTTCATTTCGGCTTTGGAAGCTGAAGGTTAAAAACACAAAACAAAATATGAAAAAAAAAAACACACATTGTGATATTTCTGATTTTTTCCCCTTATTATATCATCCTACTATCGAGCGAGATTTGTATGCTTGATTGTTTTGATTGTGTTTTTTACTATTATTTTGAAAATATAAATAAATGGTATCTGATTAGATGCTTATATGGACAAGCACGCTTAAAGTCCAGTATCTGATTAAATATAAGACTGACGTATATCTCAAACACATCTCATCTTCAAATTTCGATCAAAGATTTTTAAAGAATCATAGGTTAAGACTGGAACTATTTCCCAGATTTTAGACTCATCCATTAGAACAGGGAGTGGATAACACTCGGGGTAATGTCCCGTAGATCTATTACTAGGAGTTAGTCTTGGGATATGGATTTAAGGTGGAATAACACATCATCACAAAATGGCTGACCTCTGATCGAAACGAAATTTCGTTTTATTAAAAGGATTTTATCGACGGAAACATGTAACTTACTATATAGCCGAGTGGATAAAGTGTCGGGCTTGCGATCCGTACATCCCGAGTTTGAATCCCGCAGGGGCTTTTGTTGTTACTTACTGAATTGAATTTTTTAGATATTCATTTTTTATCCCCAAACTGCAAATTTTTCGGTTATTTGACATATGTACAGTTTATTTATCATTATATCTTTCATAATCAAATAATTTACTGTTAATTTGAGTGACTTTTCCAGGTGTGTCATTCCACCTTAAGTTTTAATTTGTTGGCAATGGATGCGGAATAGACAAATTCAAGGGAAAAAGTATACTATTACTTCATCGTTCAATGGTTCTTAAAACAGACATGGTGATCAATAAGATGTGTACCCTTTTCATACAGTCTGACTAAATATCACATGCAACAAATAGAGGTACCAACACACCGTCGCCAACAGTACAGCTAGCATCCTTATCCTTCAGTAGATTTTTAAATTGTGGAAACATTCGAATTCTGTACGGATCTGTCCATTTCATGTCGCCTTGGAATCCCACTAGTAAGCTGCGGGCTTGACGATTATTACCCAAAGGCTGGTAAAAGATGAAAAAGGCCGAAACAGACTTTGTATGCTTCACGAAATCTGGATTAACGCTGCATCGAATATTTATCTTTCTCTTTTCGCTTCCCTCTACATCCGTATAAGCTAGTTTCGCCCGTCCAAAATCTACAAAATCAAATAAATTTCTTCTAGATAAATGGTGTTATCTGTTCAAGCATATATTTCAAATAATAAAGTTCAAAGTAATACCTTCAAAGTTGAAGCTTTCCTTCATTTTTTGGTTATACTCTTCAATTAAATCGTTTTGCTGTGGACGAATACAAAGAACATGCACTAGACGCAGTCATATGGACAGAAATATCTGCAAACATGTAACAATGCATTGCTATGTAAAAATACAATATCTTGCTTAATATACCACCAAAAGTTACTCAAACAGCCTGAATCGAAGTTTTTGACCTTGATATATCATCCTAACATCCATGACACTTGAACTGAACTGAAGGTTGTGTCCATCAGTATTTTCTTCTCTTGTTCCCATTTCAAACAGTACCCAAATTCTGTCATTTTATTATTATCTTTTAGATGAGTGATAGGTAGAAAATAAATACTATGGTACTCAGGTGACCGTCAAGGCCTGTGGGCCTCTTGTTGTTTATACTACAGTTCAAACAAGATGTCGAATTTCATTATAAAAAATTTCTTTTTCTTATTATTTAAGAAATTACTTGTCATTAAAATAAAAAATCAAAGGGAAATAGTATGTTCGAAACGCTTTGGAAATGTTACATTTTCCTATAGAACAAACAGTAATACCGGTATCGAACACTAGCGCAATTTGGTTCTTCATGGTTTAGTTTGGAAGACATCATGATGTCTCCATGCTCTTCCATAAGATTCTAAAAGACAACTTCTCTGTAAATCTCAGTTATGCACGTGCTATTCATTTGTAAAGTACTGCGGTTTAGTGAAATAAAAATGTTGTTACTACGCTTAAAATCGCATCATGAAAGAAAGTTTATTGGGTTTTTCTTGGAATTTAAGTGGTACCAGTCAAAATAAGAATAACAAGAATGACACAATATACATTGTATGTAATACACTTCTTTGAAAAATTACCATTTGCTAATACAAATAAAACTAGTAAATCAAAAATCCTTTTCAAAGCCATTGTCAAAAGTTCTATACTGTTGAAAAAGGGATACGTATACAAGGTGTAGACTTACATTTAAACTAAAATACGTGACGTGATATCAATTATGTCTAGACTCTTGGAATTTATCATGATTTTATTTTCAGATTTTGTGTTGAAGGAAACAAAAATAAAAGCCAAAAAAGTTTTTAATTATATCATGCTAAAACCATTCTCTGTATGACACAGGTTCGTAACATAGTGAGATCAGAGGTAGGCATACACTCTACCTTTCCAGAAAGTTATTAAAAATATCCACCGATCGAAGAAATAAAATATATTGTTCAAAACCTGCACTTTGATTGCAAATAGTGGTCATTTCTAATCTCAAAGTGGATGCGAGTTTGAGTTACAAGCATGCAATGTAACTACAACTACAAATTCTTTTATTACGTTCGATACATGCCATTTAGTGTAATGGTCTTAAAATATGATACAAAACATAGGCTGAAGATACATGCAAAAATAATATTTAAAAAAAATGATTTGGAAACTGCGATAAAATATTAACTTGCCATTTTGTAGAATTTGCTGTCGTCTTTGTAATTTGGACCTGAAATGTGAATTAAGATGGATAAAATTAGATGAATTTATAGCCAATATTTTAGATGGATAGGGATTAGAACATAATTATATATTCATACATACATTTTGGTGATGCTTCCTCGTCTGAGGGTTTATAAAAGTCGGATAACAAAGCCACCTGGCTATCGCTAACAAAGTGAGCTTTCACTGCATTTTCACAGAGAAACTGCCCAGGAAGTGGATCACATCGATGTAGTATGAAAAATATACTCATGTAGCTTTTAAACCCTGAGAAAATGAAAAAAAATACAGTTAATATTTAGAGTATTCCTTATAATAACTTTTTACATTTTTACAAAAATGAATATGTTAACAACAAGTTTATGATAAGTTATTTGGTGTAAACAGAAATAATGAAGTGTTATAACACAAATCTATGTCTTTAAGTTGTTTTTTAATCAACTTTTACATAAGTTATATTGAAGCCACCAGTGCATTCGTATAAACTATCTGTCTAGTTCAATTGTATGGGCAATGGCCTTTGATATTATGACAGGAATAGCACAATATACCCCCCCCCCAAAAAAAATGATAATAAATTTCATCGTTATGAAGCATAGAATAATGAGACAATGTGAGTCTACAACTAAGTATACTAACATCAACTAATTGACCTGAATGTGGAGCAACACAATTAATGTTCCTCTTTCTTCAGTATATATGGGATTTCGATAATTTAATATACATGAACATATTTTTTATTGAATACATTCAATAGGGATTTGAAAAACATATACATGTACGTATATCTTCACCTTCTTGAGCTGGTCAAGACAAAGATAAGGAAAAAAGTCATGCAAGAGAGCACGCAAAGCGTTTTGAACTGATACTGACTGTCAGAGGTGACCTTTTCGTCAACATTTCTACTCTCCAACGCTGACTTCAAAGAATTTGGCATATCCTTCAGGTCTGCAGTGGATTCCCATTTTGCATTGCATACCCCTCTGCTTTTCTTGTCATCGTATGAGGCCTCTAGAATTATGAAACCGCATCAGTTAAAACACAATCACGTTTGATAAATTGGTATGTAAGACATACTAGTAGTGTTTTGATATATCAGTAGTATAAGTTTATATTCCGACTCCTTAAATTGTCTTGCCCTCAAAGACAGCAGAAGCCATCAATAACGACCCTGACAAGCCTCAGTACTGTAGTAGATTAATTGTTCGTCAAAGGGACCGTTCGAATAAAAATAATATTTGAAACACAAAAATACGATTAAGAGTGATACATTTTGGCTGGAATTAATCATAAATGGTTCGGAAAAGATTTTTTTCCCTGACACTGTTTTATTAAAACAATATAATGCTTTCTTTGGTTATTCATGTGGGTATGAACGTAGCGAGCATCGTAGAAAAAATACATAACCCGCTAACGCGGGTAATGTATTTTTTCTGCTATTACGTCTTTCTTTATATACAATTATTGAACTAATCATAAAGAATAAGTTAAAGTAACTAAATTATAATTACGTTCGATAGAAGAAATAGCCAATTATTCTTATAAGGGAATTTGAGTCTGACATCATCATGACCGTGATTTTTTTAATTTTTTTTTTTTAAGGTAGCTCAAGGTTTCGGCCGATCGATAAACTGGTTGGAACTGGATCGTGTAGATTTCAGCTGTCAGTTTCTAAGATGACAAAAGCTATATTTACATTCGGTATATATTTCCCCTTATCTTAGCATAGAAAATCTGTGACGTTCAATTTTGAATAACACACACGGCGTATGAGTACAAGTGAACGTCAACACGTGTTTTGAATAGATTTAACTTACATTACTGTCATGTTGTAAATTTTGAATTTACCTGGTGGCAGTAAATACAAAATTTACAACATGACAAGTTGTCATGTTGTAAATTTTGTATTTACTGCCACTCGGTAAATTCAAAATTTACAACATGACATTAGCATTTGGTTAAAAACTTTTGAAAATTAATCGTTAAATCATATCTTTTTGATCTCAAAAAATAAGTTTTCCCGGCACAGTTTCTGGAACTATATTTTTAGCCACGAAAGCGCATTAAATAACATGTTTTATGGCTGTTCCATCAATTATTAATATCCCTTACAAAGAGCGTATAAATAATGGCTTTAAAGCGATGATACAAAAATATTTCATACAAATAAACATCAAAATGAATATAAAGCTAACGCGCGGTATTCAATTTGTCTGCACGGCCTGGTGCGTTATAGGACCGACAATATCCAAAAATAAGTATTCAAATACAGGTTTAATAGAAAAACTATAAATCTTATATTTGTTGTACTACATCGTCTTAACATTCAAATTTTACTTTACCAGCTAATGTGTAGAACTTGTCAGCATCATGACTTCTTAGATCAGGTGACCATCTCAGAAAGAAATGTTTACATGCAATAATGAAGGCCTCAATAAATAGCCGACCATCTTCGTGTTTAATTTTTGTATTTGGGAAGCATGATATTCCAAATATTTTTGCGTCATCCACAACCTTGATATGACCGTCAAAGGTTAGATATCTTTTTTCTGTAAAAATTCAGAAGCAAAATTAATTTTTTAAACAAAATTACAAATCCCAAAACGAAAGCCACAAAAATCACTTATATTTTTTGCACTTATAATTTAAGAGCGAAATAAAGAGGGTAGTTTTTTTCTTACTGAAATATTTGTCTGTGTATTTTTTATCAATACTCAATTTTCCTCTGTCTTCAGATGGTAAATCTGATGCCTTAAATAAAAGAATGGAAAAACTATACCCCAACAGCATTTGACAACATGTTTAATTATCATCTTTTAAATATTATTGTTGCAGAGTAATTGAAAACAACAACATTCTTACCAAAACTATGATTTTCATACAGCTAGCAAGAAAGGAAACTGAAATAAACTCAAATTGGTTACTGTGTTGATTTTTTCCTATAATGTGCACATACAGTACTGTTACTAACAATTGTGCATGTTTCATTTTCAAATTTCAAATCAGTAAATTAACATATGTTACAAGTTTCACTCACTTTGAAATAAATTCATTTCCACTAACAATTATTTGTTGCTATGATTAGTTCAATATAAACACTAATATTCTGTTCCATCGTCTGCTGAAAAGTATTTTGAGTATTTCGAACCCGATGTAATTTTTTTCTACCAAAGTTATCGTTCGTGTCTCACCTCAGACTCTAAGCCTCAATAGACAACCTTATGTTGTAGCTTTCTTTGCATCACTAGATATTTCATGTGAAGTCTGCAAAACTGAATATTAATTAAACGCAACGTAAATTACACTTAACAGACGAATATTGATATTAAGCTGGTTTTATTAAAAACATGGTCAAAAATCATGTTTAACAAAATATTTATTAAATGATTTGTGCGTTAAATATTGTTTAAATGATTTTTAAGATTAATCAATCTATTTTAATAAATTTCTTTTAATTACAATGTTGTACACCCCGTATTAATTAACAAAACATCTATTTATTTGCCCGCCCTACAAAATCAAACGTGAGAGCAATATTGTGGCGCATATAAGCGAGATTTGAGTAGATCATTACTGAGTTAACAAAAACAAATTGATACAGTAACTATACTGAGAAGATGAGGAGAAAAATTATACAGCCAAGGACATTAAGTTATGTTTCCAGTTAAAGGGCAAAAGTAACTGAATTTATTATTGATAAAATTGTAAAAAACATTTATTGTTCAGTTTATGTACTACCATTCTGGAACCTATTAGGCATGCACAATTTATATAACACAAATTTTTGTATAACGTTAAAAATGTTAGGGTATTTATTTTTTGTGACCATGCTTTGTCACATCCCTAGTGAGGATTTTTTTAAATTTCATTTTTCAAAGCAATATGGGTATATAAAAAATATATCATATTTATGATATTATACATGCATATAAAATATATCAGTATAAATAAGAATATCATATTTTTTAAGGTTTATGGTCAGTGGCGTAGCTAGGATTTTTTTCAGTGTATTCAAAATCGGCAGTGAGTGCATGGTCTTGGGCAAAGCCCCCGGAAGCTCCTGGATTTTAGGTTTTAGCTTTTGGATTTTCCGGGGTTTTTTTTAATGTGAGATATTGTCTCAAAATGTTACATTTACATACTGTACATGTGTAAGGAAAATGTTGAATTTTTAAAAAATGTGTATATGAAACATGGATGCCCCAGCGGAAACCAACTGCAAATGACTTTTGATATACGCCGTTTTGAAACAGCTCCATTTTTTAAAAACAAAACATACGAACCTTAGATGACATACTTTTGATCAAGTTTATTATTGTGACTATGTTCAAATTTGAATCATCCGCCGACTTATAATTAAGGTGGTATATGGGACATTTGTCGATATTAATATGGATTAAAGTACATTATCATTAAAATACTTTCACTGGTTGAGATAGAATTTTTAAATTTCACAATATTTAACAAAAAAAAAAAAAATACGTTTTAATTTTTGGAAAGGTTAAAAATTTAAAATCCCCAACGAGATTCAAACTCATGACTTACAGATCCATGGTGAACCCTCTAACTTACTGCGCTACGCTGTTAGATGACAAATTTGGGAAAGAAACTATTTATAAAATTACTCTTGATTTTATTGTTACTTTTGATAAATAATACGTCACAACATGAAGGTGTCCCATACCACCTAAGTATAGACAGAATACAATATATGGACAAACCGGCAGGCATACACTCAAAATTTATTGTTTTTCCATGTTTTTGTATGAATATATAAACTGAAAAGGAGTTAAAAGCTTTTCTTCTCATTTTGATAATTTTATTGTAGATTATTCTTTTCAGCAAATAACATGAAAGTCAATGCGGTATAGTTCGTCCATTTATTGAATCAAACGTTACGATAAAAATTGGGTACTTAAAAATGAAAATTATTCCGTGGAACCTTAGAGGCACGCACAAACAATAGGAAAGTCTTAAGACATATGTTTTGCAAAATTCTGTGTATTCATTTGCGTTTTTGCGTAAAGGGCGCTACGCCACTGGTGGTAGAGATTCCAGCAAAACATACCCTTTTAATTTTTTTTATACACCCTCTCCTGATCATCTTATGAATGGGCATAAATTCAAATACGTTTTATAGATTTTGATAAACAATCAAAGCTATTTTTCACGGTATTATATAGGTTATACTATCTAGTTTTGCATGCATTGACCAATTACATTTGTAGACAGTATTTACTTTTGACGGGAAACTTTATATAATGTCAGAATTCGTATATCTATCCAAAGGACATAGCAAATGAAGCTAATAAAATATGATTAATGCACAACTAAATCTAGATAACTTTCCAACCTTGCAAATTATTACTTACAGGAGAGTCGATAAAACTGTGGAAGTCACAGAGATTAGATAGAATTCGTTTGGAAGTGGTTAATATACTTACTATGGAACAATCATTGAATCATTTATTTGAAACACAGGGACCTGACGTTAAAAATATTTTTTTATTAAGATAATTCCTGTATTAGTATTTATCATATCTTAAAAAATAACTATTTAAACGTCAGGTGCCTGTGATTTGAAATTTATATGATTTATCTTTTCATTATATATTTGGATACTGCATGCGCCCCATAAGATCCGCCACTGCATTTATCAGTGTATATTGATTTTGGTGGTGTATTCTTCATTTACAATGCTATGAGTCAGAGTTCTCTCAGCTCAGGAGGGGGAAATACATAGGATTAATATATTTTTTCTCTTTTTTTATACAGTGTGCTTGCAAAAAATGACCAAACAAACACCGCGCGAACATTTCATTTTGACAAAACCCCCCTGTGATTTAAAACGGAAGTGATATTAGAAAGTGCCCGGATTAACATAATATGATGGCGAGTAGCTGTCCAAAAGTGGTATCGAAGTAAATCCGGACTGACAACATGTGTATAAAAAGGGTTGTGAATTAGATTTGTGTTTACAGGAGGATATTTTGTGCAGGGATAATCGTCAAAATGTCGACTGAAAAAGTACGAGTGGCCGTGAGAGTCAGGCCAATGAACAGGCGAGGTATCGGGCGATATTTATAAATTTGTTTATAAATGTTGACATCAACAATACACATTTTAATGCGATTCATTTAATGAAACCAAGATTTTTTCAAAAGCAGGGTTCATAGCCTTTGTTGAATATTTATATACTAATAATAACATTCGAATGTAACTTAATATTGTGTTCGAAATTGAAGAAGGTTAAAAAGACAAGTCATAACCTTACATTTACGCTTGTAACACGAGGTTGTCCCCAGACACTCGAAAGTAAGACACGCCCCCGCATTTTTATTTTGTGGTCTGGGGGGTTAAAACAAGATAAAGTTTCATGGATTCATTGTGGAATCTGTACATAAACATTTTATTCAAAATATAGTGCCTATAATTGAGAGAGACCCAATGAATGCTTATGGTCTGATGCAAAAGGGGGGGGGGGGGGGGTGTAGGGGGTGTAGGGTGTTAGTTCTAAATAATGCATGTCTCACCCCCTAGTTCTTTGTTGAAAATACAACAAACTAGTGTCTAGTGTTCTTTTCTTACATTATTTCTCTAACAAATGAGTTTTTTTCACTTCATGTGAGCTGGACATGCTTTTACTTGCTGTTATACATGTACAATCTTCAGCAATTTCAAGAAATTGTATGTGTCATGAAATTGTGTCAGTGTGATGTGAATATAGCTCACTTTTAGATATGGTAAATGTTCAGAACATTTTAGGTGTTTTTCAAAAAAATATAGGGTGTCATCAAAATTGTTAACTACATATTTCTGTTTATGGTCTGTTTATCATCTAATATAATCTTTCATAATCATGTATTTTGGACATATTCTCAACCACAATGGGCTAATGGTAAACAAGTGCTCTGATCCATATAGACTTCAAAAATGGAAACTAGCTCTTTTGAGATAAAAATATTTCTTAGTTTCATTTGTTCTAAAATATATACAACTATATATTTAGAAGGAAACAATCAGTGATATGAATTTTTACACATTTTGGCAGTATGTATTGGAGGCAATGTATATAATTAAGTTTAACAAAGATTTAGAAAATGAATTGATTACATTTTTCAAATAGCAAATATAAAATTTTATGGCTGTGCTGGTTCAGAGGCATACACCATTTGAAAAATAAATTGTATTATCTTTCCAGCGCTTGCTGCAATTATAAGCACATCAAGTTAAAATGTTGATTTTGATATAAAACAATTTAAACTGAATACATGCAAACCTTGTATGTTTCACTCAGAATGATTCTTCAATCTTATACCATGAAATATGATACATTTATATATCTGATATGACATTTATTTGATATATTAAATGAATAAACCACGAAGTTCAATAGTTCTATATATGCAAGAATTTACATTAAATATGAATATACTTGTATTTCGAAATATTGTCTCTGTTAAATTATATTTAGATTATGATCAAATTTTATAAATATAAAACAAAACCTAGGGGCAGAACTCTTGAAAGTTTATTTTCATGAAAGTACAAGATTGCAAGGTTTGTTGAATGTACTGTACCAGTACAGTCATATCTTCAAGAACTGAGGTTTGTTTTATTATGCAAATCACTCTCATTCACACAAAGAATGAAGACACCTTAACATTTTTCCTCTTGTTATACTTGACATTCAATTAGTTTTAACACAGAACCCATGTGTTAAGCATTAGTTGGCTTCAAGCTTTGCTTATAGCAATAGAACAAAATTTTAAGGATTGAAGATTGTGAATTGTAATATGATTTAATATGTACAGTGTAAAAGTGCAGATAAATATGTACAGTGTAAAAGTGTAGATATGTTCATATTTTCCCCCCCCCCCCCCCCCCCCCACCACCAAAAATAATGGCATGATCAATAAATAATAATGCGGTTTTGTTTTGTTTTTTACTTTGTTTCAACCTTTTTTACAGCAAATATGGGCCATTTAAATTTTTTAGACATCAATCATCAGCTGGCAGAATTATAAATCATCTAGGTCTGATGTCTTGTGATTATGATATTATCATATGTTATATGGATGTACATACACTGTATAAACAGATTTCACTTCTTGGTTCATATATGCATGTATTGGTTAATTTCTATTTCAGAAATTGATATGTCGACCAAGGTAGTGGTGGATATGGAGAACAACCAAACAGTGCTTTATCATCCCAGCAGGTATATTTACAGACAATTATAGCCATCACAATGCAATCTATCACTATACTGCAGATGCAGGTACATTAACTCAGGGAGTTAATTGAAACAAATTAGAGAGAACCCTGATTGCAGCTTAATTCTTATTTGTGGCCCATTAAGCCAGAAACAATGCTAGGCCTCTACCATATATGAGGTTTCTTACTCTGAACTTGCTGCTGCAAGTCCATATTTGATTGGAAAATGTAGTGGTTTATCTTAATCTTGCACTAGATGTTGCTCCAACAGGAGTTGGTCATTGTCAAGTATACTGTAAATGTATTTAGCATGTACAATATTTTGCAGAATTTGGATTTTCAATAAGTTTGCATAGATTTGATTTAGCACAATTCTGAATACTATGCATAGCATTTGGCGATGTACTTGATTTAGCGGAAGCCGCATTCCACCAAAAAAGCTAATTACAGTACTCAGCTAAATGTTATGCATTTAAAAGCTTTTCAAACTCTGCTATTGAGTTTCAACGAAAGTAAAATGGTAGGAAAAAAAACCCCTAGCTTCAATATATGTCCTTGTTAGGTGGAATTAAGATTAAACCACATACAGTTACTGCTGTTGTCCAAAGTGTCTTTTTATTTTCTGTGCTCAATAAGTTCACCCTGTGATGCCCATAAACCCACATGGAGTTAAGTATGCAGACTAGCTGAGTGATCATGTAAAGATTCACACATAAACATGATAGACATGTAGACTGTGTGGTCAGTGTCTACTCTGGTTATTCTGATTCAATCATAGGTATTGAATCCATCAGGAAAATGAAAGTATGGATACCTGACATGAGAATCATGCTAGATTTTGGAATTATATAATCACAAGTTTAGCCCATTTATTCTTCTTGTCTGGGGAATGTAAGGGATGTGTATGTAAATGTATTCATACAGACCTTTTATCTTTTCATATAGATGACCTAATGCATCAAATGATGAACTCGTAGATTATGAATTGTTATATAATGTAGCTAGGTAACTCAGCTTGCGATTGATATTCAAGTCTGGTTATGAATGAAGTCACATGTAAATGACTGGGACTTGAGATAAAACTATTTGTGGTTATAGTGCAAGGATGTTTGTAACTTTGTACATATGATTACACTATTAGCCCTCATGTTAAAGACTCAAAACTGTACCTGTACTGTAATGTGCATGTCATCCCTCAGACGTCATCAGAGGGGAAGATTACAGATTCTTCTGTTGACCAATTTTTTTAATATAAAAATACCAAATGATAATTACAAACATTACTGGATTATTATAGTCTGAATCTATAAAATTACACTGCTTATTCTTGGAATGCTTGGCAGTAGAGGAGGCACATATAGTATAATATGTCATAAAATCTTGAAGAATTAAACTATTGACTACCATTTTATGTTCTCTTCAACTTCATCATGATATCAAATAACTACTGTTTGTAAAGTAGATACATGTACCTAAATGCCAAGTGGAAATTCATACATTTATTTCCTTGCTCTGATCAAATTACAATTGCTACAATAAGGAGGAAGAAAATGAACTTAATGTAAGTGCTAAGCTCATTTATTTCCTACTGTGGTGAAAAAAAAAAGTACTGTGGTGAAAAATGAAGCTTAATCCAGATCGTGGTGCTGTGTCTGTGTTTTTTTAACCAATTGATTTTGATGGAATCAGAATGGTTATTTTATGTGTGTGAAGTCTTGGTGCAGCCTGCTGCAATGAAATCCCGCTCCGACATCGATTTCACTTCTAGACTTTACTAGAGCTTCTGTTGAATTTAATGTAAAGATCCAGCCAGCTTAATGAGATCCTTAAACATCGGAATACTGTATTACTCTATGTATACAGCAGATTCAGTATGCTAGCTAGTGTTATATAAGAGCAGGCCTCATCAAAAGGAACCTTGTTCATATGCATGCTGAACTTGTATATATTGATTACCGTCTAGAAGTTATTGAAGCTAAGAAGATGTCAGTCAGTTATACCCACGTCATCTTCATCAAAACAACAAATATTTACACCTTCATCCTTTCTCACCCCAAAATAAGATTTATATACAATTTACAGGTAGCCAGGCTAACTAGTATATATGGTAACACAGTCATACCAGACTAAGGCCAAGATGAATAAATAAAGTGTTTCCCCTTCCTAGACCATCCCTAGATTAAGGACACACGAGACGTTTCTCAATTTTATATAATTTTCCTTGATATATAATTCCTTATTTATTAACATTTAAACCTGTTAATTACCAAAAATTCAGGGTACATTACCAGGCTATTTTCAGAGGTAGAATATTTAGAAATTTCCTTAAAATAGCATGCAAAATGCATTTGAATGCTTAAAAATAAAGTCATAGTATAAATTTTCAATTGAACACTATATTTAAATAAAAAAAGTATCATATAACATGAAAATATAATTATGGAATTACTTAGTGGAAATCTTCACATTGTGGAGATAGGAAAAATAGAAAAAAATGGAAGATAGGTCGCATCTGACCTTAAGTCAATCAGCCAGTCGTTGATAGCTTATCAGGATGTTCATTTTAGGACTCACATTTGGAAAATTTCATCTTAATTTAATTGTTCCGATTGTAAGAAATTGTTCAATATGTCATCAGTTGGAACAATTGAATCTGTGGGGATCGAGTGTGTATAAGATGTGTCAAAGGGACCATCTGATTGGGGAAGTTTGAAAACAACAATATAACTTTAAAGTAACAAAATCTTTTCCTGATACCTACCAACCCTATTTTTGTTCAGGTTGGAATAGAAAACAGTTTGGACTAAGTATAATGTGCAAGCACATTTACTTTGTCTTTTCAGTAAATTATAGCCTAGTGGTCAAGCCAATCAGTTAATACAACTGGACTAGGTGTCTCAAAAGACGTTTAATTTTAACCATTACTGGTCAATTCCCTTATCTAGTGGCTAAATTTTAATAAAGCATAATAAAGCAGTGATTTTATGTGTTAAAATGTACATGTAGCCATTCTGATTCACTTTTAGTTCTACCAGTCATTGCACAAGTTTAAGATAGCTGTAAACACTGTAATTCGTAAACACTTCAAGTTTGGGATATGACTACCAAACTTTTTTGAAGAAAATACAATGGATACTATTTATTCAGCTTTATCATTTGAAGAGACTAATCTCTGTAATCAATTGTTATTATCAGAATAAAAGAAATACCCCATCCCCTCCCCCATTTTAAAAAGGTCTGTTGATTGAGTTTATATTGACAGAAGAATGAGTTTTTAGAAGTATTCTTTGTTATCAATTGAGTAAGTTTGGTCTGATGATGAATCAGAGAGGGGTCACTGATCTTTACTGTGTATACAACTGGTCCTTGGACTTCTGTGTGTGTAACAATAAGACTGTCAATTTAATCTACATCATACCTCTGTGAAATGATAAAGTGATGAAGATGCAGACATGTTTTTGGTTGTTTTTTTTTTTATTATTGTATTTTATTGAAATGGGTGTGGATATATTAAACACAATGAACAAGGGGGAGAGGGTTCCCTAGTTTTTAATGAAAATGAAATAAAATAATGAGGTATGGGATAATCCATATTTTGACATACTTTCTCAAAAGGTTAAAACATCAGATACTGATCTTTTGCAGTTCATGAGTTCAAAACCCACTGGGGTTTTTATGATTTTAACCATAATAAAAATTGTAACATACATTTTATGTTCAAATATTGTTCATTTTGATAATTAAATCTTAGAACGGTGATTATATTTTGATTATGATGTTCTTTCATCCATGTTGTATTATCTCAAGGTATCCCATATACCACTTTAATTAACTCACTGTATTAATTTAGGAGATTCATGACATCTGCAATGAAAGATTTACATATACTGGTATTTTTTTAGGTTTACAAATTTAGATGCACAAAGTCAAGTGCATGCTGCAGTAAATTTCACAAGCTTAAAAAACATGAAGGGAAAAAAATGAGGAAAAAGTGAAAAAAGTATTGGAAAAATTATGCAACAGAGATGTCTGAAACTCACATAGATTTTTTATTTGATAATATGTCAAATGCATCACCAAGGATTTGAAATCAATTTTCAAGGATGTTGAAATTTGCAGTCAATTTCTACGGATGCCCAAAAAAGTCCTTGATAGTTTGAAATACCAGGAATTTATATTTGTTAAGTGTGATTTTAGATGTAAAAGATGAATTTCATGTACTTAAATAATCAAATTCTTACATGAATCTTGGTGCATGGTTAAATATCTTGTAAATTAATTACCAGGAATATTTTTGTTGGAAAAATGTATTTTTTTAAGGAAAAATTGTTGTCTTCACCCCTCTCCTCTCTCCTTTACACTTTGGACAGTAATTTCATGATGACGTGTGCATGCATGTACTTATGTTACATGCGTATATCAGCATAAAAAGACAGATTGAATTCCGTAATGCAGAATCGGACATCTGCTATATTCTATAGTTTATGTAATCAGTCTGAGAGATGAAGGTAACATTGTTCAATGGTACATTGTGTAACGTTAGCTGGAATCGCTGTTTATCTCGAATACTCATCATAGTTCTCTTCAAAATAGTGTTCTTTGTTACGTATCAGTTATCCATCTAATATTTGTAATGAGAAGTGATTCATCAATAGTTCATAATAGATGATTTTGTATGGCTACATTTTTCAGTAACTGTTATTGTTATTATTCTTTGCCTTTTGTGAGCTGATGGCTATATGCAACGTAAACCCCTTAGTATGCAAGTTTCATAAGCCTGCAATATGATAACTGCCACTCATCCCAAGAGATATGCATCCTTCAATTAAAAGTATTACCCATTAACATGAAAATTTAGACCAACAGTGAGATTTAGTTTTTTCATTTCAATAGTCACAAAATTCAATGCTTTTAACACCACTTCAGGGAAATGTGAGCCAATACAAGTTCATATTGTTTTGCCAATGATCTGATGGACCAAATGGACGCCATGCTAGCATTGCAAGGTTAGGACTGAAAGGTTTGGGTTTTTTTGAGAGATAACTTTTTACAGCAGGTTTTTAATTAGTTTTTCCTTTCAACAATCATTACCGTAATAGACATTCAGTAAGGAAATTCTTCTTTGGGAACAGTGAGATCCACAGCATAGAAATATTGGAGCTGACAACAAAGTTCCACAAAGCGAACCAGATTCTCTCTCTAGGATGAACAAGGCTTTGAATGAATTTTTCCTGGTTTCCTGATGATCAAATTATGAATGTTCATGTTACTGCAAGAATTTTCAATAAACACCTAAGTATTTTTTGGCACGTAGTGCAGATATACAGTTATGGCATGACTGCCGAACTGAAATATTTTTGGAAAAAAGAAATGAATATGTGTACTAAGTACATGGGTGTGTCTTGCTAAATTTGAATGAATATGCTGATTATAATCATCATTACCCCACGTATTTGATGTACATGTATAATTGATGCTTTGCATAGAATCCTATGAAAAGATTTGACCAAGATCTTGTATAATATTAATATATAGTAATATTCTGTACATTATGTACTAGGTCTATTATTGCACTCTGCAATTCATGGCAGGGAAAAGAACAGTGATGCACTTTGAAAAGTCAATACAATTCCCCCCTCTTTTCCTCCTCTCACAGGGAGAAGTGATGAGAGTGCAGGGTTGAATGTTCAGAACTTGGTAGCCATTTTTGTAATTGCTTTTGGAATTGCTTTGACACTTGATCTTGCTTCTTTTCTGTAGAGGATAGGATCATTTGATATTGATTTTGGTGAAGAATTAATTGTTTGACCATCTTTAGGTCAATGCAGAATATCATAAGTACATGTGTACCAAGACCCCTTCTCTCTCTCTCTCTCTCTCTCTCTCTCTCTCTCTCTCTCTCTGTACCAGGTGTGGAAACTGATTATTTCTGACAGGTGTGTTCACCTTTTTAAAGCTTGATGGACTCTGACATGTGTGCTTCCATTGCTGCATGTTATGGTGTCTGCTTTGATAGACATGCAGCCTTTTCTTGGCCTCTTCTTGCAGATGTGTTGTCAGCTGCTTCATTGCATGCTATACTATCATATATACATTGTATACCTTTATTGTTTTGGGTGTGTTTATATAACAAAATCAAGTTTATTGCACACCCTTTTCTGCAGACAGGATGTAAAGAATCAGGCATAATCAAGGGGAAAAAAGAACTAATACTGTATCAAACTAGATTGAAAATGAGTTATTTGCATGGAAATTAACTTTGTACTAGCTGTAAGAAAGATTTACTTTTGTTTAATTATTTGCCACTGTTGAGATGAAACGTTTATTATACAGACATTGCAACATTTGCAATCACCACATTGGAATGATGTTGTAATGAAAAAAAAAGTTCAAAGTTATGCACCTGATAAATTTTCTAATCAATAAAGTCATCTCTATAACAGAAGGGTCAGCATTGTAAGGTATCTCTGTATTATCAGAAACCGGAGGTTCACGTAGGTTCTTGCAATAATGAACCAGGCCTTGGTCTTTTATGGTTCTGCGTCTCCTGTAAAACCCAGCTATGGTTGGAGAAAAATCTTCAGGAGAACATTTGAGTCTTCCTGTTGTTTTACTTAATTAATCAATGTCCTTAAGGTGTGTGTTCTTTTCCAGCAATTTAATGAGCAACAAAATTGAAAAGCTGGGTATTAAGAGGCCTTTCTAGTGTTTACAAAGACCTAAGAATTTGTCAGCTTAGCTGTAGAGAACAGCACTTGGAATTGGTTTCATACAAATGACAGAAGTCTGTTCTCATATTCAAGATTATAGATCCAGTAGAAATCCAAAATTTGTTTGTTCTTTTTTTTTTTTTTTTTTAGCTAGGATTTTTCATCTTTAATCTGAAACTGCATTCATCTAAAACTAGAGAGTATACGGATCAATAAATCTAATTTTCAGATTTCTGTTTCCAACCAAACACATTTAATCTAAGATTAAAGTTATTCATTAACCATTGTAATGATAAAGGTACCCATTCCCTTATGTTGGGGAGTTCATAATGGGTACATTGTAGTGTATAACCCACCATTAAACAGTCAACACAGAGTGCAATTGTTTCCTTAGCCAGTTTAATATAATCAAAGGTAATGTGGACTCTGGTTACAACAGGTTGTGTATTAGAATCATGGTCATCAGATTAAATATACAGGTGCTACTACTGTAAGGTCTTTTGAATGTTTGTCGAGATGTTATCTAGTGTGTAATAGTGGTAACACACTGATCCTCCCTTGATTTTGAATTTAATGAGGTATCAGATTAAGATGTTCTGACAAAACAGGTATTGGCTCAATCTCCGATCAGATAGTTTTCAAAAGCTGTGGATTTTTACATCAATTATCAGTTGAAGATGTGCTGTATTTTGGCAGAGTGTGATTCTTCCGAGCACATGGCTCTTTGGTTTATTTTGTATTGATATCAACAGAAAGTTTTAGTGCTTACATACAGCATCTTTTCATGATCCATCACTTTGTGGAAACTCCCAGAAATTTCAAGATTTGGCTTCACATTAGATCTGAATATCTGCTGCTTAAATACTACTTTTTATGTGTTTCCCCCTCCATTTACTGTACTTGTTTCCTTTTTCCTTGACTTAAATTTCTGACCTTTAATTATTTTCTGTTTGATTCTTGTTGTTCTTATGTATAATCAATATCAATTAATACCATGAAAGTGAGATTTTCAAAGGTTTAATCATATACATGTATAAGGTTTGGGTTTTATTTTTGATAATAAGTTACGTACACAAAATAATGTTCAAAAGAAAGGTTTTTTTAAACTTCAAACTGCTTCACTGTGAGTTCAGACAAACTAAATTTATTGTGCAGAGCAATGTAGCAGTCAGGGCCAATCCAGCATTAATTATACATCTAAAACACAGTGCACAAAGCATTAATTGCATCACTGTTGGAACATCCCAGACAGGTTCAGACCTGGAATCCAAAATGGTTCCATGCCTGAGTTTGGCTAACAGTGATATTTTTAATGTTATTTAAAGCATATTTTCATGAGACAGTCTCCCAGTTGTGTAAACTGCAGCTGATGTCCTTAAAATTTACATAGACTAGCTGAATCTTTTATTAAGTAAAATCTGCCCATGGATGACAAAAGTTGTTGCTGTTGCATAAGTGATGAATCTTGTAATAAAAGCAATTCAATGGAGAACACATATTGGTCTGTGACAGTCTTAATGAAATTTTATTAATTTAGATGTGCTGCATCATTTGTATGATAAATCATCCATTGTCCCTGATATAAAAAAATAACAACAACTGGAGCAAAGCTCGTTGCAGAGCAACGAGTGGGTCTTCC
>WFKH01011801.1:36194764-36208045 GCA_016163765.1 Magallana hongkongensis
TCTTTAAAAATCTTCTTCTCAATAGCCATTTGGCCAGGAAAGCTGAAACTTGTGTGGAAGCAATCTCAGGTAGTATTGATTCAAAGTTGTGAAAATCATGAACCCTGGGGGTAGGCTGGGGCCACAATGGGGGTTCGAAATTTTACATAGGAATATATAGAGTAAATATTTGAAAATCTTCTTCTCAGAAACTAATTAGCCAGGAAAGCTAAAACTTGTGTTGAAGCATCCTCATGAAGTGTAGATTCAAAGTTGTGAAAATCATGACCCCTGGGGGAAGGTGGGGCCACAATGGGGGGGGGGGGTCAAATTTTTACATTCTTTAAAATTGTTTAGACTTTGGCCCCTGGACAATTCTTGGGCCTCACAAGGGGTTCAGAGTTTGATGTAGGTTTATATCGTATATATAAACAATTGTTTAGTAACTTTTTGAGAACTGCAATGCTCAACATGTGATATGACTATAAAATCATCCTGTTAGAAAAGGAACTAATGATAATAAACATTAGAATATTCAGGGGGGAAAATGGACTTTTATTTATACAGGATCTACATGTATTATACTACATAGTCCAGATAGTTTGTATTATGACTCCGTTAAGCTGATTTTATCATACCTATTGTTCCTCAGGTGAGCGATGTGGCCCATGGGCAGTTCAAAAAATGCTTGCATGATGACCTATTCTTTTTTTTTTAAAAATGTGTAAATTTAAAATGGTAGGAAACTAAAAATATGTTGTACAATAAATCAATTAATTATCATCTACTTTAATTGTAAATCGTATTTATTTTCATTAAAAACCCTGGAACAATGAATAAATCAAGAAAATCGATCGCCTTAATTTAAATTTCCCGTCGCTATGGAAGCTGCCATTGAACTTTAATCTATGACGTCACACCATCTATTCCGGTTTGTTTTATCAACATACAACATTATGCAGCTGAGATGCGAAGTATTGTAGAACATGTTTGCCGTCGTTATTTCAACATGGTAGTTCCGACTTTAGTAATGTATTTCAAACATCCCGATTACAATTATAACATACTTATTTAGTTAGCAAAGAACTTGACTTAGAATAAAAATTTACTCGAGGTCATTTTCAACTTCGAATGATAGCAGATTAACAGCTGTCATTTATTTAATAAAAATGCATATATATTTATGCATATACATGTATTTATTCTTTAGATTGATGTGTAAACCTAAACATTATCAATTTTGTTCAGTCGATTACTTGAGTAACAGAAAGGCATAAACCAGTGTTTTATTCAGAGCACTATGTACATTTTATATGTAAACCAAACCGGAATAGATGGTGTGACGTCAAAATAATTAATTTTTTTGGTTTTTAATACAAAAGAGTTCTACATCATGTCAGCCTCCAGTAAATACGATTTCTCTATCTTCAAACATGCATTAAAGGTTAATTATGGTATGTAGTTTATTTTCAAAACAGCATGACCACATGTGATAATTTAAACCACTTTATTAATATAAATAAAATATGTTTTTGACTTTCCTTCCCCTTTAATGATGTGAACATATTACATTCTTGAGCATGCTCTCTTATAACAGACAATTTAAAGTCTGCATGAACACTTTATAGTTTTGTATGGCATTTAATGAAGACAGGTTACATTGAAGAAGAATGGACAAGTTCTTCAAAGATTCATTTTTCTGATTTTCGTTTGTTCTTCTGTGAAAACTCCAGAAGCTCAAAAATGAGACATTTATAACGTACATCCTAAATGTAACCAACAAATCATCAACATATTGTACCTTCCAACACTGATAAGACAAGTGGTGATTGGGTTGTCAGACAGTCTGTACCAGCTCCGAGGATGGAGTAAAGGTTATTGATTTCAAAGAATTTCCTCTTATGGCCCAGTCGAGTGACCTTTTTCTGAGGGGGTTTGGAAATCGTGGGTATTGATTGACTATGACTCTATTCTGTGATAAATTGCTATGTCATATGTTGTTAAGTTTTTATCTTTGGAACTTTGTCTTTGGTCTGGGAGCAGAATTGATATTGAAAGCTGGTAATATTTCACCGCAATGTGACTGATTTTCCTGCTACCCAGAATTTGCAATCAATGAACAGGAAGTGGTTAAGACTCCTACTCCAACGATTCATGTGAACGACCATTTCCCTCTATAATTTTGATTAACAGGAAAATCTTTAATGGATCAGCTAAAAAGCAATAGTCCTGTCCATCTCGATAAGTCATCAGAACTTTTTAGGGCACAAATAAGCAAAGATGTGCGACAGGAAAAAGAGGTTTTATGGTTCAGCCTTGGGATCAGACACCAATAGGAAGCATGAGACTAGCTGTCTCAGAAAAAAATCACCACCAGTTGATCACAGATTATGGTTAATGACACTTTCTTAATAAATGAACAATACAGTTTGATAATTGTAACATGCAAATTTCTTCATCAAAGACTTATTTGTCATCTTGTTTGCAAATTAATTTGCAAATTGTTGCTTTAAGTCTGTGTTCAGCTGGTAACATTTCATGCCAGGTAAATGATGTAACTTAATTCAAAAATCTATTGCAGCAGTTTATGGTCTCCATTTCAACTTGAAAATTCTCTAATAAGTCTAACATCCTTTGAACTTGTACATTTACTCAGAAAATCAATGCTTTAATTTTCCCTTGAGTGATTTCCATTGAAAGCTTAACAAGAATGGTTCAGAAGATGAAATGAAAGGGAATGGTTTTGTTTTATCTTAATGCTTAGGCAAATTATTTAGACTGGAGGTTGGAAAACTCATTGTGTATGTTTTTCTTTAGTTCTACAATATGAAAAACAAAATACAGTTCTTATTGAAATGAATGTGGGTGATAGTAGATTTACATACATGGAAAAAAGAAATACCTGGTATCATTGTTTCTGTTATTTAGGGATACAAGAAATATGATAGAGTTTTGTGTAGTCAAATTTATTCATAACCTTATGTAAAACCAATATTTTTATTATTTTAATGTTCACATGAACTGAAGGCAATGAAAATAGGAAAATGGAATACGGTAGAAAAGTATTCTGATGTTAAAAGATGGAGGCTATAATTTATGAAATAAACTTACACGTATATAATTATATAAAAACAAATAAGCTACTGAAGCTTAAGGAAACAGGATTTAAAAGTTTAGCCATACCCTACCCTGGGTGATGGAGAAAGGCTAAATTGGGGGAGGTCCAATTGAAAAAAATATATAGAGGGAGAAAATAAATATTAATGACAATTGAAGTTCTTATCTGTAAAATAAATAAAGAAGCAAGCTACTGTGTAAAATTTCTTGTATTCATACCATAATATAGCTGGTATAAATAATCAACAACAAAAAATTTACATGTCTGGTTTTTTCATTAAAATTATCTTGATGTTTGCATAAAATTAATGACTTTTGCATTTAGACATAACCTTCTATTGTGTTGTAGTTGATAAAGTAAATCTACTTAGCAATATTATTTGTGTTAGACATTGTTGTTCAGCTGAGCTATGTGGCCAATTGGGCCTCTTGTTTCACAAATACCATAGAATGTTGCAAACCAAATAAGTTGATACATATTGTACACTATATAATAGTCTAGAATATATATATATGTATGCCACAATATCAATACCAGTTTTTATTGTAAACAGGCCTGAATATAGCCAGATCTCTGTGAAGCTTCAGTGAATTCCTCCATACAGTTTCATTTTTCACACTTGATATTTATTCAGCAGGGATTATCAATAAAATCAACTCATTATTTCATGTTCTGGTGCTTCCCTGTGTTTGTCTTGTCCCATGCCTGCCATGACAATTATTGGGAGACTTTCCAAGTGCTTTTCCATCGATCTTGTTAATCTCTAGATGGTTTTTTGGAATATAGATTATGAATTCTGAGAAAAATAGATTTAAAAGGAGACTAAAGTACACATATCTCGTTTACACATCTTTTAGATTAAGTTGGATTTTGCCAGCATCTTTCTGTTTGTTTGAGATAACTGAATCTTTAGAAACTCAGCAGCCAATTACATCTGATGGAATGACAAAGAAGTGATCATGGGATGGTCAGGAAGAAAACGAATCTCTGAATAAACTCAAAACTAATTGTTAATGTATCAAAACACTTCTGATTTTCAAGCTTTGCTTTAAGATGAGTTATCATGGTGGAATACAAGATCAGCAACAGTCTTCAATTTCAGTAAATTGAGTTGATTTATCAACATAAAATTGTCTTTGTTGGCAAGATAACGAAAATTGAAAGAATCAGTGGAAATATTTTTTGACAAAATATTCTATTATCTTCTGCATTAAGAAAAAAATTTCATGATAGCAATATCCCTTTTCCACAAACGCTGTAAAGATTTTCAACTCATGTATTTCCTTGGTGGTCAGCTTATGTCCATTCAATTTGTCAATGAAAAGAAGTTGTTTCTTAAGGCATTTTATTAGAAATGATTAAATGGCCTGATACAGATTTTTTTATTTTAATATGAAGGATTTCAGTGCCTATAGATATGAATTTAATGTGGTGAGATTTCTGGCTATTTAAGTGAAACAGGATATATAGCTGATAAAATGATATTGAAATGGGAAGAAGTACTGTACAGTAGCATTTAAGGAGGCTGATTTGGGTTTTTTTGCTTAAAAACTACAATAGAAAAACACTTTATTTTTTAACCATATGTAATTTACACTAACTCTAGTATATTTGCAAAGGTTCAAGAAATTCTACCTTCTGGTTCTTTTTTAGCGGCCATCTCAAAATACAGGTACATTTAATATAGGAATATATAAGAAATTGTCATTTTCCGCACTTCGAAGCAGATTAAAAAAATACTACAATAGCGATTTTCTTAAAATTGAAATATGTGATTAGTAATATCATTTTCTACCTTATATATATATTACAGTGTATGTAAAAAAAATACTAAATTCTACGATCTGATTTTTAGTGGGGGTAATCTCAAAATATCAAAATGCGCCAAATTTTGCTATATTTTTGGAGTACATGTATTACAAATGAAGATTGGAACAATGGATTCATTCAAAAATTAAGAAAAATAACCCCGAGGACAGCATTATTCGGTGTGTAAAATTTCAAAGGAGTACACTTTTTCTTTTATGTTATTTCTTATAACATACTCCTACAAAGCTTCATTTTATCATAATGTCATAAAAGCACAATAGCAACGCTCATCTTCCGAACAATGGAAAAATCGTTTAAAAAATTAAATTTTCCTTAAAAAATTTAAACATTTTTATCTGTATTGGTATTTTGTTTATTGTGTTCAATTTGATAAATGGTATCGAAACAATTTCATAAAGGTATAAATGCACTGTATTTTACTAGAATGCTCAAAAACATGCACAATGAAAACTAAAGTCGGCCTCCTTAATTGTGATCCAGTCACCATGCATGCCTTTGGCTCATGATATTTAAGGCAACTCTATATATTTGTTATGCCCTTTCAAATATTCTTTTATACATTTCTTACCAACAGAATGTCCAAGGAAACGCACACATGTGAATTAAAGTGGTATGGCAAACTTGATGTTGACTAGTTTCACTATGTCACTGCTAATTATTATACATTCATCTAATCTGTGGAGAGCGATAAAAATGTGAAGTGCATTACAGATGATTGCTACATGAAATTTATACTTGCATCTCTAGTTATGGGACCTTCAGACAGAAATTTTGCCCTTGACCTAAGTGGCCTTGGGCAGGTCCAACAAATCATATACTATGCTCATACCCGGGCAGTAATTTTATGATGTGCATGTTTGATTTAAGAAAGAACATGTTCAAAATTAATGCACTGAAATATATTTGTTAGGAGATCTTTAAAGAAATGAATCATAAACAATATTTCATATGTCATATTATGATAAAAATTACCATAATTAACTGCATATACTTCTCATTTGATCTGTTTTAATCTTCTATTGCTTATTCTTATTGTTCAGAGATGCAAGTTGATTGAAATCCTTTTTATTTAGAAAGGATGTTTTGTGAGTTATATATTTTTTTATTACTTTCAGTCCAGCAGATGGCAGTGTCGACAGGAAGTCAAGAAGGGAACAGCCAAAGGTAAGTTTCAGTATTTATATGGGTTTCCCTGCTTTCCCTCATTGTTAAGATAAAAATGCAAAAAAAAAAATAAAATTCATTGTATTCATTTAAAATGATGAATATCATATACCATATCAATAATGTATATACTTTTTCTTCATCAGACATTCGCATTTGACAACTGCTTTTGGTCTATGGATGAAAAGAATCCAAAGTTTCAAGGTATACCTATCGAGATCCTAACATATAATTACCATAAAGAAGGAGGTTTAATAGACTTACAGTATTTATTCTTGTCAGCATTTAAAAATGCAAAAAACTATAGTGTACATTTAATTTGATACCATAATATCTAATTGGTATTGCTGCTACTTGGACCTCAACTTGTTTTTTAGCTCACCTGAACTGAAGGTTCTAGTGAGTTTTTCTGATCACCTGTTGTTTGACGTCCATCCATCTGTCTGACAGTGCAGTAAAGACCGAGGAGAGTGAAAATCATCACCCTGTTTTATATTATGAGAATTAATATCTATACATTTGTGGCACAATGTGTCCATTTATAACTATTCATGGCAGGAGTTTGAAATAAAAATCACATGCTCTGTAAAAACCATCTCTGTAATAGGAAACACATGATTGTTATCTTTGGTCTGAATTCAGCCAGCATCCACATCTCTAGTGACGCAGAATTAATTATTGTACAGTACTGGATCATTTTACACCTGATTCAGGTTTATTATTTCAAAATTAATTAATTAAGGTAACACAGGCTGCACTCACTTATTTAATTACTTGTGTATATATGTTAAAGGTAAGGCCATCCTTAAAAAAATGTTTGTTTCGAATTGCCGCCTGGAGGTTTTTAGAACCAGGAGGGATCGTGGGAGGGAATTTTTTTTTTCTTTTTCAAACTTGAAGTTTAACTAATTCAAAATTGGTAAAAAAATTAAAAAATTTCCATATAAAAAAATGTTTTTCATTTTTTGTTAATAAACTTTTATCAGTGCATGGATGTATTTCAATGAGGTGGCCACCTCATTGAAATACACCCATGGGAGGCAATTCCAAAAAAACTATATAATTTTATTTTGGCCTAACATGATTAGGAGTGATGTTTTATTGAAGAGACTATAAATAATCAATAAACTGGCGACAATATTAAGTTTTTCATTATATTTGTGATTGTAAAGATATATATAAAAGAAAATATGATATGCCAGTAATTTGATAATTAATTAGGAAGTTTATTGCAAGATGAATGAATAATAATTTTTATGTACCATGGCATACCTGAATGCAATCTTCCATTTGTGTCTTACGTACTTTCTACCACAATCAAAATTGTGCCACACACAACTTTTAAAAACCTTTCAAGCTGCAGGATTCAATTGTGGTCTTCAGATTTTGAATTCTATTTAATAATTTTCAGAAACCAGGGGTACTTTTTGCTTTCATTATTTTCTATTTTGGGTAAGTTGATTGGATCAAGAACTACAATAATACCTGGATATATATACCTCAATGCTTTGTCAGCAAATGAACCATATTGGTTTTAAGTTTCTACTGTAATAATGTAGATGAGAAAATTATGCAATAAAGGGGACTTGAAGTGAAGCCCTAAGAAACATATTTATAAAACAGAGATGTCTTGTAAAATCATGGGAGACTAAGGAATTAGATATTGACATATTACTCATTCAATTTATTTCATCGATAGTTAAGAAAATGCGGTGCAAAAAATAGTCATGATTGGACCATGATTGAGTTAGCTAGGAATGCTTTTACATCAAATAGATAATCTTTTGTAATGAAGTTTTGTATGTGGACTCTTGAAATTTGCAAATTCTTGGTGAAAAAAGAGATACGCCTGTAGAACAAATTACTTGCATATCTGTAACATGGAAATAGATTAAATTCCATGGAATGAAATTTGTCAGGGATTGTAATTTCCTGCCAGAGAAGGGCTGGCTATGGGACTATCTAAAGCTTTGATAACGTGACTGCTAGGACAGTAATTATGGAGTTCACTGAGAACTATTCGTGTCATATGTCTATTTTTTCTTTGAGTTCATAAGGACTATGGGGCTGGTTTATGATATAGTTGTCATTTTATTTATAACAATATAATTATTGCTCACATTACTCCCTTTTCACAAGTCCATCTATGTAAGCAATCATTTTTTTCCCTTTCATCTCATAGGTCCTAATTTTTCCAATCAAAATAAGAATATTTTACATGATCATGAAAAATTATTACATTAAGGCTGAGTTTGAAAAAACTGCAGTTGGTGGTATCATGGGGATATGCCATTCTACATGACTTTGTACATGCATTGACCTAGCCAAAAATTGAACCGATTCATTTTTCAAAGTGGTGTTTTAATATTTCTAGTCTTTGTAAACTTAGTAATAATATGCATTATGATTGATTAATTCCTAGCTCTCTGATTGGCTTATATCCAACATTCTAGAAAAAATAAAAAGTTATATTCACCTACACGTGACCTAGGAGGTCAATACATGTATAACATTTGATTTTTTCTACATTGGACTAAAAATATAGATTGTATCATTATTCATGTCGTCCAATGAAATAACGTATTAAGTATTCTTCGCTTGATAACACTCAATTTAATATGTCTATCAATTCGTCGCTGAATCATGTAATAAAACAATGCTAATTTTTAGGTCAATACGTTGATTTAGCTACCCGAGAAGTACAATAATGTACTTTTCGGGTAGCTAAATCACTGTATTGACCTTAAAAACAGCAATAATTGTATTATATTATCATGTGTTTAGAAATTTGGATAGTTGTTCTTGAAAACATGTTTTCATATTGTGAAAGCTTTGTAACCATACAGACCTTGAACAATTGCAGTCATGCTGTAAATGCAATATGGTATCAAATATATTTCCAAAAATAAGAACATTTTTGTGAATTCCCCATTTGTGAGGAACTTGACCTCTGTGTGAGTGTGTTAGGCCTATCTAGAGTTTATGGAGTAAATACTTGCATCAGAGCAATCTTGACGAGTCTTCTAGTATGTTGGTGGGAAGCTGGAATAATTTTTTATTGATTCACTTTTATTTTAGGGAACTAGGTGCAGCTATCTTTTTAGTGTCAAAACAGATGATTTTGATTTTTGAAGTTCAAGTATTCAAATAAATCCTGACATTTTGTTGTAATTATAAGTGTAGGTGACATCTGATAAAATGAAATGGGAAAAGTGTTGCACCAGAGCATTGTAGATTGAATCAAGTGCAGTATACTTGCACTTATATTATTTCAATGTATCAGAGATGGTCTCTTTATATATTACACCATATCAATGATTTACATCTGAAGTGAATTCAAGGAAATATAAACTCATTCCAAAAGACATTACAGCTAGACCCTGATCTGTTCTTTGGTTTTATATTCATTCATGAAATGAAGAGAGTATTGGTAATGTGAGGATGACATTAAAACGGATAGACAACAGATGCATCTGATATCGGGGTTGTTGGGACATTTTGCTATTAAAGACCTGACTCTTTTTCCCCTCCATTTGCTGGGGATGCAGCATTTGGCTGTCACAAATGATAGCCTAGCTGTTTTTTCCTCTTAATGTTCAACACAGGACAGATACAGTGATACATTATGCAATGTTCTGACTATTACATTCAAGCTGTAAAAAGCTCCCCAGACTATCTGGTCACAGATCATGCTTTTATTGCTGTATCCATTGCTTACATTACAGGCCAAGAGCATGTCTTCAATAGCGTGGGCAAGGATTTGCTGGAGAAGGCATTCAAAGGTTACAATGGCTGCATCTTTGCGTATGGACAGACAGGTGAAAAATTCATTGATCGAAAGACGATATCAAACGGGGTATTTTTATGACTAAGAAATTAATTGCTGATAGGGCATTTCTACCTCAGTTAATGTTTTATGATATGGTCCCATGAAAATAAAGGGAAGGTAATCAAGTCGCACACCTTCATCAGTTATACCCTCATAAACACTCAGGGAAAACGTCAATATTCATTTTATGGGGAAAACATGCATCGCATGGGTAATTAGAAATCCAGAAAGTTAATGTGTGGTACACTTAACATATACATAATTATACAATCATTATAATGGACCTCAAATGTGTGGAGTAGACGTTATTTTATTTAGGGAATGCTTAGTACACATTATAGATTTAAAAGGAGATCAGACTTGCACTTTTAGAAGAAATGCATTTATTTAGCAGAGGGAACGCTATGGAGACTGAAATAATAAAGGAGTAATTCTCTTAATGGGGGATAATGAATTATGCACAGTACTTCGCGCAGATAGTGTAGAATACATGTAGAAATACTTCTCCCAACAGTCCATTATTCATTGTTTATTCAATAAAAAATATTCAATATTTCATGATTTTGTACCTTACACAAATTAATTATTTTTAAACTTTTAAAATCATCAATATGCATGTGTATTGCAGAAACTAAGGTTTTTATTTAAGTAAATCGAAATTTAAAATTGATAGGCAAATTGATTTTCCGTATGTTGGTAATTATCCAAGATATGCAGTCATTGATTAAGAAGCATGGTGGACCAAATGCAATATTGTAATTATCTTTATTGTTACCTCTCCTTGCTATTCAACTATAAAAGTTTCAAAATGTAGATGTTATGTAAATGAGTCTATTGGAATGGCAGTCAGACATGCAGATAGCATCAGAGAAAGGTCATAAGAAGACAATTCAGATCAGACAATGCTAAACCTAATGAAATATATTCCCTCTGAATTTCCAACTAGTAGCCACATGAACATGATGAAGCCATCTTGTCCTATATCTCTTGATCAACTATTCTATTTCATTGATTATGAAACTCTCAATCCTGAGGTTTTTGACCAATGAAATACTTGTTGTAAATAGTGATGGTATTTACCTTGTATTAAACTTGTTTTTTTTGTGTGTGATGGTTGGAGTTTTTTTGCAAAATTTTGCAGTGTCATATATGAATACAAAAATTTTATAAGTTTAACAAAAAATTGATCAATTAATATAATCCTTAAAATCAGAAATCCTGAACTTTCAAAAATTAAATGTACCTTTTTAAGAATCAAAATAAAAAAAATTGCACCAGCATAAAAAAAGGTATAATTAGGGTATTTCATTGGTTCTAATCTGATAAAAAAATTTTAAATGACTGAAAGGTGAGTGACAAATTTAGGGAACTGCTTCAAAACTTGATATGAGATAAGACCTAGGGTCTTAAAACTTAGACATGATCAAATTTGATATCAGTCTTACTTTCCCTGTAAATATGCAGCCTTTTGTTAAAGTGAGACTGTGATCAAAAGTGAGTTTGTCTAAGTTGTATGCCCCCTGGTCCAGCATTATTTGCCAATTTGACCAGTTAGACACTGAAAGGTTCTGTACACATAGGGTCAGGGAAGTCGTACACAATGATGGGGAGCATGCAGAGTGGAGGGAAGGGGATCATACCCCGGCTGTGTGATCTGATGTTTGACCGAATCGCCGAGCTCCGCAGCGAGGACACCAGCTTTAAAGTGGAGGTCTCCTATATGGAAATCTACAATGAGAAAGTGCACGATCTCCTGGATCCTAAAGGGTAATTCTTGATTTCAGTGAGGACTTGTGTACAACATTATTTATGTGTAATGCATGGTTGAGGGTTATATTGATTATGTGTGCAGCCTGAGGGACCAAATATTGCCCTATGTACAGCTGAGAGCAATACTTCTGTCCTATTAAGGAGGCTCACATATTCAATGTTTCCCCACAATACAGTCAGTGTTGATTTTGCTGTATGGGAAAAAAAAGAATGTTAATTAAAATGTAAAATGTTTATCCTTTCATTTGTTCCATTTCTTAAATATCCACAATGTAGGTTCTTGGTAATTTTTGCAGCCAAGTAATTTTGATTCCGGCCAGTATATTACAAAAGTTCACCACAGCAAACTAGCAAACCGTTGTATTATGCATCCATATTGCACATAGCTCGACTGATTGCCCATTATTTCTGAAAGTGTATGTTACTGAGTATAACATCATGTCATAAATATTCAAACACTCTATCATTGTAAGCAAGTTTCTAAGTTAGTTTCTAAGTTATCAAACCAATAGCTGGACTATAAAAATCCAAGCCTGTCTGCAAATATACATATCTGATTCACTCTCACAGAATTTCTGTGAAATCGGTAAGGCTTTTGTACTATTATGATAAACAGGAATACACAGTTCACTTGTTGAAATAACAATTTTCATGAATACTTGTAACTTGATTCCCTATAAAACAGTCTACTCAAAAGTGATGACTCATACTGCCAATAACAAGATCCAACCAAGTTTATTTATACAATGTACATGTCTTTGAGAATTTATTTTTGGTATGTCCAAGATGATTAACGTGGTATATGATCTTTGTATTTGATATTATATTGAATTTGCCATCAATATTTTGCAGAAGTAAGCAGAATCTCAAAGTGCGTGAACACAATATCCTGGGACCATATGTGGATGGCTTGTCCATGCTGGCAGTGGCGTCGTTTGAGGTAAAATCCCAACTTCCCTGTTGAGTTTACACTCTCTGTATGAATATCAATCGATACACGAACTAAAGCTGTACTGAAGCTGTATCATAGCAAGAAAATAACACCCTGAATGACATTAATCTGACATTTTATCAATCAAATCTTGTAAAACTTAAGACTCCATAATTGGCATTTAAAAATAAAATACACATATTTATCTGTGAATTGATAAGAAAAGTCCAAAATTTCTTCACTGACATACCTCTTTTTGCCCAAAGAAATTGATAAGAACAAAAACAATATTCCTTACAGAGATTTATTTTGGAAAAATCTTGACAGAATATATAAAAAGTTCACAATTTTTGAGATTTCATATCGTTTTATATATAAAAATGAAAATTTCCTGTAGTAATTTTAAGTTTTAGCCTCATCATTTTACCTTATAAGATAGAGGGGGCATTTTATATTGGGTATCTTGTGATTTGTTCATTCTTAGAAATAGACTAGTTATGAGTTTATATTGTTTGAACCCAGAGATATTTATTAATAACTAATGATTAAGCCAATGTGATGCCAAACATCCTAGGACAGAGTATATCAGTACAGTTATTCATTGAGCTCAGGAATCCTAGACCTACAGACATTTCTTTCATTTGTTACCACAATAATAAT
>WFKH01011801.1:36208055-36228210 GCA_016163765.1 Magallana hongkongensis
AGTCTGACAGAATATAACTGATCCAAACATAGATTGAAATATAATGCATGTCACGCTGCAAAGTACAGAATAATACTAAAGAGGACACACTGTCAGACAGATTTATTAACTGTAACAGGAGCATGCCATAGAACAGAGAGCTGGCGCAGGCGTAGATGTTTACTATCAGGGATATAGCACACTGCAAAATTATAACCCAGACAAATGTTTTGAGAAATAAATGGTGTCGCTACATGTCAGAGTTCTTTGTATTTGTGGCCTACATAGTCTCTGAACTTAAAAATCATAGAAATAAGATTGGCAATTAATATATTAGAAAAAGAGATGTAAAATATTAGTTCCACCAAGGAACTTAATCAACACACCCAAGAATATCAATTTAAAATTTTGTCAGAAATCTTAATAATTCTATTCCCTGGAGAATCCAGAAGGATCATTGGAATTAAGGACATCTAACTTAATACTGAGACTATTCTGGTAATTAAGGTCAGACGACACGTTCCTCAATTTTATATAACTTTTTCCAGGAATTTGTTAATGGTTTACTTCAACTTTGACAAGCTTTCTTGCAAAAAATTAGGATACCTTATCTGGCATTTCTGCAAAATACAAGAGTTTGCAATTTCCTATATAACCTTCCTGAAAATACACTTGAATTGCTGATATAAAGACAAAAAAATATACAGCACAGCAAAAATCACTATATTGGAATTCAATCTCGGCCGGGGCCGGGCTTTGAACTCACAACCTCTTGGACCTACGCTCCTGGCAGTGAGCAGCCATGGCTCTAACCACTCGGCCATCTAGGCATATATCCATATACAAGTAAATTCTAATCATTTTAAAAATTATTATAAAAATAATAATTTTATTGGAACTCTTCATTACGAGGAGATACAAAAAAGATGCTCGAGGAACGTGTCATCTGACCTTAAATCAGCTGTCAATTTGAAGGTGTTTTTTGTACAAGTTGTCTCTCTTATGTTAGAAAAATTAGGTCTTTTTTCCCTCAAGACTTTTATTATCTTAAATTACTGTGTGTCAGTTAATTAATGTTATTGTAACTACATGTAAGTTAAATCCACAACACACAAATATTTTTTTTTTCAGATAGAAGAATGTCAGATAAAGCAGAGATTTTATTCATCATCTTATACATTTATATGAAAATATAATATGCAAATTCACTACCAATTCAACATCATGTTTTGTACACTTCACAATACACTATAGTAATTTTCTTTTAATTTCTTTTAATAATGGCATCCATTAGTATATTAAATATAAGAATTACCAAAAAAAGTAATAATGCTGAGATAAACAAAATTTAGAATCAAACTTATTTTTTATGAGGAAAGATAACAAAAGATAAGATATTTTTTTTAATTCCGACAATTCTGATTGATTTGTCAGTCATTTGACCTGTCTGTTCCCTGTGTTTTACATCCATTGATCAATCAGTGGTTGGTGACCCTTAGAAGAGAGAAAGAGAGAGAGAGAGAGTCAGACAGTTGATTAAACACCAACACACACATGCTGTGTGTGATGGATTTCTACCTGTATAACACTTTCTGAGGAGTTGTATTTCCTTCTCTAAGATTTCAGATCTTTTCATAAATGATTTTCAAACTGGGTCAGTATTTAAAACACTTTGTTGCAATTTATACCTGGTATTTTGAAGAATTTTTTGAACTCACTTTTCTATAGTCAGAATATCAGATTATTTTTTTTAAATTTGAAAATCATGTAGCATTCTATATGATTTTGCAATAGAATTGATAATCCAGAGCTTTTGAAATAAAAAAAAAATCACTGGTCAAGTGGACCGGTGATTTGATGAAATTTACCGGTCTGAACAAATATTCACAGGTCCATATTTGCCTTTCAAAATAAAAGATAGAACACATTATTTAAAAAATGATCAATTTTTATTAATAAGTAGAGAAAATTTCACCAAACCTCCACTCTTTACTTATAATTTCTTTACATTGAAAATGTAAGCATAGCTAGGTTGTATCAAAATACCGGTAACTATTATTAAGTGCGCAGGATGTTTGATACAGTTATTTACGCTTCTATTTTTCATTGAAAATGTTTTACAAATACGTTAAATTCTGAGTAATTTTCTCGTTAAAAGTCAAACTGAACTTCTCGTGGCTGACAGGAGCCATGTTGTTTACGGAGTATGATCGTACGAATTGACGAAACATAAGAAGGATAAAAATTTACGAAAAAATATTATAGGTTTTTAAATGGTTGTTATCATTTTTTGTTAATGAAATAATAACATTGTTCTTGAATGAGTTCGATGAACAAAAATTTGAAAATCATTCCCTCAAATAGCTGTCTGAGACCTTATTGTAAGTATCTCATCTTACGTTTTTTCGTTAATTAGCCTACCCCTACAATACGCTAACAAGGATCTTGTCAAGTGTGAATCGCTTTGTTAAAATAAATTAAAGGTATCTGCAAACATTAAAATCATACTTGTAAAGAGATTAAATTCTTGATTTTGTCGTTTTTATATTACCGGTCATTTGGACCGATTAGATGAGGAAAATTACCGGACATTTGAAATATTTACCAGTTTTGCCGGTGGGACCGATGGATTTCAAAAACTCTGATAATCCATTTTTAGAAAACTCTATTTGCTCACTCCCATTTTACTCTTGTACCCTTAGACCTTATCATTAACACTAATTAGATTTTAGTGTCATAGTACGCACGTCATAGAGATACAACTTGACTTGTCATAGTATTGACCTGGATGTAGAATATGAGCATCTCATGTTATCTCTGCAGTGTTAAATACTCCGTTTTATCAGATAAGAATTTTAGACACAATAGAATTTAGGCCCTCAGTCCATTTATTTACTGATGATAGTGGGAAAGATGTAGGTTTTTTGAGAATCAATATTTTGTGTGTTATTTTTAGTGTTACTTAGAGAGGCATTCTTGTTTCAAGTCCAGTTCAACAGAAACTCAATTAAAACGGTATTTGAGAACTCGGTTGGAGGCAGATCCATTCTGTTAGAACTCTCTTAAGCTTATTTGTTTGGATAAAGGCATTGGTATTAAAGCTAAAAAACCCAAATAAAAATGTTTCATGAAAAGATTTGTTTGCGCTGTTTTTCAGTCATTTCTATGAGTATCCGGAAATTCTTTTTTCTGAAGCTTAGAGAAATCTTCAGGTTTACTGGGCTAAATCAACAGAGCTAATGCAAAGTATTGATGACAGTACCCAGGATGCACTTGTTTTTAGCTTTCAAATCTGGTTGTAAATGCAGCTTATTGCATTAATAATTCGTCGAGAGTCTGCAGCATAAATCACGTTTTAGTTGGAATTGAAAATTGTGCTCACTGAGTATGTTTGAATTTCCGCTATTGATTCCCTGATTTTCATGGCGGTGGTCATATAAATTGATAATTTATCGATTAACAATGCAGTAATATAATTCCAAGCAAGATTAACAGATTAATAAAAAGGCCCATTCTATGGCCTTTTATATCAGAAAATCATGTTACATTCTCCATGCTGTTATGTGAATTCCAACTTCAGTCAGACTATGTAAAGACTGTGAATAGCATAGAAAGCTTGAAAAAATTTAGTCAAGAATCAAACAGAATAAAAATCTATCTCATGTTTAAATGATATATTCAAAAGGGAAAATACATATGCAAGCTAATAAAAAAAACACAACAACAAAACCACTGTTGATAATGTACATATATGGAGCATCTGTGGGGGTTTTTTTTTGGCAACAATCAGTTTTTGATTGACAAACCCAGCATAACTTTTCTTATAGCCTTTCACACTGTTTTTTAATATGAAGCTTACTTAGAATACTTAGCATCTAAGCCACAGATGTAGTTCTATTTTGTTTAAAGTACCAGAAAATAATTATGTCAGACTGCAAAGTACAGATTGCACAAGCTCTGCATTTCAAACATTCTGTGATGATAATGGAACATTGTTTTATTACTGCATTCAGCAGTTGCTTTTATGTTGTAAATATTCAAAAGATAATATATACTCTTCACTAGTTCTTTATTTTGTTGGTGTAAAATCCCCATTATCTGTTACATACACACTGTAATCACTCTTGACCTTTCTGTTAAACAGCGGCTTTGCTTGATCAAACTGTTTTATTGGCATGAAAAAGCCCTCCTCATTAGAACAGAGCACTTTGTCTGCAATTTTGTTTAACAAGTTACGTTTGATTCCGGCAAATATTAGAAAAGCTAAACAGCTAATGATAAGAAGGGCAAGAACTGGGGCCACGATAGCAGCAATGCTGGTCCCGGTCTCCTTCGATTCTGAGGAAGTTTTCTGTGCGGTCCCGGGATTGGTGGAATTATTGGTCGTTATGTTCCCATTGCTGGCTGAAGTAGATGACCCTCCTGATTCAGAGCTTGAGTTAAGAGGCTGAGTGGTTGGTTGGACTTGAGAACTTGGGACCTGTTTGGTGGAGTGTATAGTTGTCGTTTTTTGTGTGGTGATTTCTTCTGTGGTGGCTCTCTCTGTTGATACCACTGTGTTTTCTGTAGTTGTTGGATGAGAAATCCCACTATCTTCTGTTGTTGTTGTGTTAAAACTATTGTTTTTTGTAGACTGCTGGGTTGTTAGACTGGAGGTGGTATTGAAAAGTGTTGTCATGATTGTTGTAGACATATTTGATGATAAATAGCTAGTGAACAGTGTAGACAAATTTGACCCAGAGGTTTGATTAGAAACCACTTGTGCTGTAGAGTTAGGTACTGTCTGTGCAGTGGAATTTGAGTCTATAGTTGCTGGGAGTGTACCATATTCACTAGTTGTCTGATTAATTCCATAGCTTAAAGAATTGGCTTCTTCAGTTGTATTTGAATTCATCGAAGCTGGAATGGAACTAGTAATAAGAGCATTTAATGGTGTACTTGTTTGAGATGTCCCTGTTTCTCCTGTGTTGCTTTGTGTTGTGGCATTAATTAGATTACCAGAAGTGGTTGAAAAACGTCCTGAAGTAATTCCATGGTTGTTGATGGTAGTGCTTTCATTAAGTTCATTGTTGGAACTAATTGTAGAGATAGAAGGGCTTTCACTTGATTCACTGGCTTCTGTTAAATGCATTGAAGATGCTTCAGTTGTCATATCCATCCCAGAGGTCCCAGTGCTTGCATTTAATTGTGTTATGTTTTCTCCTGTCAGTGTTTTAGCTGTTGTTGTAGAATCCATCCATGGGGCTCCATTACTTGCATTTTGCTGTGTGGTATTTTCACCTGATGATGCATCAGTCGTTGTTGTTGTATTCACCCAATAGGCTCCATTACTGGTACTAGCTGTCTGATCTGTTGTGTTTTCCCCAGTGGTATTCCCAGAGCCTCCTGGCATGGTTGTGAGTTTGAATCGCTGCGTTGTTGTGGCAGTCTCACTGGAGCTTGTTTCTTGCCCTGTATTTATTTCACTTGTTGAGGATTCAAATACTAAATTTGATGTCATTGTCTCAGTAGTGAATTTGAGATAATTTGGAGCAGAAGTAGAGTCATTATCTGTGCTTTCTGTAAGGTATGATAATTGAGAGCTAACATCTGTAAATGCTTTGGTTGTGTAGTCCAGCTTCGATACTGTATCACTAGATGTATCCACCATTGACTGACTAGTTGGCAGAATTTGGCTTGTTGTTTCTGATGTTGTTGCGCTTTCTTTTGTTGTTTCCTTAGTTCCTGAGTAATATTCTGTTGACTCGGTTGCTGATTGTGGTGAATTTTGATTTGTGGAATACTCCATAATTTCATTTGTTGAATATTCCAAGTTCCCTGCTGTTGTTTCTGGTTTGTTGATGTTTTGGTTTGGTGTGGTTTGAACATTGTTAATATTTGTAGACTCTGTATCATTTTGATTTGAATTCGTGGTCAGACTTCCAGGCAAGGGTTCTGTTTGTTGATCATTTGTTGATGTCTGCCACTCATTAGTTGTTGTCTCCTTCAGTGTGGTGCTTTGTCCAAATAGCTGGGATCTGGTGGTGACTTCTACAATAGTGCCAAGCTCTGATGTGTCAGGTTGTGTGGTCATTTGATTGAGGTGGTTATTTGTGCTTAACTCATATTCAGTCGTAGATAGTTCAGGCCTGAATAGATCAGAGGTTCCAGTTTCCAGTGGAATAATTTCTGAAGTGGTTACATTTTGGAGTAGAAGAGATTCTGTAGTTTGGTCCTCATGTGGTTTTGAGGATGTGCTGGTATAATCAGTGATCAAAACCTCGTTAGTCTGATCTGTCATTTCTCCTGATGTTGAGTCTGTGTATAGAATATTACCTCCAGTATTTGTTGACATAGAGTTTCCTGACATTTGCGAAACCGGAGATGTAGTCTTCCCAAAATGAAAAGTTTGAGCAGGGGAAGAAACTTCTAGTGTTAAGGTTTCACTTTCTGTGCTGCTCAGTGTTTGTTCTGATGTGTTAATCTTATCACTGGTCTGTTCTACAGAGATTGTCACTTCATTTCCATAAGATGAGTAAGCTTGCTGCATTGTAGTACTTGGTTGTGTTGTTTGAGTAATACGTTCTGTAATTTGGTTTCCTGTACTGTATGATGTGGTGAATGAGGTGGCCCCTGAAGTGGTGTTTTGTGTGGTTGTGCTTGCATTGTTGTTGTGAGTTGCAGTGTTGTAAGATTGGCCAGTAGCTGAATTAGTAGTTTCTGTGATATTTGATAATAAACCTGAAGGATTTGACACATTTTGGTTACTTACATTAGTTGTTTGTTTCATTGAAGTGGTAGATCTCTCAGATATTCCAGAAATTTGAGTTGAGGTTATGGATGAGGGTCTAACAGAGCTTGAACTAGTTGTTGAGACTGACGGCAGTGAGCTGGACCCTGTCAAAGTGTTGATTAGAGTTATGGTACTTGACTGCTTTGTGGTTAAAGTAGTTGTACTTTTGGTGGTGGTTGTGGTTGTAAGTAAGCAATCTTTCATTAGTTCCCTGCCTAACATTCTAATCATTTGTCCCTGATATTTAGATGGAGTTGCACAAACTGGGTCTACCCTTGAGTAATGGTATCTAAGATAATCGGCCAGCCATTGTAACTCACAGTCACAATGCCAGGGATTTTCATGGAAAAGTACTTCTCGAGCACCCATGAGTCTTATATACAGATCCATTAGTTTAGGAAGTGTTGTCAGCTCATTATTATGCAGATCAAGAGTAGATATTGATGAATGTTCGAACACTCCAGGATCTATTTCTGTCATATGATTGCCACTAAGGTCTAAGACATCCAAAGTTATGTTACCAAGATTGTTTAATTTCTCAATATGATTCCCACTGATGTTGAATACTAGGTCATATTTAGACAACTTTTCCAAAGCCTGAGAAGGAACTTCGGTAAAGTTGTTGTTGGCTAAATTTAAAACTGTAACACTTCTTCCCGGGAAATCAGTCTCTGAAATAGTGGTCAAGTTGTTTCCCTCCAGGCTGAGAAAATACAGATGTGTAAGTCCTGTAAAAAGCTGAGGAGGCACGGAGTTCCATTGATTATACCCCAGCTTTAATCTCTCAATCGTGTCAATGTTTTTCATCACCTCTTTACTAAGTGAATCAATTCTATTGTGTGATAAATCAAGATCTTTGAGTTTTGGCAGACCATCAAATAATATAGGACTTATGCTTTCAAGATGGTTATATGACAAGTTGAGATTGGTAAGACTTTGCAATCCAGAAAAAGTGTCATTTGGAATGTGAGAAATATTGTTCTTGGATAGAATAAGTACTCTCAAACCTGTTGGACCCAGAAAGGATTGGTCTGTGATTTCTGAAATTTCATTCTCAGTCAGATCAAGAACCTCTAGATTTGTATTGTTGGTAAGAGGTGATCCCCAAATCTGTTTTAGCCCATAGTTCTGGATTTTAAGAAATGTTAAATCCTGGATTCCAAAAAAGAGAAAATCTTTAAGAATACCATTAGGGATCTTGTCTGATGCCCCATCATAAATGTGTACATGTTTCACTGGTCCAGCAAGTTCGGCTATGGTCACATCTTCACAAACAGCTCCCAAGATCTCCCAAGAGGTGTCATTTTTTTCACACAAAACACATTTCTTTGGACAGACACTTTGATCACTTAAATCAAAACCACAAGCGAAAGTCACAAAAGCTAGAAAGATGAATAAAGTCAAAATCTTTCGAGACTGCATCTTGTATTGTCTTCTCGGTTGTCTAATAACTTATGTTTGAGACTGCCTTTTGCAGGTGCATTTTTACTTCACAGATTGCATAAATCCATCATTTTTGCACAATTATATTCACCTTGCAGATAGCAAGTGCAAAGGTAATCTGAGTAAGATGACTTTTCTGCTAACTAAAAGTCGTTTTGTAACTTTACATGTCGTGTTTAGTGTATGAAGCAATGTATTAATGAGGCACAGTCTGCTTTCGCTAATCAACAGGGGAGATAACTGCCTTATACAGCTGACATGACAAGCATGAATAATCTATCCAAAGAATTGGTCACTGTTTGTTTTTTGTATCAGGGGGTTTAAGTAGACCCCGTTTATTTACCCCTGCCCTTTGTAAGTCTGATAATTTGTGAAAGTCAGGACTGATAGCTTTCATACAAAATAACAACCATTTGTACACTACATTTCTCTGGGATTTATTGATGCTAGGCATTCTGGAATTCAATTTGGTTTAATCTTGAAATGTGTTCAGAAAAAATAACTGGTTAAATTAATTATGTATTTTGTAGAGCTTAAGTAAAATTGTTTTTTTTCATGTTTTGATTTTTTAATGGTGTATATGACTTGCATATACATATCTATTCAGCAATCAAATATTTTTCTCTTTAGATTGAAAAAAAACCCAAAAGCTGAAATCAACATTATCAACAAAACATTGTATTTTATTCGGATGTAGCAAACCTAGTTTTTCTTATTTATTTTAATACATTTAAATAGATGTATTTTGAAAGTATTAACTAATCTTCTTATTATTTCATCATGTGATACTTTATTAATCTAAATAAACCTAATGCATCCTGTAATGATTCACTTAGTTAAGGAATCCTTTAAATGAGAACAATTATTTTACGTTTTAAAAAGTCATGAACATTGCATTGATTTATCTCAGATTTTGGTGTGAAATTCTTCATGATTAGCATCATTTGAGGTTGTCTATATTTCATCAATATTTAAGTAAACCTGTTATTCAGAACACATGCCAGATTCTATTGGAAACAAACCATTTCAAAAGGTATTGAGTGTTTTTTAAATGTAAATTAAAACACTTTTTTAATCAAATAAATCACACACTAAATTTGTCAGCTTTGTTTTTTTTGATTAAGTAAAAGAAAATATGATTTCAATTAGATCTTAGTATATTTAAGCCATATAAAATTAATTCCTTGTTTCTCAAGCCCGCCTGCATCTGATTTAACATTGCTCACTTTTATCTGTAAATGAATAAAATAAAATTTCCGTAGTGCGTTTGGGATTTCCAGAAAAAAATCTGGATTTAGGACCGCATTTTAGATACTCAAGTCAGTAAAATGATTGACTTTAATAGATAACATAATTGAAACATCGCGTTGATCCAGACTTAAACATTTTAACAAATATTGCAATTGGCCACCGAAACTAGTTATGCGACGCTGTGTTCAAGTTATGATCGTGACAGCAATGATTTTAGTTAAGATATGAATAGGCGCATTGTTTAACTTCAAATGCATATAGGAAGGGAGTTCCTGCAGCTTGTACTCTTCGAAATATTTTATAAGACTTTAACACAGGACTCTTCCAAACCTTGTAGCTTTCATGATGATTTGTTTATTTCAATTAGTTTGAGCTAATAAATTTAAGACCGCCACATTCACTGTAAGGTAACTACTTATGTGCTTTAAAACATCGCTTTTTCTGCATTATGATAAGAATTGCAACTTGTAAAATAAAAGAAAAAATCCTGCATCCTTTTTTTATGAAATAAAAAGAAAAATGTAACACAGCCCTGCCGCATCTGTTTTTGTAAATATTGGCCGAATACCAAATTAATTTTACATGACCTTAACTGATCATAATGAATACACTGTGAACTATTATAGCGAGCCATTTAAAAGACTTGACTCTACAGTACCTCAAGGTATCACAGAAATTAAACAAAAGTCTCTGTTGTTATGTATTTATTACATCCAAGTTTGATATGATGACAAAAGAAATAAGGATTCAGGTGACTATTATAATGCTCAGGATAATCTCATAATAGTTCTGCTGATAAAAGTCAAGTACACTTACAGAAATTATTAGTGGGTTATCACAGTTCCGTCCATTGATTCCATAGCCTATTACACGGTAACACTGTTGGGTAGTTGTGTATTGTGATAACCATTACGAACCACATTGTCAGGGTCACTCTTACTGTCCGCCATAGTAGATTGGTCCATTTCCATTTGTAATTTAACATTATGGACAACAGGGTTTTGCATTTCTATTTGTCCTTTACTGTATGGTGTTTCACGTTTTTGAGCATTCATACCATTGTCACTAGAAAAAGTATCCATTTCCAGTGAAAAGCTTTGTAAATCATGCAAGGTCACAATGTTATTTTCATTGGAATTTGGTGGAATAGAGTAACTCCTTTCTAACTTTTTGGGGGAATCAGAGAGGCGAGATACTCGGTCCCATGATGCACCAGCAGTTTTCGGGCGGCAGACTGTTGAGGAGGAGTCGATTCTCGTTTGTGTGCCATTTTTGATGGGTTTTACATTCATTATGGTTACCCGTGGCGTTGTACTTGTTCTTGATTTTGGTAAGAGTTGTCTGAAACGTCTAAACCATTCCTCTAGTTTCCTGTTAGCCACAATGTAAAATATCACATGCAACAAAATGAGCACCACCAGTAATGTTGCCATGATGATGGAGATGGTCACTTCCTGTGGTGTCGCACTTGCATCGATTATTGTATCACTTACAAGACTATTGGATGCCATTTTTGGTACCATTAAATAATTGTCATCCAAAACAATTCTTCAAATGACAGAAACGATCACAACAATTTTTCAAAGAGAGTCAACCATCAAATCAAAATTTACCAAACCATTCTGGTCTCTAGTGATAAACATAGGGGTAAACATCCAAGTTTTTTTCGTGTCTGATGCCAGTATATTTTACTTCTTTGTCCCAGGAGATATCTGATGTGATTACAAAGCAAAGCTCAATATTATGTTCCAAAACACTGTGAAGTAATAACTCCGGCTTTGATTGCCTTTGCGACAAAATGTAAACTGCTAAATATATTTTTATCACTCTAATTATTCGACAAAACACATATTTCACACTCAAATTGACATCCCATCACAAATCTGTTTGTCATCTTTTGATGTTGCTGGGTTTCATTGCTTGGCCCGTATCATAGAAAATATTTAACTGTCATATCCAATGGCTTGTTATTGGATACCTGTTAGTACAAGAATAATGTTTGAACACTAATGCTGAATAAATGTCTTCACCCTCTGTACTACCCTGTATTCTCAATACCAAAGCATCCTGCTTCTATCATGTTCACAGTGCATAGAAAGTTATCATTATGATGATTTCCTGACCAAAAATAGAGTTTATATTTCAAATTGAAAACCAGAAATTGGAGCTTTGGGATTTTTTTTTTTGAAAGTGAATCATTAAATCATTGAGAAATAATGTTCCAAATAGCACTATGCCACCCTCTGTGTGATGTTTCAGGGTTGTTACATCCCCCAAGGATCAGTTGATTGGCTGATCTCCTTTACAGCCATTGATTGGGAGGCCTTATTGACAGCAGTCAATAAGCTCAGTCTGAGTGCTGTTTCATATTCCCCAACATTTACCAAATAGTCATAGAATCTGACATACATAATCACACAGTCATTTTTTATCTGTTAATTATTTTTTCCACCTAATTTTGTTTGCTCTTCACTTGATAGTGTTTCTTCGCAAGAATGTAACCACTTGGTCAGATAACTTAGTTTGATTTTTTAAAACTTGTTAAGACAGTCAATATTTGTGTTCAGTAATTGGCATTCTTGAGAAAGTTTCAATGTTTGTGTGAAGAAAATATAAACTTTCACCATTCCAGAATTGAAAGATGTTTCTGAACTCTAAACAAACATTGATGATGTTGAGACATTTTTATTAGCACAAAGGAAATGACATAATCCATATTAACATTTTACATGACAGTTTTTAAGGATTTCCAACATCCGTTTCTATGTTTACTATACCTTTTTGAAAAAAAAAAATACAATTAAAATATTTTTGATAAAATCTCATCTAATGAATGATGGCAGTAACTGTATTACTTTTAGGTTTTAGAGTTTGCAGTTCAGTACATGGTTTTTCTGGCCGCGGGGGCTTTGTAAGGAAGCTTTTGACTTTGGCTTTAGCACCAAGCCCAATGCTAGTGGAAGGTTTAGGATCACCAAAGTCACATGTAAGCATGGTTTCCATGGCTTCAGCATCTGGCTTTAACCCACCACTGCTTTTTGCTGAGAGTTTACGTTTCTTCTCCCTGTGTCGCCTTCTTACTCGGCAAAGTATGCATATGATAGGTCCTAGAATAATGGTGAAGCCTATGATGATCCCCACAATGATACCAAAGGTAGAGGAGGGTGACAGGGAATCCTCTACAGGGACAGGGACCTTCTGGACAGTGTCAGCAGGGGGCTTGGTGACCTCAGGAAGGGTTTCCATGACGGCCATAGTGACACCCAACTGGTTCTGTGGTAGGGGTAAGGGTGTGCTGGTATTGACTGGCACCGTGATGACTTGTTCATGGTTTACTACGTGGACCTTGCCATCTTTCTGTATTGTGATCTCTGTGTCTACATTCATTGAGATGACCTTCTGTGTGGTTGTGCTTGGAGTTGTGCTGCTGCTGGCTTCTCCAAACATCTGAGTAAGGTCTGTAATGGCGTCATTATTGGCCTGAGCCATGACTCCAGACTGAGCTATACCAATGGCTTGTTGAATGATGTCTTGAGTTTGAACAATGGGTGCTGAAGTTTTTGAATTTGGCAAAGGTCCTGCAGTTGTTTGACTCCAGCCTGTGTTTTTAGCATTTTGATTAGCCTGTGCTCTTGGATTTTGACTCATTGTAGGAAAGTTATGAATGGGTTGTATTCCTGGATTTTGGATATTAGCAAAGTTCTGTGGAATATATTTTGATGAAAATCTAAAGCTTGCCCCGGTTCTTGGAATGCTTGTTCTGTTGACTTCCTCTGCTATAACTTCATTAGGCTTTGGTGTTGGTCCCGGCTCTTTCTTTTGCGGTTCAACATTTTCAAGCTGCTGAGTCCAGGATGGTGGTGCAACATTGCCTTCATATCTGTACTGCATTTTGTATCGAGTTTCCCTGTTGTTGATGGCATCCATTATAGATGAAACAGACAAGTCTTTATTGTTTCTCTGTCTGTACACTTCATCCAGGACAGCTTTGATCACATTCAGATTCGTTTTGGTTTTGCTTTCTTCGACCTCTTTATCTACTTCTTTCTCGATGTCTCCACCTCCACCTGCTCCAGTCCCTTTCTCTCCATCAGGATCGGGTTTTTTTGTACCGTGTATATTCCAGGCATTTCTCCTTGAGGAAGGCGTCCATTGCCCTGTTTGACTTTGCACTTGAGGGGGCCATCCTTGAGAGGATATTTCTGTCTGTATCCTTTGAACATTTTTAACACCTTGGCTCATGATTTCACTTGGTTGTGGGACTCCTGTCTGGTTTGACTGAGCTAGTCCTGCCCATCTCTCTCTAGGCATTGAAGATGCAGGTGATGGGTTATATGGGGGTCTGTCTTGAATGAATTTTGTCTCATTGTCTCTCCTGTTCTCCAGATGATCAGGAATATCAGGATTATATGGTCCCATCCATGGATTATAACCAAAAGTATTATAACCATAGCTGTAAGGGTTATAGGGATAGTTCGGTGGCAAGTTAGAGAACTGTTGAGGTTGATTTTGAGTTCCATTTATACCACTGGAGTTGTTAGTTTCATTTCCATTTCCCCAACCAATCATCCCTTGATGTTGAAACTCAGCTAGCTTTGGTCGTAAAGTATTTGCTGATTCAGAATTTCTTCTAGAGAAAGCCATTGTAAAGTTTCCAGTGCTGTTTTCAGTTTTAGGATTAGTATCTGCCCAGACATCGACTCTGCTGTGAGGTCTCATAGGAAAACCAGACTGTGGACCAGTACCTGGTGGTACAGGTCCCAAGGGTCCCAGGTGGATAGGACTCATTCCAGGCACCGGAACAGGGTGAGGAAAAGCCATTGGTGGAATTATATCGAAGGCCCCAAGTTGTGCTCCATACTGATTCACTTCATGCATGGCTTGCATAGCTTGCATCCTCTGGTACATTGTATCCAATCCATCGGGAAGGTCAGGATCTATTAATGGAAATGCAATCCCTGGAGCTGGTGGTGGACCCTGATTCCAGTTTGAGTATGGTGGTCCATTTTGGTTTCCGTATGGTGGGCCGTTGTTCCAGTTTCCATTGGGTGGCCCATTGTTTGTATTTGGTGGTCCCCCATTCCAGTTTCCATTAGGTGGTCCTCCATTCCAGTTTCCATTGGGTGGTCCATTATTTGGGTTTGGTGGTCCCCCATTCCAATTACCATTGGGTGGCCCTCTAATCCAATTGCCATTGGGTGGCCCTCCATTCCAGTTACCATTGGGCGGCCCTCCATTCCAATTTCCATTGGGCGGTCCTCCATTCCAATTTCCATTAGGTGGACCTGCATTATTCCAGTTTCCACTTGGAGGTCCGTTATTTGTATTAGGAGGTCCATTATTCCAGTTTTTATTGGGTGGGCCAAAGTTTGTAGGAGGACCCCCTTGAAAGTTCCCACTAGTCCAGGTTGAAGGTCCACCATTCCAGTTTTTTCCTGAGGGCCCACTCATAGGACCTGGGCTATTTTGTCCATTGTTCCAGTTTTGGGGCCGAGTATTAGCATTTTGGAAATTCTGTTGAGATTGAAAGTTTATGTTTGGATTTCTGTCGTTTGGAGAATTCTGAGATACTGTCTGATTTGTGGACTTTCCGGAATTAGTATTTTGTCCTGTCAAGTAAAATGTTAAAATCAAGCTGTTGTAATAGTGGGGTTTTTTTTTATGAAGAAGCAGTTGCCATATTTAGTTTGAAAGTGAAATTACAGATTAATGTGAATTAATATTTAGGGTGAGAACCTAGTAAGTTGCAAGTACTTGTGTTCAAACCCTTTGTATATTATATATACAATAAAATATGTTCAAACCAATATTTGAGATTGAATTTACATTTACAATATTGATAATGCAAACCCAGAGCATCCCTGAATTCATGGAAAAATTACAATGATTGTATGAAGTTCAGATTGGGGTGGTTTGTCCAGTTTAGTCATGCAAAATACATGTATAGGGTACACATCTACATATAACAAGTTTGAGAATGAAGAAAAAAAATAATACAATTACCTTGATTTGTGGTCTGTGAAAAGATTTCTGTCCAAAACATTCCATAAATGAAAAATCCACACAAGTGTTTCTTCATTGCGACAATTAATGTTAAAAGTTACCAGTGGGAACTTCTACTATTTTATGAATAAAACAGATCTGATTCAGTGCATTTCTGGATACGGTCTACAGACAATTGATGTTTAATGAAGCGATTCCCTGTGTGGTATTGACACAAGGTGATTAAGAAGTTGAAACTGATTAATGGGTCATTGTTCACTTAAAACATTTGTCAAGTAAATATAAATGTGGTTAAATGTGCTTGGCTCTATCTAGGGGCAGGCGCTTGGGCCAGATGCTGCCCCTAGACCTACCAGACAGATCCAGCAATGGGTGGTGGGTGTTAGAAAGCCGAGAGGAAAGTTTGTACATGCTATGAATCAAGTGCCTTTATTCAACAAAACAGTTATTTTGTGATTAATTGGGCTAATTCCTTTCGGTTTTAAATTTTATATAAAAAGATTTCTCATAGGAATGCCCTCCCCCTACCCTTCATACTATAATTTCATATTAATGTTAGAAGTATATATCTGCATTCAGGAATTCATCTTTTGAGTTTGCTGAAAAACCATTAAATTGTTTCTATTTTCTGCAAAGTAAATGCTTACATTAAATGATATCGATACATCATGCAATGTGAAGAGAAAAAAAACTCAGCAAAATAAAGAATAAGGTAATGAAATTGATGCTGAAAGTTTATTTTTTGATTTTTGTACTCTTGGTCAGTATTGGACTGATATATCACCTCGTAATTCAATTATAAGATTAAACACAGTGATTGTTTACATTTCCATGCCTCGAGGACATATTGATGTGACAAGTCCGTTGGAACAGCTAAACATGTACTTAAAATAATCATACAAGCAATTAATAAAGAGTCAATGATATTCTGGATATTAATTTTGTCACCTAATAGAAATATTACGTGTGACAAAGGTAAGGGAGCTAATCCTCGGGGGAATTGACTTTGGTATTGACAACTGATTGGTTCAATCCATCAGAGTTGGACATTTAGTCAGGAGATTGACTTCTCCGATCTCTGTGCAGTGTTCACTTCTGAGGTAGAACTTTTATGTAGACCCAGTGACTTGTAGGCATTGATTACATGTAGCTACATTTACTGCAGTTCAGCTCATATTAAGTGTTAATAGAGTGAAATTTAATGTTATTAGACAGTATAGCATACATATATATGGTGAATTTTAATAGCCAGTTAAATATGGAAATGGATTTTGAAAATGAAATCGAGATATAATACATGATTATCTCAACTGAACACATATATGAACTTGTAATGAACAAATAATGAGTGCAACTCTCTCTCTCTCTCTCTCTCTCTCTCTCTCTCTCTCTCTCTCTCTCTCTCTCTCTCTCTCTCTCTCCACACCACCAGGAATAATGGAATTAGAGGAAATATGATGAGTCAATGAACTTAACCCAGTTTCTTTCCATATTACACCCATTTGATCATTTCTGAACTGTCTCATATGTAAAACATTTGAAATAATATTACTGGTAATTTTTCAAATGATATAGTTACTGAGTATTAATAGCAGTAAACTCATGTTGAATTACTCTCATTTGCGGATTATAAAGGGATATAAAATTATTTAAGGCAGTAAGAAAAAGTTGAAAATGTGATGAAAAAAAATGATGAAATCATTTTGATATGCTGTAAATGCAAATACAGGCATGCTTATAGATGATCATTTTTTATATTCCAGGTGAGTGGTGAAAAAGTGAGCAAAGTGAGCCTGGTAGACTTGGCAGGTAGTGAGCGCGCTCAGAAAACTGGTGCTGTTGGAGACAGACTGCGGGAGGGGAGTAACATTAACAAGTGAGTGTACACCTAAAGCTTGGTAACTGAAAAAAACAACAGTGAACACACTGATTGTGGGTCAAAGAGGAGTAATTCATACAAACCTATGAACAAGTTATCTGCCAGTGTTTGTAAACTTCAATGTAAATATGAAATGTAAATTTAAGGTCACTGACAACACTTGAATAGGCTGATTTAATCAGAATAGAGGAATAATTCATGCAAGCTTATAAACATGTTATATACTGAGTGTCAATGCACTTTCATGCCAATTTACACATATATGTTCAATGTTTCAGGTCCCTGACAACCCTTGGCCTGGTTATATCAGCATTAGCAGACCAGTCAGCAGGGAACAAGAAGAAGGATAAATTTGTACCGTACAGGGACTCTGTTCTGACATGGTTACTTAAGGTCTAAATTCTTGCTTCACAGACTGATACATTTCACTGTCACATTGACTATGCATGTGTTTTATGAAGAAAATGATAATGAAAATGAAGCATTTCAATAGCAATGAGAATTAAAGACTAGTACATGCATTGATATTGGCAAGACTTTGTCAACACTTTAAAAATCAAAATCCTTGTTATTGATTTCACATTCTGTGGATTTCCTTTGCTGTTTTGTTTCCACTTTCAATCTATCTCTGATCTAAACATAACAACTTTAAATGAATGCTAATATAAATTGAATGTGTAAGTTAGAAAGAAAATTTTTTAATTTAGCTGTTTTAAATTGGTTGTTATTAACTATAGGATAATCTCGGAGGAAACAGTAAGACAGTGATGGTGGCCACAATCTCCCCTGCAGCTGATAATTACGAGGAGACCCTGTCCACTCTACGCTACGCTGACCGGGCCAAGAGGATTGTGAACCATGCTGTGGTCAATGAGGATCCTAACGCCAGGATTATACGTGATCTCAGGGAGGAGGTAGACATGCTAAAACAGCAGCTCAATGAGGCTCAGGTAAAAAACAGCTTACTCAATAAAGCTCAATATAAAACAGCTCACTCAGTCTCAGGTATAGAACAGTTCAATGAAGCTCAAGTATAAAACAGCTCACTCAATGAAACTCAGGTATAACGCAGCTTCTTACAATCAAACTCAGGTATAATGCAGCTTCTTACAATCAAACTCAGGTGTAACGCAGCTTCTTACAATCAAACTCAGGTATAATACAGCTCATATTAAACAGCGCAATGATGCTCAGGAATATTAACAAGAAAACAGCTCAATGAAACTCAGGTAAAAAACAGCTCAAAAAGCTTGTGTATTCTAAAAGCCCATTTGAGGTCTGGGATAAAATATGTTTATATAGTTACTCAGAAACAGCTTGAGGAAACATATATATGTAAAACAGCTCAATAGGAACAATATCAGCTCGGGCATGAACTCAGTAAATACTGGGTATAGAACAGCTTATTGAAGATGAGAAAAAAAAAAAAACTAATGAGAGCTTGTCTATTAAAAGATTTAAAACCTGGGTCATGTTTGCAAATTAGCTACATGTATCAGCTTAATGAATATCAGATATACCTGTACATATGATAAGCCAAAAAAATTCTTGGTTAGCAATTTTATGAAAGTTTAAGATTAAATTGAGTTATTAGTCTTCCAGTACTATCAACTGAATTTAATTCATGCAGGGATCAAATAAGTGAAAACTGTAACCTCTTTAAGAAAAACAGTTAGTTTTTGGAAGTACCTGATCAATATGCCCTTAGCATGAAATAAGATTAATAATTGGTTGTCATCCATTAATTATAGAGTATGCAAATTTCAGTACTGCTAAACATTGAAATTTTTTGTTGTTGTTTGCTGAAATGTAGAACATGCAAGCTCCAGTACTGCAAGACAGACTTCAAGAATCAGAGAAACTTATCAAGGAGATGACCAAGACTTGGGAGGAGAAATTAGCCGAAAAGGACAAAATCAACCAGGTAAGGGTACCAGCTGATGGAGAACTAGTTTTAGTATATGTAAATAGCACTCACTGGTACAAGTTATCACCACAGTATTTAATGATACTGACCATCACAAACAATTTTTGGCATAAAGTATTTTTTAGATCAAGCCCCATCCTTTAATAAGAGCACTAAGTGGACATATAGGTATGGGTTGCTGTAAAATCATGGTAATTAAACGTTCAAGTCATATTTGTTATAATATGTCAGGATGAGTAAAAAGAGACAAGTAAAGGTTTTACAAAATTTTGAACATTCATTGGTTGTAATTTGTTTTAATAGATTGCAATTAACACAGGCACAAAAATGCATCAAACATGATGCAGATTATTTTGGGAGAGCATAGTGTTCATAAAATTTTACGTTGTTATTGATTGGCCATAAGACTATACCACGTGCCATGAAACTAGTAATATCTTTTTAATTTGACAATATATGATCCTGAAATTTGCTGAATGTATTCATAAATAATGTCTAAAATAGTAGTAAAATGTGAAACAAGATGCATTAATAAGCCTAAGTTTTGATTACCAACATTATTTTCAAACTTGTCATACACTCATGTCATGGCTTGATGCCACTCGGAAATTGCTTTTACATGCAATAAAAATGAAAATGCCATATGGATAAAAACCATACAAACATCGACATTTCACTGTCACTGGTATTTGGTTAATTGACAAATGATTTATTTCAAAATTGATGAATTTTGGGGCACAGTTGTTGGTATATCATGTGATGCAGTCTTGTTTCCAGACCATCAAATACTCCTTGCATGTACACAAAAGTGTCACTTTAGGGGCATTATAATCTCACTACCTGACAATAAACCAATGTCCTCCTGATAGAGAGATCAAACAAACATGTCTCTCAATGGTAA
>WFKH01011801.1:36233210-36251517 GCA_016163765.1 Magallana hongkongensis
GTTGGAGTCTCAGAATAATGGTTTTATAATCATAACAAGATAGTTTTTACTTAACAATCTACGAATCTAAAACCTTTGTCTACTCTGTTTTACAATGACTACCATCAGTCTCCTTTGTGTGGGTCTTCTCCTAGCTCTTAGAAACGTTTTGTGGTACCGTAATTGAGGTCAGTCATGTCATGGGTAAGAGATGCAGAGCCCAGAAATCCATATAGATTATTGGAATATTCAAGGCATAAAAAACCCTTTCATAGAATATGGGAAAACTAATTTGCCCAGTACACAAAATATGTTTGAATAATTGCTAATTTGTAGCTAAAAATACATCAATATTTCATAGTTACAGATAAGATGTATTGGTTTTGTTGCCAAAGGTATTGAATTCTAGTGGTATATAAATCCTTTAAGGTAACATATAATATAATGAATGAAAACAATTCAGTTCAACCTGGAATATAGAAAAACTGTAAATACAACATTTATGACATCGAGGATTGATGGATCATGCATTGTACAGATAAATTATATAGTGTAATTCACAGAGGCCTTAATTAGTATTGCTAACCATTCAAATCACAATAATCTCGGCCATTCTGTGGCCTTGGTGCTAATAGACCTTATTGGGATGTGGAAACTATTAACAGTGAATACAGTAAAAGAGCATCCCCAGTTTCTGAAGCTAGTTCTTTCCCAAATTGATCTCGGGGGGAAATGCAGCTCTGTTAAGTCTCGGAGTCATTTTCTGCAAGATGTTGAGATGTCAATATGGTGCAGGACTACAGAAGGGAAAGGATTAACTACCAAAACAGGAAAGGCCTCAGGAAGTCATGTCTACTGGCATTAAGAGGGGAATATTCTCAATGTAGGATAGAGGTGCCATCGGAATATATAAGTCCATTTACAACAAAAAATCAATTTCTTGTTAAAGCATCAAAGTCATTTGGAGCACCGTAGAAAAGCAATGAGCGCTAGCTGTTAGTATTGTCAAACTACAGTGTCAGTATTTCAGGATTTAATGTTTGATAGCCAGTATTGCTGTCTTTTACAGAAGTATCTAACCAGGGAGCTTTGGGGTAGATTAAACGCATAATTAAAGCCCGATGTAACGGACTTGTTGTGAAACATTACAAGCTCTACGCTCAATTTCTTGCCACTGTCAGGAAGGCATAATGTTCAAACAGGAAATTGATGTAATTAACCATATAACTGGAACTTTTAAAAAATGTGCCAATTTTTTTTATTTTTAAATAAAAAATGATAATACTGTACATATTGGTGGATGATAATTTAGCTCTAATGCACACATGAATGAACATTCTTGGATACTGTGAGTTAAGTTTTGATGGAGTATGGACTGAAGCATTGAAAATAGGAACATGTGTTCCCTGGTACAAATGGGACCTCCACTGAGGCCCTCTAGCCTGAAGCTGAAAAGTTGTTATGAACCGCTAAAACCACTGAAGGTACCCAGTGGCAGAAAGGTTTGTGTTCTGTTGTAACAGTTGTAAGCATATATTATGGCAATGTTTTCGTGGTTAAGTTAGGCAACGTACAAAAATATGCACATAAAACTTGATGAAAAAACGAGTCATTTTAAAATTAAAAGTTTTATTATTTATCTTCAGTCAAATCGCGTTTACATATGGAAATTGTTTACACATATTTTGACTTTTGCATGAATGAACTTTCGTTCAAATAAGCCACCTGGTGACGTCACAAGGACAGGATATTCAATGAATGTAAAATTTGTAAGAAATCGTCTTGGTGCAAGGGCATGCAATTAAAATTCACAAATAAATTCTAATCGATATTAGATAAATAGAAATAAGAGTCAGAGGAAAAATAAAGCCACTGCACAAATTCTAAACAAAAATCTATTTAATCAGAAATTAGACAAACATATACTGGCCTCTGTATTTTCCCTGCATTTCTTGTCAAAATTTACCAATAAAATCATTTGTGCACTTTTTTGAAGGAGATGGGTTGTAATATGAAGGTCACTAACACCTTCAGTACTATATTTTGATTTAATTTTTTAAATAGGATACTGAAAAGGTCTTTAATATTATGTGTTCTTCTTATATGATAGAATAAAAAGTAAATTTTGTTTTAAGGTTAATTACTGAAAAATTTACTGGATGTAGCAACCTTTAATTAAAGAATTGTTAATGATATTAGCAGAAAATATTTGGAGAAAAAAATATATTATTTAAGGCAATTAAGATTCAATGTTCCAGAAATCACAGCTAAAGGATGCTATTTCAAACAAAGGATTAATTATTATATGTTGATAATATACTCAAATGCTTCATAGTAATTTTTGTGTATATATTTAAAGAAATTAAACATTGCAACAATAATTTAATGAATTACACATCACTAATTCTCCTGATAAGGTTCTAATTGTTTGAAAAAATTATGATTCAAATTGAACCTTTAACTCTATCATTTTTTGGAGCTTGTGGCTCAGTAGTCATAGGCATTTTTGCTAGTAACCAAAAGGTTGCTGGTTCAAATCCTACTTTAATTTATGTATGTTTTATGATGTTCTGTACGTGTCATGTCCTTAGACAATTTAGGCACTAGATCTGAGTTATCCAAGTCAACCCGCTGAAAATGGGTACTTGCTTTTGCTTCTTGTTTACTTGCAATGGATTTGTGTCCTATCCAAGGGGATTTCATGACTCTTTAATCATCTGGCTTCAGGATCATGAAGCAATTTCAGACTAAAATCTTGCGGTCATGAAGTCATAAAATGACAATTGAAATTTAAAATTAACAACATCTTTTCTAGACAATTTTAACAGCATTTCAATTTTTACAATTTTTAATCCAAGTTTGTTTTCAGTAAGTGAAAAAATTTTTGACTTAAGTATAAGATTGCTTCATGATCCTGGGGCCTGCTTTAGCATCACAAAGATGGGATATATCCCATGCTTACGATACAGCTTGACACATTCATTGTATGAAGTGTACAATCATTGCAAGCATGTTTTGCTGAAAATTGATCAATTGCAATAGGAAAACACCATTAAGTTAGGAGCAAGCCTGCAAATGCATGGAGATAACAGTGATTTATTTATTGTTTCCTACATAACAGTTATTGCTTACAAGATAGCCATCTTGGTACAATGTTCCACCATAGTTCTGTGTTTTGGGGGTTTACAGTGTTGAATGGACAGAGGGAGATTGATTGGGGTGTCATCTATCACAGAGGAAAAGTAATCTTCTAGATGGAAATAAAATCTAGCAACATATAAGGAGGTCCGCTAGGGTGAATTTATTTGTCAGAGAGAGAGAGCCAAGGGAATTCTGGGCTCATATGAAGCATGAAAAGGAAAAAGTCCTGATCAAACCCTAATGTTCTCATGAAGGCAACCAAAGTTCCTAATATTCACTGTGAATTATATCTAGTATATCTCACCATTTGTAATATCCTTTATAATTTTTTTTTTTTAAAAAGCAGAACAAATTACACTTGCTACTGTGTGCATGCAATCATGATTACTATCAAAGTTTGGGGGCTCTGAATGTGTAATTTCATCTTCATTAATTTCAAAGTTTGTACTTGCGGTGTTGTGCTATTTCTGTACTCGTCTGATTACTGGGGCTGGGGCTTGTTGATTGTTCCCAGAGCTAGGACTAGTGGCCCTGCTATGGGAAAGTGTTTTCATGTAAGCATTGTTTGCAGTTCCACAAATGGATGTTTACCAAGCTTTTATTGATAATTGATTCAAATTTTGTAGACTTTTTTTTCCCTTATCCTGTATGGGTATGATTGTAAGGTGGATAAAAAGTTTAGACCAATACAACTTTTTGGTCCTGTTATTAATATTGATTGATTAGTTTTTCATGTTGAGCAAATGTAGTATTTTGATGTGTTAAACGTGTTAGTTCAGTGGTGTCACTCTCAGTTCTTTGTTGGAGCTGAAAAGTTGTAAAACTTCAATTTGTAAAACTGCATGTTTTTTATTTTTAAATTAACACTTCTTGATTTTTTAGGGAGAGAAAATTTCACTGAAATTTAATTAACATTGCTTGGTCCATAAATTTTTTTGCGTAGGGGGATGTTTATTGTTGTGTACTTGCATGCATGCAACCAATCTGTACAGAGAAGAAATGGACATAACCACATTGATTTCTTTCGAAGGCTCCCATTGGTTATTGCCTCTCAGTGTTGCCAGGCACAGATTACTAACTTGTTCATAATAGTATATTGAGCCCCTGTTACCAAGTGAAAATAGGGTCAAGGTAGCATTGATGTGATGAAATCCATATTCAGATTCAACATGCTTTTATTATCATCTAATCTATAAAATGTGAGGGAAATCAATTTTTGGAAAAGTAATTTAATAACCATGATATTTTGATGGACATATTACAAAATTTAATTTAAAGTAATACGTACGGTACATTTTATTAAAGATTTTGTGTTTCGTTTGTAATAACATTTAAAAGATGAAAAGCAGATGAAATGCAATATGTACTAGAATGTAAAGCTTTTTTCATGAAGAGAAAAACTACTTAAACACCAAATTTTTTTGACTGACCAAATACTTTTAAAATTCTTCAAATTAAATTAATATCAACTTTTAAGATGAATTTACTCAAAGAGCTCTGTATGTCTAATTTTTGTACTTAAAATTTATATATCAGTCCTCCTTAAAGCCAAATGAAAAATCTTATGTACGTATTTTTCACTTAGTACTATATTTACATGTATTAGTTATGCTGAACCTCTGACATTTTGTCTGTAATAATAATTTAAATCTATAATATGTACCTCATGTATGAATTTATTAATGGTGCGAATGAAACAATTAGAATTGAATTGAATTGAATAATTCATGCACTTCATAAAATTTCTTTCCTTTTTTTTTATATTTAAGAATTATGTATTGTAAAAATAATTCATTTAAAAGTTTAAGAGACTTCAAATTTAATATTGCACTTTAAATAACGATAGTTGGAGTGGGATAATTACAGGGAAAGGGGCTATAATGTGTAGTTTTATTAAGTTCTCTATTATACTTGTATACTGATAATATCAACCTTAGGCCTCATGGGCCATAATGTATATAATAGACATAAATAGTTGCTGAATAAGTCTTTCTTGAGTGTTGAGCATCAGGTTTCCTTGCCCCCCATAATACTGTAACACAACACCTCCCTTGATGAATGTCATAGACACTGAGTCACTGATACCATAAGGTTGAAAAGTACAGTCAACCTGAGAATGCTGAAAGAATTCATCAGGAAGAGCATGGAAGTTCAGTTCAGATCATCCTTAATCCATCTCTGAATTCTGTGAACTTCTGCATTTTGTGAAATTGCTCTCATTGTGATTGCGGATTTCAAAATTATAAGACAGGTAACAAATTTTGATGATGGTAGTATTGTTTAAACAGCCCACTTATAAAGATGTTATCCACAACTGTTCATGTTATTAGTAAATGACTTTCGACACCTTTTTTTATCTATGCATGTTTTAAACTAATTCCTGTGATAGGATGTCTAGCCAAGGAAACTAATTCATTTACCAGCATTCATGGTCAAATGATCACGTCTGCTTTTACATACAGTATCAATAAGGACATACTGTCTGATTACATACTGTATCAATAAGGACATACTGTCTGATTACATTCTGTATCAATAAGGACATACTGTCTGATGATATTGGAGATACAGTATTACTTTTTATACCAATGAATTAATATAACTTTTTCAAGGTTGACCTGTTCTTAATGTTCAATGTCAATGCTAAGAGAGAGAAAGAGAGATATGATCCTAACAAAAGGATTTACTGTCTACATGTATTTATAGAACTATCCCATGTTAAAAGGGCTCGATGGTCGTGGCCATTTTTGGACTGTATTAATCTCCTTAATATGAAGAGCTCTATATGAAGATATAGCAAAATATTCAAATTTCAAAGCTTAAGTATACAGATTTCATGTATTTACTAATTGAGGGGTCTCTGGATAACAGTTATAAGATATACAGCAAGAATAAAATGGACTTAAATAACATTCATTTTTTAAATAAACATACCTTGAAATGGAAGCAAGGGAACAAGAGCTGAATTTGCATGAACCTATAGTTTTAGTTGATAAAAACAAACTCACTTTGGTCTTTAATGTCAACAGCTGAAGAGAATTGATCATGTCCATCTATAAGTTGAATATAACCACACTTCACACCAATGTTAATCCAAAGGAAATCATGTCACGTAGGTATCTAAAAATGTACAATCTGTTAATTTATCTTCTCACGTAGAAGCAAAAACTTGAGAGAGTTATTTTATAACAATTATATTATTAACAATACACAAATAAATAATACACCAGATATTGACTTTTTCAGCGACTTTCTTCTGTGTTTTGAGTTGTATCAGTGGTGTATCATTCATCTAGAGCCTTTAAACTGTTGACTTAATGCATACTGACAGTTTAGGAAAGGTTAGAACATGAAAGGGTCAATTGATCCTGGACGTGCCCCAGAAGTGTACTTGGCATTGTAGCTACTGGTTTCGAGTTTCCTTGTGTTTCAGGGTAGCAATATCCAAATAATAAGCCTGATCCAACAGACTACACTAAAAGCTTCACTGTTGTTACTCTAGGCATTTCTCTTACAGCACCAGACTTTGTTAAGTTTTCTTGTTTATTCCACATGAGGGATTGAAAAATTTTACCCTTGTTTCAAGTAAAAACCATATAAAATGACGGCTTGTTGTCATTGAAATTACTTTCATATATACATAACAAGTGAATTTTCTGTGGATTTCAGGACCACACTCTGGTTGGACAGCAAGATGCAGACATACAACAAGATATCCAGTTATCCGGATTGGGAATCATGCCAGAACATTGTGTGGTGGATATCGAAAATGGAGATGTCTGGCTCACTCCAATAGAGGGCGCCAGGTGAGTGTCTACCTACAGTGTGGGCTCCCAAACTGAGTAACAGTTTCTAGTAAAATAAATTTTCCATAAGAAAACTAAGTCCCTGTAAGAGAAAGCTGTCATAAGATCTATAAATTCTTGCATGAAGTATCTCCAATATTTTGGTAATCTACTGTAGATTCCTAATTAAAGGTGAGGAATTAATATCTGCTTAAAATCGCAAAAAGCACATCCCTATGATAAGAATTCCGCGTTCGCAATTTTATGTTCTCGCTATTTGATGCAAAACGGTTGAATCATGGAAAAGAAGGAATCTACAGTATCTTCAAATGATCAGTAATATTTTGTAAGATTGTGAAATGGGTTAATAGTTATTGAACTTATATGGTTCACACACTAAAAAGATGCCAGTTGTCTGCTTCTTCCACACTGGCTTCAAGCAGTATTCTAACCAGATAAGTCTCAGCCTGCCTTCACATAATTTATCACTTTGATGTCCCTTTTATGTTCATCTGTTTAAAAAGAGATGGTCTCGCTCAGTCCAAGGACACATTCACCAGAGGTTGTTCAATTTGAACCAGCAGCCTTTTGATAACCAATCACTTCTTTTTTACCACTGAGTCACACATAATTTTCACATTTAAAGAACTCCACATTTGATGTGGAGACATTCAAATCTTAATATTACAGCTCTGAGACTATTTTGAGCATTACATTGCCAACATTTATTGGTTAGAAAATAGAAATGTCATTGGAACATAAAATGTCATTTGTTTGATGTGACCAAAAAATGAAAATCTGGAAGCATTGAATTTCTTAATAGATTTCTAAAAACAAAATTGGAAGTCCTTATTTCTAACAATTTACAGTGATTATTATTTGATATTATCTTCAGAAAATCTACAATCTCTAGAATTGATTACTCTATCTAATGGTGAAATGGTTAGATTATTTTTTTGTCAAAGATTGTTATTAAAAGATTATTTTGTCAAAGAAATTATATAGAAAATAGCTGCTCCATAAATCAAGCAAATGGTACTTGAATTAAAAATCAGGATGCCATAAAAAGAAATACTAAAGAAAAATGCTTCCAGCATCTTACACCTTTTGTTGAGGAATAATCAGGTTAGCTAGATGATTTCCATTCAATCAGATTGCTGCTTAAGAAAGTTAAGAGATGTTATAAGAGGGCAAGCTAATAATGTATTCCAATCACAAATCTGCATCCCAGCCCTGTATAGTTATAGACCTGATGTGGACAAAATGTTTGTGAGCCTGGAAAACATGAGATTATAGCCATTATTGCATTTCATGAGACTGATTAGGTAGAGCCTTAAAAAAGTCCAAGTGATAAGTGTATAGGCTGGGTAATCAATGATCCAGTGTAGCGGAGAGTCTAGCACGATTTTCCCCGATCGCAGTAATGGCCTGTTTCTCTCGTCTCTTTCTTTGGAGACCAAAATCTGGAAAGAAAGAGACACTGCAAAAAATTAACGTAAAAAACAAGACATGTTGACTTTAAATGGTTTGAGAAACCCTTCATTGCTGTATTGAGGGGCTTCTTATGTTGTTGAAAATGTAAAAGCCATTGATCAAATGTATCATGGCTGCTAAGAGACTGTGCTGATATAATTAATGTGTTTTATTAAAAGCATATAACCTTTGAAGGTTATCATATATGTCTTATTTCCTTGAGAATATCATATAAAATGGGTGACTTGTTCCGTAACGAAATGTCACTGATTTATATATGATCCTCACAGGAAACCCTAATTGATATTTGTAGCAGTACTTTTGTTTTTATTCAAATTGATGTTATGCAGATTTATAAAGATGACTTTTTCTTTGGTGGGCACGAAATGAAACAAAATGCCATGAAAATGTTGTTGAGATCAGAAGGCAATCAGCAGAGAGAGTTACTTAAAACATTTCAAGCCATGGCATTTTGGATAAATCTATAGTGTACATGTACTTAAAGTGATTGAATCCACTTTGTCCATACATGGAATACTGTCAACAAGATGTTTACATGTTTAAGATAAAAATTCTATTTCTCATAAATCTACAATGTACTATTGTAATGGAATCAACTTTTGTCAAAAATTATTACCTTCAATCCCATCTTTAAGATGTTTACATGTACAAAATTAATATTCTAATTCTCCGAAATATATAGTGTACTTTTGGATTATCCAATACCTTCAGAGTCCTGTCAAGAAGGCTTTTATCTGTACAAAAAATAATTTTATTTCCTTTTGTCTCTAATTCTCACACTCCAAAGTCTGTGTTCTTGTAGAACTTGCGTGAATGGCTCTACTATTCATCAGAAGACAAAAGTGAAGAACGGAGACCGAATCCTCTGGGGAAACAACCATTTCTTTCGGATAAATTGTCCCAAGCAGAACAGTAAGATTCCCCTCACTGCTCTCTTTTTGTCTGTGTCCCCCCAAGGAGATCCAGAATCAATGAATATCAGCTGCTCACAATTCTAGAAAATAAAAAATTAAATCCACATTGGCATATAATTGTTAGTTTGATTGAGTCAGATTTATCCAGTTCGCTCCTAAAATCTGTGGCTACGTGCAGTCAGTCAGTCAGTTACTGTTATTCAGGCTCCACCGTCACCAAAATTTTCAAATCTCTCAACTTATTCAAATCATTTGAAGAAAAGTGCATATTTAAGGTCAATACTCAGACTTGAGGCTGAGTATTGACTTGAGGAAAGTTGGTGACGGTGGGGCCTGAGCACAAAGATGACTTGTGCAATTGAAATTATGAATTCATGTTTATTATATATATAGTCATATTACAAACAACATCAAACAAATATACTTTAACACAATTATGAGATTATTTAGGAATGACATGATTGTACAATGATTACCAGTATAATGGAAACGTATTATATTTGGCCTGTACGATATTTGGCAGAAAATGATTTTTCAACAGGTTAGCATGGATTTGATTTAGCGCATTTCTGAATGTACCTATTTATTAATACTTGATTTAGTGGAAGCCACATTCCGCCAAAAACGCTAATTAGAATACACAACCAAATGTTATACATCTTGATGATTTAAAGTTTTTTAAAGAATTAAAATTTTTTGGAAAATTAGTATTGTTACTTTGATTTGTGATATCCGCATGTGAATTTTGACCATTTAGACAATAGTGTTAGGTATGAAAGTTTCTCTCTGGGTGGAACACATGTGGAATGCAAACCCTTGCTAGGATATGCTTTATAAATTAGAAATCAAAGACATTAACTACATGTATAAAACAACTGTAACAACCTCAGTAAAATGTAAACAGTTATCTTTGCATGTAATTTGATTATTAATAAACACATATCCTCATCTGGATGATAATAAAAAATCCAATAAAATCAATGCAATTGCATGTTTTGGGAGACAATTTTTAAATATAGTGTTAAATGACTCAATATTTATGAATTATGTATAGAAGTATATATTATATATGAAACAAGATGAAGAAGAGCTTCATGACCTTGACCTCTTTTCAGGTCCCCAGTCACAGCCCGCTGAGCTGGACCAGACGATTGACTATAACTTTGCTCAACAAGAGCTGATGATGAATGAGTACTCCAATGACCCCATACAGGAGGCCATCTTTGACCTAGAGAAGCAGTACGAGGAGGATAAACAAGGTAAGAAGCCAGAACATCTACACAGGGAGAGAGCGCTCTAAGTTACAGAACTTGTGCCTAATCTCAATTGTAAATTAGTACAATGAAAATATGTTATAATCAAATCAAATCAAATCTACATCCTCTAAAACAGACTTTATGGTTAAAATATGGTCCATAAGATCTTCATTTTGTTAATATTTTGTTTGGTAGTCAATGAAAGAAGAGTGTTCAGTAGTATGACTCATTATCATTCATAGTAGTTCAATCAATGTGGATTTCGTAGGTACCCTTCATAAACAAACATACCTACAACTTCAATGTATTGTGAAAGTCTTTATACATTATTCATGCAAGCAACTAAATGAACTCATAAAAGATTAATGAGCCATTAAAACTGGTCCCAGCAGTTTAAATTTTCATATTAAATTGCATTACAGGCTGAATACTGATTATTGGAATACATGTATGGTTTTTTTTCATACTATTGCAGAGGCTTTGGAGAAACAGAGACAAGAGTATGAACAGAGGATGCAGGTACTAAGAAACCAGATTATGTCCCCGGGAACCCCCAGTAACCCTTTCCTCAGCTTCAACAGCTTTACCCCGACTGGTTCTGGTTCCCAGAATACACTGCAGAGGAAATACCAAAAGTGGGCTGAAAAGAGGTACACAATGAAAGGCATTTTATTCTTTGAATAACTAATGTACAGAAAAAGGATCTCAGTTTTGTTTAATGTAGTTAAATGATGATGTTAGAAACAGTTTCTAAGACACTGGTCGTGATGACGACACCATACTTTTATTGTAGGAAGAGTAACCTTAAGAACAGCCTGCAGGTGCTGAGGGAGGAGGTATTGAAGGCCAAGGCTCTGGTCAGGGAGGCAAATGATCTGTCCCAGGAAATGGGCAAGAAAACTGAATTCCAGGTCACTCTGCAAATTCCAGCCAACAGTCTCAGTCCAAATCGCAGGGTATGTCCTAAGACATGTTACATATATAATAGAAAATCAATTAAGATGTAGATAGGAATCATAGGAATGGAAGGAAAGAAGCCGGTCTTGTGCTTTGAAGCGTAATCTCTTGTTATGTAACAATTATTATGGGCTTGCAAATAACAGTGTATCATAAAGATAGTAACATTATATTGATATATGTACTTTTGTCATTTAGAAGACAGCATAGAAGACAATACCCAAAAACTAGATCAAGAAATTTTTTATCTGAAATCAGAATTGCATCATTCTGCTCCAACTGCCCTACTGATTACTTTTATCTTCTATTACAGAAAGGCAATGGCTTTGTTAGTGAACCAGCCATTTTGGTGAAGAGAAAGAGTCGCCCTAATCAAATTTGGTCAATGGAAAAGTTGGAGAACAAAATAATTGACATGAGGGAAATGTACGAGGAGCGGAAATCCTCGGGACAGCCTATGATGGTAGAAGACACTGACTCCTGGGTTTGTTGTTGTTGCATGGCTTTTGCTGACCCTTTGACCTCTGTGAAAACATATGACAGATTCAAAGGACAAAATTACATGCATATAGATGAGTACCAGAAAATTCATGGCAATAATTACTCATATGTTATAAAAAGAAATGGGGAACTTTCTTGTATTAAGTAATAATTCTGTCTTCATTGGAGGTCAAGGTTATACACTTAATTTTGCAGTTTTCTTGTTTTTTAAATAATTTGTCATCTGATGATAGCAAACGTTACATAAACAACAGGTAACACCTTTTGATCACACTTGCTTGCATTAAATAACACAAAGTTATGAAATTGATATAAATATTTAGAAGCAATTCACACTTGGGCATGTCATTGATAAAAGAATTTTTTTTATTTCACACAAATTGAATTTTAATTTTACCATTTTCACTTACTGCTTAATCTGTAGAAATGTAGGGCAGATAGTGTAGAATTACAAAAAGCTTTTGTTTGCTACTTTCTGCAGCTTGATGGCTGAAAGAAAAATATGGTTTGCTTTATCTGTTTTTGTACAACTTTTAATTACATTTCATTGTCCTAAGTACAAATGAAAATCCTACTTGGAAAAACTTTTGTGGAATTGATATCCCTCAAAAAGTAAATTTGAATAGAATCCATAGTATTATGAAGAAGCAGAATGGAATCCCTTTTAATAAATATCTTTACTTCTGCCTAACAGCAGTCATTTATTTACTCAACAGGATGATGGGCCGCTCGTGAAGGGTGACCCTTTCTACGAGTCCCAGGAGAATCATAACTTAATAGGAGTAGCCAACATCTTCCTAGAATGCTTATTTCACGATGTTACTCTGGACTACCATGTACCAATTATAAGCCAGCAAGGGGAGGTAATTGATGTCAAATTTTAAAATTCTCCCCATACCCCTTGTGTAAATGGTAATAGGATATACATGTCAAATTTAAAATAATACCCCTGTCTCACTTGTGTACAATATTGTTGAAGTGTGGTGAAATCATTGCTTTTCATAAATCATGATTGCAGATTGCTGGAAAGTTGCACATCCAGATCTCTAAGTTGGGCGGATCTTTTCTGGAGCGATATGGCGACACGACAAACGAGGACATTGAGGACACTGAACCAGCCGTGTCCATGGGGACTCCAATGATTGTCAGGGTATGTCTCAAAAGTAACTGTTAACAGGGATATTTCCTTGTTTTATTGATTTTTAAAATTGAATTATTTCACAATATGAATTTGTTTCTTTGAGAAATGATTTGAAATTTAGTGAATACGTTATTCTTGCATACATTATAGCCATATTTATTTCATTTTAGTTGACAATCCTCTCAGCTAAGGGCCTCCCCTCATCCATGTCCAACTTTGTGTTCTGTCAGTACACGTTCTGGGGTCAGGAGGATTCTGTGGTAGTCCCTCCCCAAATCAACCCCGACATGGTGGAGCGCCAGAACTCTACAGGTGACACGGTGATGGTCAAATTCCAGCACAAAAAGGTGAGGGTAGTGTAACACACTTTTATATGAAAGAAAAGAAAATGAAAACATGGAAATTTTTAATAAAAGTGATGAATTTTCTGACAGATGTAAGATTTGAGAGGTTTTGCTTTTCTGGTGTATCGTGAGCAAAGGCTTTCATATAATTTTGGATTTTTGTACATGTTAATTTTTTTTTTTCTAAAGGATTTCAAAATCAGTTTAACTGAGGAGTTTATTGAGAACTGTCAGGATGGGGCCTTGTCTATAGAAGTTTGGGGGCATAGGGTCACCTCCACCGGCAACAGTGAGACAGACATTGCCAAGACGGTCAAAGCCAAAACCCGCTCCTTGACTGAAAGGTAACTAACTTTATTTCTGATAACTATGATAGTGAATTGTGCCATGTATTAAAGAAAACTGATCATAGGGTGATGAATTCTGTGATTTTAAATATGTGTTGTGTTCTGAAAACACAAAGTTGAGATGTGAGGTGATGATTTTGTAGGTGGAATGAAGTGATGAGGAAGATGGAGCTGTGGGTCGAGATAGATGAGCTGAACTATCAGGGTGAGTGGTCAGCGGTGGAGGTCCAGCCCAAGCCAGACGTCCCCTCCGCCGGGGTGTTCCAGTTACAGCAGGTCAGTCTAATGAAGGGATTCCTTAATTAGTTAATTAATAAATCTACAACAGCTCAACTTCTTTGACTTTCTGTTATTCATGGTGCCAATTTTATGTTTACCAGTTTTCACAGGGGCTGACAAATAAATTTTTTAAGCACTTGCCCTCAGGCAAATGGCTAGGCAAAATTTACTTGCCCTACCTCAATATCTACTAGCCCTACCAAATTCTTCATTGTGATTAAAAATAAACAATACACATACCGTACAATGTTTTTGCCCTTTACTTTCAATTTTTCCACTTTTAATACTCTTCATATAATATATAATAGTTTTGATTTAACATCTCTTCCTCTTGGTTTTCTCGAGAATGTGTTAAAAAATCAACACTTTACATATTGATATTTAGTTGGATTGGATTGGATAGTTGGTTGTAAAGGTAAAAAACAAACATTTTATTAACAGTTTTGGGTGTTTTGTTAATTTTTTTCACCTTAGGTGAATGTCTGAGATCATAGGTGACAAGCGCACATGTGTTCACAACCATGGTTTCAATAAGGCCGCACTGGTGTTAAAAATGAAGGTGAAATGAATCTTCAGTGAGTTGTTTAATTTAAATTAATTATATCTAATCATATTAGGCCTATTATTTTAATTTTCAAAAAGTTATAATCTAGGCTATGATTATGATTAGCGAGTGATAACAGGCACGCATCTATTTTTAACATCAGTTATGGCGGCGTACATGGAGACAGTGAACACAGCTCAAAGAAGAGCACAAGAACAATTGTACTGAAGAACAGGAGTGAGAATTTTATTTCATTATGATAGCCCGTGCTGCACCTGGAAAACAAACATGTCAAAATCCTATCGTGGTGTATAATCTAATCATCCCTAGATCATAAACTTAAAGAACAGGAGTGAGAATTTTATTTCATTATGATAGCCCGTGCTGCACCTGGAAAACAAACATGTCAAAATCCTATTGTGGTGTATAATCTAATCATCCCTAGATCATAAAGAATTTTCTAGAAAAAAAAGTGTGCATTATATTCGGCAAAATACGGTACTTTCATTTTCAGTACATATGTGAAAGTTTAAAAAGTCACTTGCCCACGGGCAAGTCATTACCGATTTTTTACTTGCCCGATCGGAAAAATCACTTGCCCCGGGCATCAGGCAATCGGATTTGTCAGCCCCTGTTTCATCTATGATTACAGTATGTGTGATATAAACTAAAGAGTACTGTGGAATCCTTAAATATGTGGGGGCCAATTCAATGTTAATTCATGGAATCACTAGTGCATATGATAATATATGAAGATCTCAATTCATAACTTGTTGGGGATGTTATTAAAAAAAACACTGCATCAAAACTGAGCCACCATCATTTCAATGATTCCACTATATATTATAGCAAGATCATTAATGTAACAACAAATACAACATTGACAGAGTGCAAACTTTGTTTGCAGGGTCATTCTCGGAGAATTAAGGTGCGAGTGAAGACGGTCACAGAGTCTGGGACCTTACCTCTGATACCGGACACCATCACTTCTGTCTCTATAGGGGGTATCACCAACCGTAGCAAACTACAGAAGGGGCTGGACAGCTACCAGGAGGATGACCTGACAGGGCTGAGAGAGAGGTGGTCCGATGCACTGGCCAAGCGTACAAAATACCTCAATGAACAAATACAGAACCTTATCAACAAACCAGGTAACATTTCTGATACAAGAATGTACAGTGCATAAGTAATACATGGTAAGAGCAAACTAGTCCTGAAGTGTATCAGCAACTTATTTTCAATTTTTTTCTTCCCAGGCAATTTACCTGTATATGCCTGTTTTTCTGTAAATGGATTTCTTTTTCACAGATCATGTTTTTCTCTTCTAATTCTATATTGCACTGAAACTTAATTATATATTATATAATTTAAAAATATTTTGAAGAACTGATGCCTCTGTAAACAAAATAAGTTGACCATTGTTGATCTACTTTTTGCATTCAACATTTTTGAAGAAGGATTTAAAAACGGTGAAATATTTCATATTTTGCAGACAAGACTGAGGCTGATTCTGACCGAGAGAGAGCGCTGTTAGATCAGTGGGTGTGTCTGACAGAGGAAAGGAATGCCGTGATGATCCCCGCACCAGGGAGCGGTATCCCAGGGGCACCAGCTGAGGGCGAGTCGGCCCCGAACATGGAGAGACACACCCCTGTTCTGTTCTTGGATCTCAATGGTGAGTGTTTTCAGTGTTGGTGTAAAATACAAGTACAGGAACATGTGTATGAATGCAAGAAAACCCTACACTACAACATATCAATCATCAGATTGCAAAATGATTTATAATATATTTTGGTTATTTCATTTATGTCAGTGTGTTTTTACATGTATCTTTGCACTTCTTTTGATAATCCTCTTTGCATTGACTTTATTTTCTGTTGAGTTGTGGAGTGAATGAATATCTTGGTCCTGATTATATTGGCATGTTTTTCCCCAGCTGATGATATGAGCACCTCCAGTGCCAGAGAGGGCTATCTAGCCTCTGGGGTCAACTCCATTTTACCTAAAGAGCATGCAGGATCTTTTGTCAATCTTCCCATCTCAAAAGCTGAAATGGATAATGGTTTTGTATGTAGCACAATCATATATACTGTTTAGAGTGCACCAAAGCATCCAAATCGTGTAAAAATGTCAAGATGTTTTTTTCATCATTCAAATATTTACCGTGACCTTGTATTCAGATTTTAGGTTGCCTTTGTATGTGAAATTTTCTTTGATTATAGATTTATGCTGTTGCGTCCTGGGATTCCACTGTACATGACTCGGAGTTGCTGAACCGCGTCACTTCGTCCAATGACCGTATCTATCTGATCGTGAAGGTGGTGGTTAGACTGAGTCACCCAGCCTACATGGAGCTAGTGCTGAGGAAGAGGATGTGTATCAACATCTACAACAGTCTCAGCTTCACCTCCCTCACCGGCAAACTCAAGCAGAAAATCACGGGGACGGTAAGACTAACTCAGATATCACACAGATATTACATTGATATTGCACAGATATTACAACAGTATAACACTGATATCACAACCATATCACAGATATCACATTGATATTGCACAGATATTACAACAGTATAACACTGATATCGCAACAATATCACACAGATATCACAACAAAATCAAAGATATAACCACTGATATCACAAGCCATTACTCTTTCTGTATAACAACCCTCTTCTTTCTTTTGTGCTTCAAGTTTTCATATTGCAAGAAGGCAAAATTCTAATAAGTTATCCATCAAAATTATTAATTAGTTAGTGAATGTGTAAAAAGTTTTTTTTCTTTTTTTCAGGAAAAGTTCTTTCAGAGTGGCATTACCTACAGTTTGGTTTCCAACATTCCAAAAGTAAGTGAATGTAGAGTATAGAACAAACACTCAACAAAAGCAATGGTTAAAGTAGCTTTGAATGAATATCATTTATATACAAAGTTGTTATTGTATTGTTATCTTTTATTTTTATTTGATAAGGCTTCTGAAGATTTAGAAAACATGGAGACCTTGGCTCAGATGGCGGCCTCCCAGAACGACACGAGCACAGCGGACGGCGAGTCATACATAGAGAAGTACCTGAAAGGTGTGCAGGGAGTGGAGAGTATACTGATGGTGGACAGACTGCGACAGGAAGTGGCCGTCAAAGAGCTGTCTTCCCAGAAGTCCAAGTCCCTCACCAAAACCTACAGTGTCCCTAACATCCACCAGGTCAGTATTCTCTGAAAATTTGGTGTGAGAGTTCAAGGTAGTGTGTAGAGATTCATTTTCTCTTTCACTGGAAAATGTGCTGCAGAAATGAACTTTGAATGCTACATCTATCTGAATTTTTAATTGCAGTTTGACTGCATACATTTCTTTTTCTTTTCTTTAACATTGATTGCAGTTTGGCGTGTGTAGCTTACTGCTCGAAATTATGCACTTTAACATCCTCCTCTGAATGTAGACACTGATTGTTTAGTGTTTATTAGTAATGCTAGAGTGATTTTCTGAAGCTTTAACTTCTTTATTCATATTTTGATTGCTTATTAGTGTGTGCTGTGACTTAAATGCACTTAACATTATTTTCACAGAGTCTGATGTCACCTTTACAGGACAGACAGGTACTGCCATAAACATTCTTACCTATCCCTCACCA
>WFKH01011801.1:36251527-36263082 GCA_016163765.1 Magallana hongkongensis
TATTATTCATCTAATTTCAAGCTTTTTGACAATAATGACTTGACATTACATGTACTTGCATCTACAGATTGTAAATCTTTTCTAGTATAAAATAGTATGACTGTTCTTTTAAGTCCATTCAATACTTCAATTATTTGGGTTCAGAGTACATACCTAGGTACCTTTTTTCCACATAGTGCTCATAGTATATTAAGGTCTTTCAACCTTTTAATAACCTTATCATGACAAGGATTGAAACAACTTTTAGATCAGGGGTTTTCCTACTGTCCAGGTTCCATAGAATTAGGAAAAGACTTTTTCACTTCTTCCCCATAGAAAATAGTGGGAAGTTTAAAAAAATTGGGAGAATTCATTTATTTGATGACATTAACAATGATATACTGAAATTAAATTGATTTAAACACACTTCAACATTCGTAGATTAACTTAATCAGTCCAGGGCGAATTTAACTTCTCTTTCTGAAGAAATTCTTGCTAAGTTACTGCTCACAAAGCGAATCAACCCTGATTGGACCATTATATATTAAAGAAAAATATTAAGCTGTTAAGTTGCATCCTAATTATCAGAAAAACATGCTAAAAACCATGGACACTTGATTGTGAAAAAAGGATCTAAATTGGGAAAATATTGATGATTTATTTTTAATAAGAATGGGTTCGGTAAAGGGACCCAAAAATTGGCCAGGAAAACCCCTGTAGATACCCCTGTAACATCACCTGTTAAGACTTTGTTAAAGCTGAATATTTTGATATCTCTGTATTGTTGAGATGTTGGATCATATTGAAATGAGACCTTTGACCTTTAACTTCTTTAAGGTTAAAGGTCAAAGTCACATCAACTTTAAAATATAATTTGCACATTATTTTTCAGTGTCAAAATTGAAATGAAGAAAAAAATATTTTACTTTCATTTTTAGCTCACCTGAGCTGAAAGCTAAAGTGAGCTTTTCTGATCACTTTTTGTCCGGCATCCGTCTGTCTGTCCATCCATCTGTCTGTCTGTAAACTTTTTACATTTTCGACTTCTTCTCCTGAACCACTTGGCCAATTTCAACCAAACTTGGCACAAAGCATCATTGGGTAAAGGGTAGTTTGTTAAAATGAAGGGCCACGCCCTCTTTAAAGGGGAGATAATAAAATTTATTGAAAATTTGTTGGTATTTTTCAAAAATCTTCTTCTCAAAAACCATTTGACCAGAAAAACTGAAATTTGTGTGGAGGCAACCTCAGGTATGGTAGATGCAATTTGTTCAAATCATGATCCCTGGGGTAGGGTGGGGCCACAATGGGGGTCCAATTTTTAAATAGGACTATACATAGAGTAAATCTTGAAAAGTCTTCTTCTTAAAAACCATTTGACCAGAAAAGCTAAAACTTGTGTGGAAGCATCCTCAGAGAGGGTAGATTCAAGCTGTTCAAATCATGATCCTCGGGGTTAGGGTGGGGCCACAATGGGGGTCAAATTTTTACATAGGAATATATAGAGAAAAAATCTTTAAAATCTTCGTCTCAGAAACCATTTGACCAGAAAAGCTGAATATTTTGTAAAAACATCCTCAGGTAGTGTAGATTCAAGTTTGTTCAAATCACGATCCTTGGGGGTAGGGTGGGGCCACAATGGGGGTCCAATTTTTACATAGGAATATATAGAGAAAAAATCTTTTAAAATCTTCTCAAAAACAATTCGACCAGAATAGCTTAAATTTGTGTGAAAGCATCCTCAGAGAGGGTAGATGCAAGTTTGTTCAAATCATGATCTCTGGGGGTAGGGTGGGGCCACAATGGGGGCCAATTTTTAAATAGGAATATATATAGTAATATACAGAGAAAAATCTTTACAAATCTTTTTCTAAAATCAATTTGTTAAGAAAAGCTGCAACTTTAGTGAAAGCAGCCTCAGAAAGTGTAGATTTGATTTTGTGAAAATCATATCTTTTAGGAGTAGGGTGGGGCCACATTGAGGAGTCCAATTTTACAAAGGAAAACATTTTAAATTATTCACAAGAACTCAAATGTTATAATGAATGATTTTACTTATATGCAAGCATTTTGACATATTGTTGATTCTTTTAAACTGATTAGACTTTGGCCCCTGGACAATTCTTGGGCTTCACAAGTTTGAGGCAGGTTTATATCCCATTTGATTTAGATCTTCTTAAGAACTGCAATGCTCAATATGTGATATGACTATAAAATCATCCTGTGACAAAAGGGGATTAATGATAAACAGAATATCCACGGGAAAAAATTGAATTTTTTTTAATACAGGATCTGTTATACTACATTGTCAAGATATTTTGTATATGAATCCATAAAGCTGATGTTATTGTGTCTATTGTTGCTCAGGTGAGCGATGTGGCCCATGGGCCTCTTGTTTGAACTGATTTTTTACCTTTTATACAGTATACAAAAATAAAAATTTATTAAGATGGGAAGATGTAATATTGTTTAAAAATGATATGTTTAATAATTGTCATTAATTTTTTCCTTACAGCAAAATCTGCGAGCGGACAGTATCCAAGACCTGTCGCATGACATGAGCATGTCTCCTGGTCGTCTAGGATCACCAGGTAATGCACATAATAATTTTGACACTATACAGTAGATTATTTCAAAATTTAGAAATCAAAGAAAATTTTATGTGAAACTGTCAGGAAAGTTGATATATGATTAAAAAGCCTTTTATCGGTATGTATGTCTCACATGGAGTATATTTGATCATGGCTTACGTCCTCATACATCGTATTTCTATCAAAACCTCTGATTTTGTTTTTGTGGAGATTTAGTGATGCATCACACTATACCTTAACATTTGCAATCCCATGCATCTTTGCTTTTGTGTTCCAGTGATCTCACGCAGGCGTCTGGCTACAAGTTTTGTTTCTCTTTGTGACAACTGGGCAAACTTATTTTCGGAAATTTTTCTTTTGATTACAGAAATATATATTAAGTTCATAGGGTTTGATGGTGCTTCATTGTTTTTCAGAGAGACCCAGCTTTCTGAATTTGAGATCGATCGCGATCTCTCCACGTACGTGTACTACTCTTCTCTCGATGTGTTACCACGGTAGTAACAGTTTGATTCATCTCCTTAGTCACACTATGCATGGATGTTGTTGGCCATTGCTCAAATTGTTGTTCAGTTGTTGTCAAGATGCATGCAGTATCGAATTTGATCCGATCTTTCCTATTTTAATTCTATGTAACGTTATATGTTAGTGAGCTTATTTAAGGCCTTGTACAGGTGCAAACATTTTGACAAAAAACTTCATTGCTGAGTTTAGAAATTTGCAGACATTCTTTATGTCAATTTATTGATTACTACATGTTATAATTAATATTTAGTTTTTATTTTTTTCTTCCACTTGTTGCATGTCATGTATTTTATATTATTTGTAGATTAATTTTATTTTTTATTTTCTGTAAGTGTCTAAAATATTAACCACTTCTGTAAGATCATTGTTTAATGTAAGTTTTATGACCCTAATGATAAGATTTGAATCGAAAAAAATTGTGGAGCTATAACATCATAGTGATGCATAGCATCCCATCTGTATGTGATGGAGGGTTCCTTATGAATTGTTACCGGTAGGCTCTCACAAATATCTAGAACTCCTTGGTGATCCTTTGTGAGATGTGATGTACAGAGTTCCATTGTAGTCAAACAATCAAGCTCTATGTTGATTGATTGATTGATTGATTGATTAGTTGTTTGCTATTTTACATCTCATTTTTAAAAAATGGAGGGGGGGAGGAGGAGTGGTACTTTAAAGAGGCCAAATTATGAATTTGAAGAGAACCAGCATAATTAGCACTAACAGTTTATTTGTGAATGCATGTGTTATATTTTCTTCAGTTTCAAGACTGCTGGCTACTGTATTTTAAAATCCTTTGCTTATAATACATCATGCCATTGTTTTGTGCCTTTTTTACTTTGCTAAAAGATTTTTTTTAAATATACATGTGTTAACAGTTCTGTTTCTGTTGATACAGCACTGGCCAAGTCTGCACTGAGTCCTCATGGGGGTAAGGCTGTAAAACTTCTGAACACACTGCAGGAAGAGCAGGACCGGCGGGAGAAGAAGCCCCTCCTCAGGAGGGACACAGAGGAGGTAAGTGCCCTCAGTCCTCCTTTCTTAGCTTTCTAAATTCCTCGGTTCTCATATAGCTCACATAGTAAATTTTCTACACACTTCAGTCCTCTTTTGTTAGCTCAACTGGGGATCTTTCACATTTTGTCTGGTGTCCATCTGTCTCTTAACTTTTCACAATTTATACTTATCAAGAAGTCTGTAAATGACCACTGAGCCAATTTCAATCAAACTTGGCTTACAGTAAAGCTTCTTTGCATGCATAGATTCTAAATTGTTCAAACGTAGACCCCAGCATGATCAAAAAATGGGCTGCAATAGGATGTTAAGTTCCAACAGAGGAATGTACAGTACCGATCAGACCCAACCTAACAGAAAGTAAACCCCAACTAAACCCTGGGTTTACTTTCTGGGTTTACTCTGGGTTTACTTTGGGTTTACTAGAGTGGACCCAGAGTAAACCCAGAGTGGACACAGAGAGTAAACCCGGTCAGAAGTATACCCCTGAAAGCAGATGCTAACTGTGTATTCGGAATATTCTAGGGGCAGGAATTACAGTCAGTAGGATAGTAAGATAATATACAGGTCTGCTTCACACTTCAGTGCGTACAGTTGACCTCAAAAGCAATTTCCAAGTAAACCCAAAGTAAACCCTGAGTAAACCCAAAGTAAACCCCGAGTGGACCCAGATTTTCAAAAAGTAAACCCAGAGTAAACCCAAAGTAAACCCAAAAAGTAAACCCGGGGTTTAGTTGGGGTTTACTTTGGTGTTAGGTTGGGTCTGATCGGTACTGTATAGGAGGAAATATTAGAAAATCTTCTCAAGAACTTAACAAATGCAAAATTAAATACAAAAAATTCAAGAATAAGTCAAAGAAATAGCAATTATTTTAGATGAAAATTTTTGGAGGCATTAAGAGGCCTTTCTTGAGGTATAACTGTTACGTATTTGGATGTTTAAAACTTGACATTTGTTTACAGGAGCTGGATGTTGAGGAGGTTTCAGTGAGAAAGCCTCAGTCCTCAAAAATTGAAGCAGATCCTCACAGCATGGAATCGGATGACTTTCAGGAATTTGAGTCTTACCACCCGAATGAGGAGGGTCACAAAACAGTCACATCAGGTAGTGTTGATGATTATTGCTTTATTCCCTGTTTAACATTTATTTGTTCTGCAAAATTTTACATCAAGTGTCTAAACTCTAATATGAACCTTTGGGTCCAGTAATATCAATTGCTCCACCAAATTGCCACACCAGATAGTCTACAGTTGTCTTCTGTTTATTAATTTAAGTTTCATATACATACTGGCAATAATTTTTCTTCTACTTGAAAACCTTTCAGATATTTTTCAAAATTCATCATTTTAATATATGTCTCTTTGTGTTTCAGATGGAATTGCCCGTTCCTGTACTAATGACAGCCTGACAGATGTACAGTGTAAAAACTTCACTCCCAGTCTGGTTTCCAGTGGGTATGGATCTCAAGCAGTTTCTATGTTAACTTTATCATCTGAAGATTCACTCAGTATCAAAAGCATTGAAGACAATGTGGAGTCAAATAAAGATTCCCGAGGAGATCAGAAAAGCAGTATGGAACAAACAAGCAGTGACTCGGATAATGAAGAGAACAAAGAGAGCTCAAATAGACTCAGCACAGGAAGTGATGTAGAGGAGGTTCAAATTCAGAAAGAGGCTGTGTCTTTAAATTCTAATAATAGCGGTCAAGTGACAGAAAAAAAAGCTCCTGAAAGTGAAGAGTTGAGTAAGTCAAATGTGGATTCAAATTGTTCATTAGACACATCAGGTTCATCAGTAGAAGCAAGAGATGGAAGTTTATCAGAAAAACCAGACCCCAATGATAGCAATATTCATTCTACAAGTTGTGATACATCTTTAAGTGAAACTAGTGAAGATGTAGAAAAATCTAACAACACTTCAGAGTCACCTGGCATATCTCAGTCGGAGAGATTAAAACGTTCAAAAGAGGAGAGAAAAAAGATTGTGGAAAGTCTCGGTGCTATAAGTAAAGACACTGGATCAAACAAAACCAGGAGGAACAATGGCAAGTCAGGCAAGCCACCATGTGAGTCACAGGGGCCCAGTGCAATAAATGAGTTTGTAGATCCCTACAGTGAAACAGCCATGGAGGAGCTGGAGAGGCTGGGGTTTGAGGAGGACAATGAGTCCTCGGAGGAATCCTCGGAGAAATCCCCCACACTGAGGACCGAGGAACTGCAGATTGTGGAAACTCCTGAGAGACCCCGCCAGGGAAGGAAGGGTCAGGGTCAGCCCCGCCCCCAATCCTGCATCCTGTCACCCTCCCATGAAATGATGTCCATTGTGGAGGAGAGCATGAAGAGGAACAGTCTGACCCTACAACTGTCAGAGGATGAAATGTCAGGTACTGTCAATATCTAGATGAAGGACATCTTGCTTTCCTTACACCCAAGAGATCAATTTAATTAGTCAAGTTCAATTTGCAGATAGGAAAACAATTTCCTAGTGACTGTTAAAACGCAGACAGTTAGACATGCTTGATATAATGAATTCACACTGACAGCAAAGTCAGTTTAAATTCCTTCACGCTGAAGTTTAGCATGTAATATGAAATAATTGGTTGTAAATTGGTTGTGAATTATGTTTATAAGGATGTCCCTTACATTTCACTATAAGATTGTTTTACTGTACAATAAACAATCTGTAGTTGAGTTTCCAGCAACAATGTGTCAAAATTTCAGCTGTAAACACATATTTTATCCCAAGCATTTTTCTTCTGTTCCAGGTAATGACGACTCTGTGAGTGTGTGTTCATTCGGGAGCCGGGCAGACCTGGACAGACTACAGGAAGTTCCTGTTCCTTCCTGGGTCCAGATTGATGAGAGCGTCATTGTCCAGCCAACCAAGGGATCATCCAAAACTGGGGTGGTCAAGTTTGTGGGAAATGTGGAGTTTGCCACAGGACCCTGGGTGGGGGTGGAGCTAGACTTACCTGAAGGTAAACACTAGCACCATAGTCTGGTCGCTGAAAATAGCTAGAAGTGTAGTGTAGCTTGCTAAATTATAGCAAAGGTTTTGAAACAAATAATTTGTTTAAACATAATCTGACATTTGTCAAAAAAAGAGGTTATTTCAATCGGCAGACTAGTATGACGTGTTGCATTGTGCAAACACTGAACCTTCAATTTGACTATTGAAATGAATGTCTAATGGTTTTGTAAGATGCATTTGTGAAATCAACTGTTATTGGATTGTGAGTTGGGTTTATAAATTTCCTAATTACCTAATGCATGTTTTATTTTTTATTTTCCATTCAAGGTAAAAATGATGGATCGGTCAATGGCACCAGGTATTTTAAGTGCCGATCTCGACATGGAATCTTTGTGCGACACGATAAACTGATCCTAGACAAGAAGAGAAGAGGTTCGCGGAAACAAGCCAAAGATCTGGCCAAACGACACAGCATGGGGAGCATGGGTAATCTGGGGACCAGTCCAAACACACGGTTAACCGGGAACCAATCTAGTCCAAACAGTACAGTACTGAAAGCCACAGCAGCCAGTAGTGCAAAGAAAAAATAAATCGGCCTCTACTCGTAACTTTATGTGAAGCTGATCTAGTCTAGGTTGTACAATTATGTGATAGAATTACAGTTGTGTATACTTATGCGCATTAACAAGTTTCACATACTGAATTTTTACAATCTGTGTTAATTACCATCCATTTTCTTTCTTGATAAAACACAGTTTTAAAGGAGTACTTAGCAAGGATCCTGTATTAAGTCATGTGATGATTAGCATTTATGTTGTACATCTGTTCAGCAGCTAAAATTGATTAACCATGATATACAGTCATGATCACTTGACCTTAAAGTAACCACCTCATGAAATGATGGTACAAAGTTCTCAAATAGTTCACATTCATACACAAACACATGTATATGTATGCTACTAATGAAGGGCATTTCTCCCCATTGCTGTTTTACCGATATTAAGACTATTTATTTTGCTAACTGTTACCATGGTTATAACGCTTAGTAAGCCTTGTTACATTTACCAGCTTTCAGTATTATACATTTTAGAAATTTTTTTCATTAATTTTTGGGTGATATTTCCACAAAGTTTGAATGATATTTTATTAATGTTATTATGTGGTAGAGGCCAGGTTTTTGTGTGAGATACGGAATATACATTGAGTACTTCCATTTTTATGAAAAGGCTTTCAAGTTCATGAAGAAAAGAATTCCATGGATGTGGATCTTGGATCTCAATTTTAAGAAAGGTCTTCCATCTGGTAAATGATAATATAGTGCATAAGAGAGCTAGGGTGAGTGATAGTGTGTGATGAAGATAAAAGTATGATATGTACTTGTGTCAAAGACATACACGTGGACAGTAACATCTTGCTGGGAATAGGGGAAAGTTCTTATCATGTCTGATTCAGATTATACAAGCACTTTTGTATGAAATGTCAGTGTGTGGAGACATACCAGATTTGTACCCTTTATATTTTCACTGCATGATCAATTATTACAGTACTTTTATCAGTTATCGACAGAAAATATTAAATTTAACAGTTTTTGGTTTTCAAGCACTTGATGGTTTCCAGTTTCTTGTTTTTTTAAATGTTGACCAGAAAAAAAATGTCAGCAGAGACAATATTTTTGGGGTGTGTTTATCATGGCCAGGATTTAGTTACAAAATGTGCAACTTCAGTGAGTTTGGTGAGGACTGGAGAAGTGAACAACACATTCAGGTAGTGTGATAGGGAGTGAGTGACCACTCTATACTGTTCAACATGTGTAAAGCCAAGAACTGGGGACCATATCAAATTTTTTTTTTTTTCTTATTTGTTATAACCCTCACCCATTTTTAAAAATATGGACCATACATTCAGTAACTAAACTTATTCAGTATCAATTTTTGCACTAGTCATTAGCATTCTGTAAATTCCTTATTTTATGTGGGTCTAATTCTGCGATTCTGCTGTTTTGTATCAAATAGCGAGAATATAAAATCACGAGCACCAATTTTTTGTTTTAATTTCATATAGTTCAAAACTGTTTGAAAAATAAAAGCGAGATCATAAAATCCGCAAGGGTTGCTCACGATTTTATGCGGATATTAATTCCTCGCGTTTTATAAGGAATCTACAGTAATCAAAATGATTTTCATAAAAGTGACTTGACAACTAGCTAGGCTATAAAATTGCTGATTTGGGGAATTTTTTGGTATTTCAAATCAGTATAATAACAATAGGATCTTCATTTCTTTAAACGTGTGTAATAAGATGATGAATTTGAACATGAGGTGCCAGCAACCTTTTACCTGATTGTAAGCCAAGTCCTATCATAACAGTTGCAATGTGAAAATGTTTTCTTTAAGCCATTTAATATAGCCTTATAATTACATGTGAAACATGTACAAAGCTGTCATTTGCTATTTAAATTGAAGATATTTATGTACTATATATATATTAACAGAATAGATTGTGATCATGTAAAAACACTAGCTGTATAAAGACATTGTTGTTAAAGCTTCCAACTTCTGGATTTTTGTTGTGAAGAAAAACATATCATATTGTTCTATTATCATCCAGACACCACTGAAATCCAAATGCCTATTATTCAAGTGAACTTGAGATCGCTTTGTGTTTCGGTCCTTTTATACATTAATGTTGTTAGGAAATTTTGTTCAACACTGACATGCATGTAGAGATCATAGGTTGTAGGTTACATTAAGTTAATACTCTTGTTGGTCAATCATTGGTCGGTCTCTCTCATCCAAAATCTTCAAGTTGAAAGGAAGTAGCATCAGAATCACATGATTATGTGACGTTGTGTTCAACACTCAAATCTATAAAACACTCGGAATTTTTTATTCGTCCGACTTTTTCCAGCAAAAATTTTTATCCTTGCTCTTTTTTTCAAATTTTTGACAGCTACTTTCACATAGAACAAGAATTTTCATTTCGATTTTAAGATATGCATGGTGTGAACAATTGGGGTTCAATTTTGTGTTGGTTAGGTAATATTCTTTGTTCTAAGCTAAAGCTTAATTTTATGGTTGGAATTTGGAATTTACACAACATTTGAGTATTGGTTCTGTCTGGTTCAGAAAATGGGAGGTGGTATATTGTTATTGTTCAATTAAAAGTTTTTTTTTTCACAGGTTAGCAGTCAAGACATCTGAGATAGTGGTTTAAAATGTTTACAGTATATATATTTACATCTATGTCATTAATCTATAGATTGAAGATTCATTCATGCATGAAAATACTCCATCAGTTTCATAAGTAAGCATAATTGTACATGTAGTCTGGCTCTTTCACCTATTTGTAGAACCTTAAAATCATTTTACAAATGAAAATGAAGATATTGCTTGGAATGTACACTTGAATTGTTTGTGATTTGTTTAAGCCATAGTAAACTTGCAATTCTAAACAGTTTTTTTTAAATAATGATATTGTATATTTATCCCTCTTTCTTTGTGCATATGAATAATCTTTTCTTGAATGTAAAGTGCTGCCCAAAAGTTGTTACAACGCTTTGTTATAGTTTACTTTGTTATTATAGTTTTTGTGTCTGTGTTGTGATGTACTCAGGCAAAGGTGAGAATGACATTCCATTATTTATGTTATATATACATGTATACTGTATATGCATGTGCCCGCAATAGGTTTAGAGCTGACATTTTTGCAACAGATATTTGAAAGGAAAAATAGGAACCTCCTCCCTCATCAAAATATTATATAGTATTTTGTCCTAATTATCATGTATATTATTCAAAGAACCTTTTTTGGAATTTTTTTGGAATTTGAAAGGAAAAAACTAATGGTGATACATGTATTGCGAAATTTAAACATGCTGGTCATTAATTTTGTGATGTTATCATGAGCTGATTTTGTTTAATTCATTTGTTGCTGATGTTATGAGTAAAAGATTTTTAAAAATTGTCATTTAATAAATGATTGAAAAAAATATTGAATCACTTGTTTCTTATTTTTTTATTATGTAAACTTAAGGTGGAATATTTACATTCACTTTCTTTCCCCCTATTAAATTGCATTGATTGATTTGAGTGATATTTACGCATAACACAGAAGACCCAATCACCAATTCTGGTGTGTATGAATTCAATCTTCCTAAAGTATATCTCGAAGACTCTCCTCGCGACTGCAAACCGGATCACGATCTGATATTATACCTACGCTGATAAACATTTCATTGATTTAAATATTTGTTAACAGTAAAATGAATCCAATTTATTAATTTATTATAATAATCCATCGGTTAACAGAATGAAAAATAAAATTGTGTAATTATATTTGATAGCGTTTTGCACTATTTTCGTCGGCATAATTTGGCTGTTCCAATCGCTCTTCCGTAAATGGCGCTTACCCGTAGAATAAGGTAGAGATTTTGAAAAATAAATCATAATTGTGGAAAGGAAAAAAAGGTAAAAAAA
>WFKH01011801.1:36263482-36300795 GCA_016163765.1 Magallana hongkongensis
ATTTGATTATGAAAGATATAATGATAAATAAACTGTACATATGTCAAATAAGCGAAAAATTTGCAGTTTGGGGATAAAAAAAATGAATATCTAAAAGATTCAATTCAGTAAGTAACAACAAAAGCCCCTGCGGGATTCGAACTCGGGATGTACGGGTCACAATCCCGACACTTTATCCACACGGTTATGGAGTAAGTTACATATTGCCGTTGATAAAATACTTTCAATAAAAAGAAATTTCGTTTCGATCAGAGGTCAGCCATTTTGTGATTATGTGTTATTCCACCTTAAATTAACAATGGTAAATCTGGTTTAAATGAAATATCGAAGTTATTAAGGTCCACATCTTTTGCTCTTTTCACTTTAAGAGGGCTGAATGGTCATGACCATTATTAGAGTATACCAATCTCCTTTAGAAGAAGAGCTCTGTATAAAAGATGTAGGGAAATGTTAAAATTTTAAAACTAAAACAGTTGAATTTTTTTATTTAATAAATAATAGTTTATGGCTAAAGAAATTGTATTTAAAATTTTAAGGTAGACCTGGTGGGTAATTTTTTGACCATCCAGTCTTCTTAATGATGACGTTTACTCAGAATGAAATAAAATTCCGCTGATAATAATGAAAAACCATCTATTGTATGTTATAGACCTTGTTATTGTTTGTATACAACTCAACCAATGATTGATTGCATAATTGTCTATAAATCTAAGATTTAAATAGTTTCTGAAGAGAAATTTTAACACGTTTGACAAGACAGCGATGCCTACTTTTACGCATCAAATAGTAAGTCGCAGCAACTGAAACATATGATATGAGAAAAGCAAAAAGAAAAACAAAAGGCCCGTGGGCCACAACACTCACTTTAACAACAGGGTCCAAGCCAATGGCGGATCTAGAGGTGGTTACGGGTGTTGCACCATCACCCCCTTTTAAAAATGCAAAAAACAGTATTAAATAACAATTTGGTTATATTTTGCCATATACAACCAACAATTGATACAACAAAGCACCCTGTCAACCAGACATGTGACAATATCACTTCTAACCTATTTCCTAATTTAAACAAAAATTAATATGTCTTATATACTATTACATTGTAGTCAGAAAATGTGTCGGCAGTTTTTGTACTTTAAGGTAAAATGATTTCAAATGCCAAAAAATTTTGTTGAGATTTTGTTGTTAAAAATACATAACCCGCGTTAGCTACCTTCATAACCCGCATGAATCATCAAAGAAAGCATTTTATTGTTTATGTTAATCTTTCTTTTAACAAATTAATAAATTGATTGTAAAATGTAAGTAAAATTCACTAAATTACTGTTAATGTACATCAGTACGTTAGCTAAAAGAAACAGCCAAATCGTCTCCTATATGAACTTGAGTCTGGCATCAACATGATTATTTCGTGCAGCCGTAATTTTTCTTAGGTGGCTGTGGGTTTCGACCAATCGATGAACGGGGCGTGTAGATTTTAGTCTGGCTGTTTCTATAGAACTACGAATTAACTATAAGTTTCTGTAAGAAATAGATGGAATCGTGCTCGGTAGATGTAAATATATTAATATGACGCTTTTCAGGTCATCTTTTCATGCACAGATCCAGTCAGTTGGCAGTAACCAGTGACAGTAAGCAGTTGGCATATGATATTCAGTGGCGTAGCTAGGGTAAAAATATTTGTAAGTAGGTGGTCTGGGGGGCGGCAGCCCACCCCCCCCCCAAGCTGAGTACATTTTTAATTATGGCGGCAGTAATTTTAATCTAGTTCAATGTACTAGATTTAATAACTCAGCCATAATATTGTGATTGTATTTACAGAAGAAAAAAAAACTCTATTAGATATACATTTTTTTCTTTTGTCTACTTAAAATCAAATATATTGGAACAAAAAAAATCTAAAAACGAAACAAAACAAAACACACGCCAACAGATACCAAAGAATCAAGAAAATGCACCTTAACAAAATTAATCATGTCCAAAGGATTTTAAATTAAAGGGTAGGAGGAGACTAAACATAACAAGAATAGATATGGGTTACCCCATATCCAAGATATTCGACTTTTAAATTACTTCAATTTTCACTGTGTTCAGCCGATCTCTAGGTTACAATCACCAAACTTGATAAGAAACTGGCGTATATAGTTCTTCATGTCTGTAGCAAATACTGCCACCAGTCTTGCGTCACTAGCAAACAGTGCACACATCCTTAAACAGAGTCTACACAAGTGTGATCAAAAATGTGGTGCAGCTAGGTGTTGCATAACCATTCCGTTGTGAAAAACACACACTCATACACAATTAATATATAGTTAAAAGAGATTGTGTGATAACTAACGAACAATAATCATGAAAGTAATATAATTATTGTAATAATTAATATAAGCAATATTCATGGGTGAAAAAAAATGTCAATCAAAGAATGACCTATATTTTCATGAAAAAGACTGAGGAGGCAGCTAGCGTAGGAATATGAATACTTCACATTTACATTTCTTGGGGAAAGGTGATTTTTCAAAATAATTTTACGTTAATTTTGTTTTCTTCCACATACAAAATAAACATCGATATTCTAAACATTTGTTGTAATGTTGTATCTGCTGATCATGAATGGAACTATATTTTTCAGTGCAATTGTGTAAAGAGTACCTGACTATAGTAATATATCTTGAATGGATAGTAAGCACTGATCGAATATATTGAAAAGGGGAGGGCAACAGTGGATTACAGTTATCAGAATAATTGAACATTGTCTTGTGTACTCAAGAAAAAACAACATATCTAAGTTCTATGAATTAATTGTTACATATTGGTTCATGTTACAAACATAAACGTGTGATGAGTGCTGGATAGCATCCAAGATGAAAAATAACTCGCTGTGGGGAAATATATAACATTAAAAGATTTGTGTGACAACTGGATGTGTAACCATTATTTGATTGTGAGAGTACTTTATTGTTTACAATAAAATGAATTTGATACTATGTGTCTGAAAAAAAGAGAAAAAAAATGATTCTAATAGGAAATTTTTGCATACAGTACCAGTAATTCTTATTGCAAAGTAAAAGTCATCGTGAAAAAAGTGAATATTATATAATCAGGAAATAATCAGATTATGAGATATATGGTATCATAGTAATGATGTTTTGATTTTTGCTATGCTTTGCTTTTTTTGTAGGTGCCCCCACAAGTATTTGTTTGACAAATTGTTCTTACAAATTCTTTTTGCATTCAAATTCTTGTGGAGGTTGTAACATTTCTTCTAATGAGACTGTGAGTTGGTCAGGGTAAGTTACCTGCACAATTTATTTGACACTTGGATTTATTGCATAATATGATAAAGTAATTACTTGTTCAGTAATTGCCATCATGAAGTGTAAGAAAACCATCCTTATAACTTTCTCTCTCTAGCTATCTTCCCTATAATTTATCATTAATAGATAATTTTGTTAATAGTATTTTCATGTATGGCACCATTTCAATGATTAAGACTATGCCTATATGTCTTTGCCAATACTACGTACGTTATATCATATTCCTAGAAGCCCTGATACACGTGTTTTGGACTAGGTGGGACAGCAACCATAAGCTAGGGCTGTATCGCCCTTAGGGCAATATTTCTCTGTCTCAGCTCATTGTCAAGGGGGTGTATTATCGTAAATTCCCTATTACCTGTTTTTTATCAAAACAAGTTTGTAAAATAACAATAGAATAAAAAAACATAACATAAAGCATCACCTTGCATGCTGGAATATTTTTATTTAATGCTGAAATTTGAAAAATAATAATTTAAAAATAGGGCCAACCAGTGATATGTATCCAAGTAAGGGAAGGTAACCTAGGCAATGGTTGTATATTTAGAACAATAGCATGCTTTAATATCAATCAACATTTAAATGATGAAGGATATAGAGAAGGGTGGAACACAAGACTACATCTTTGAAAACCAGAGCTTAGAGAGTAAAAAATAAGCAGTTAAACTAATGGAGATGCTTATGAACGTACTCAAATTATGTGCTAACAGTAGGCCTGTATATCTATGAATTGAATCTGACAGGAAACTTATGAAATTCCTGTGAAATAACTTGACTCATTATGAACTTGCTTAGGATGGAAGTTTCTCTCTTAATAGTTTTGAATAGATGATAGTCCTTAATCTGAGATGACCCCCTTCTATTGAACATCAAATGAAGACGGTTTGTCAACTCTGACAACTCTTATGGTGCCAAACACATATAAAAAGGAATAGAAACAAATGAGTTTTGTAAATCCGAAAAATCATAAATGATAAGTTTATAATTGCTTCTTTATCAAAATAAATATTTATCCCTAATTTTATTAAGAATCTTTGTTTTTAGTTATATGATATAAACAACATCACACTGTTGTTTTGATCTCTACCCTTGTATCAGCCCTCGAATGGTATTGGCCCAAGCCCAAGGGGCGCAGGCTGATACCAACTGATTGGGCTGATACCAGGGCCGAGGTCAAAACAAAAATGTGATATTCTATATATCTTCCATGATCTGTGGTAAGATATAACTTTTCATGTTCACTTTTACAAATATCTTTCCACATATGAACTTACTGACGAGTCAAATCATGAAGTCGGGGATCCAGAGGCCATATTTATGATGTCACAGAGATATGATATTACAATTTCGCGGACATTTTGCCAGATGCCTAAATTATAATTTATTTTTTCAAACTGTTCCTTCTTCTCCAAAACCATTATGTCAATTATTTTCATCCAACATTAATTGGCTTCAAACTGTCATCCTTATGTTAAAAATTTTTAAGTGGGCCAGGTTAACTCCTAATAGAAGATTAAGTTAAGAAATGAAAATAGAGAGGTGTATTACTTAAGAATTTTGATTACATATCCATCATAATGGTGCATTTGGTAGCAGATTTTGATTTGAATTATAATCATTTATTAAAAGCAAACAATAACAAACAACTTGATTTCCTGTGGAAATGTGGAATTAGGTTTGGCAATTCCTATTAAAAATCATCAATATTCATGAAAGGGCATCAAATTCCCTTTTGCAGAATACTATATATGTTGTTATTACAATGACTTTTTTAAACTACTGTAAATGTATTATATTGGAAGTGTACGATACTTGGCAGAAAATTATCTTTTAATAAGTTGAAATGGATTTGAATCAGAATATTCCTGAATGTTCCTATCTTATACATATATTCATGACCTTTACATGTAGCAATATACTTGATTTAGTGGAAGACGAAAACGCCAAAAAACGCTGAATAGAATACACAACTTGGTTATAACAAATTTACGGATACAGCGATGCAATAAAATGATATATATAATGTGCTTTATATATATCTAATTCCCTCACTATGGGTAGGTATATGTCAATTTGAGAGTTATTGCAATGTTTGTGCATATTATATGTATATATCTATGCAATTTGTATTGCTCTGATTCTCTCAAATTCTTGTTTAACTGTATTCCACCTCAATTCCAAACAACCGTGTAGTGCGTGGCCAGCACACTAGGTTTCATTTGTCATCAAAAGCAAGATTTTTGTCTTGGCCAAGTGGTTAGTGCGCTGGTCGCTCACTGCTAGGAGAGTGAGTTCAAAAGGTCGTAAGTTCCAGTTGCAAGTACAAAGGTCGTAACAGGGACTGGATGTAGAGTTAATTTCTCTGTGCTTTATATATATATGTGTGTGTGTGTGTGTGTGTGTGTGTGTGGAGAGTGCGTGGGAAGAGTGTGGGGGTGTGTGGGGATAGATGGTGGAAAGGAAGTTGGTCAGAGGAGGTAGAGAGTGGGGAGAGAGGAGGGAGATAGTGGGGAGGGAGAACAGAGAAGAGTAAGTGGAGAGAAAGTGGGGAGGGAGAATGTGGGGAGGGAGAAGGAATGAGGGAGTGAGTTGGGAGAAAGTTGCGAGAGAGGTGGTGAGAGTGGGAGGGGAGTGGGGGAGGAGGATAGTGAGGTAGGAATGAGTGGGGAGGGAGGAGAGAGAGAGTGGGCATGGAGAGAGTAGGAAGTTGGGAGAGAGAGAGATAGTTGGGAGGAAGGAGGGAGAGAGTTTGGATGGAGTGGGGAGGATGGGAGAGTAAGTTGGGAGAGAGGGGATTGAGTGAGGAAATTCGGGAGGGAGGAAGGACAGAATTTGGAGGAGGAGGGCAGGAGAGTAAGTGGAAAGAGAGTGGATGGAGTGGGTGAATTCGGGAGTGAGAAAGGGCAGAATTTAGAGGAGGAGGACAAAAGTGGGGAGGAACAGAGAAGAGTAAGTGGAGAAAGTGGGGAGGGAGGAGGGAGAATGTGGGGAGGGAGGAGGAAAGAGTGGGAAAAAAGTGGGTAGAGAGGAGGGAGATAGTGGGGAGGGAGAACAGAGAAGAGTAAGTGGAGAGAAAGTGGGGAGGGAGAATGTGGGGAGGGAGAAGGAATGAGGGAGTGAGTTGGGAGAAAGTTGCGAGAGAGGAGGTAAGAGTGAGAGAAAAGTGCATAGAGAGGAGGAAGAGAGTTGGGAGGGAGAAGGGAGAAAGTCAAGAAAGAGTTGGGAAGGAGGAAGAAGGAAGTCCATGACTTGCCACAATGTGAGTTCAAACTTGAAACACTTCTGTAAACTTTTTACATTTTTGACTCCTTCTCCAGAACCACCGGGCCGATTTCAACTTCACTTGGCTCAAAGGATCTTTGGGTGAAGATGATTCAAGTTGTAAATAAAGGGCTAAGCTCTCTTTCAATGGGAAATAGTTTAAAATTATTGAATATTTGTTTTTCAAAAATCTTCTCAAAAACTATTTAGTTAGAAAAGCTGAAACTTGTGTTTAAGCATCCTCAGGTAGTGTGGATTTAATTTTGTTCAAATCATGATCCTAGAGGGTAGGATTGGGCTTCAATGAGGGTTTGTCTTTAATAACTTTTTTCTTCAGAACCAATGGGCTAAAAAAGCTGAAACTTGTGTGGAAGCATCCTTAGGTAGTGCAGATTTAAATTTATTCAATAATGATCCCTTGGGGTAGGATGGGGCTACAATGGTGGTAATTATTTACATTGAAATAAATTGAGAAAAATATTTAGAAATCTTCCTCTCAAAAACCATTTGGAAAGAAAAACTAAAACTTGTGTGGAAGCATCCTCAGGTAGTGTGGATTTAAGTTTGTTCAAGGGAAGGGTGGAAGGGTAGTTGAATTTTTTACATATGAATAAATAGAGAAAAGTCTTTTCAAAAACTGCAACAACAAAAGGGACTCAATGTTTAAAGTTCAGTGTTCTTTTTAAAAAAGATCTACTTTTCTAATTGTCAAGTTATTTTGTATTTGATACCATAGAGCTAATTTGATCAAAGTTATGGCTATTGTTGCTCGGGTGAGTGGAGTGGGCCCTGGGCCTCTTGTTTCATAATTTATATAATTATGCACATCATGGGTAGATATAAAAATTTATGATTTAATTTGTAATTTTTCCAAATCATTTTAGAGATAAAACACATTGGTATTCCAGGAAAGGGAGGATACTGGTATGTCTTACACTAAAATGTTGATATTTTTCAGAGCTTGTACATTACTCAGAAATGAAATATTATTCCAAATATTGGCAACAACTTGACAACAAACTGTTTTCCAGTACTTTGATTTAATTTATTCCAATTTCAGAAAATCAACAGAATTTCAACAGAATTTCACATATTCATAATTTTTTTTTTTTTTTTTTTTGGCAGCCCTTCTTAATGGGGGAAAACTTCACTTAGTGATGGAGGAGGGCTGGGTCAGGGGAGGTGATGTTGTCGTGTCCATTGTGAGTGAGTGAGTGAAACAGCCTATGTTATCCATGCAGATGTCCTTGTATAAAAAGTTTACCATGGCAGATGTAAGTCAACAAATAGAGAGATTACCTATGGTATACTAGTAGATGTAGGTTTGTAGGTCAGAAATAGAGAGTTTATAATTGATATAGATGTAAGCCAGTAAATAGAGAGCTTATACCTATTTTGCTATGTAAGTCAGAATATAGTGTTAAACTAATATCAATAAAGGTCAGTAATTAGAAAGTTTAATTATATAGATGTACCTCAGTCAATAGAGAGTTTACCTATGTATATTTACATGTAAGTCAAATTAGTCAATATATAAACATATATACATGTGCAAGTCAATAAATTGAGAGTTTACAAGGCAGATTGGGGGGGGGGGGGGGGTTGATTATTAATAACACTGTATGCTTTGCAGGATTTAGAAGAAATAAAAATCAGCAAGGAAATAATTGAGGTTTTATTTGTATTTTAATATCAGGAAATTTATTATGTAGAGTGCAGAACCACAAGATTATCACCTGACTTTTTTATACCAAAAACTGACCAAAACTGTTGTCAAAAGATAAAAAAGCAAATAATATGATGTTTTAATACATAATGTTTTGTATGCATACGCATACAAGAACAGAACAATGTCTCTTTTAATCATGTAGAACTGCGCAGCTGCATTGCAGGCCTAAATTGAAGATTGAAAAAATATTTTAAAAATGTGATAAAAGGTCATTGGTGTCCACTCTACAACCATTTGTCGAGAAAAAGGTTAAATATTGATCCCAGAGGGTAGGCAGGGCCACAATGGGAGTAAAAATTTGTACATAGGAATTTGTAAGGGAAAATCTTAAAAAACCTTCTCAAAAACCATTTTGCCTGAAAAGTTGTAACTTATGTGGAATCATCCTCAGGTGGTCTAGATTTATGTTTGTTCAAATGATCCCCAGGGTTTAGGGTTGGGCCATAATGGGGGGGGGTGGGAGTAAATTTTTTACATACTAGGAACATATATATAAGGTTTAAACTTTTAAAATCTTCTCAAATATCATTTGGCTAGTAAAAGATCGAATCTTTTGTGGAAGCTTTCTCAGGTATTGTAGATTCAAGTTTGTTCAATTCATAATCCCTGGGGGTAGGATGGGGCCTCAATGGGGGAAGGGGGTCAAATTTTTACATAGAACATATATGGTTAAATTTTTAAAAACCTTTAATTCTCCTCAAAAACCATTTTGCCAGAAAGGTTGAAATCTATGTGGAGCATCCCCAGATAATGTAGATTTCAAGCTGAAAAGCTGTAACTTGTGTGGAAGCATTCTCAGGTAGTGTAGATTCAAGTTTGTTCAAATCATGATCCCTGGGGTTAGGGTGGGGCCACATTAGGGGGGGGGGGGGGGGGGCATGGGAAAATCTTTAAAAATCTTCTCATAAAGCATTTTGCCGGATAAGTTGAAATCCATGTGGAAGCATTTTCAGGTTGTGTAGTATCAAGTTTGTTCAAACAATTATCCCTGGATGTAAAGTGAAAGGAAAATTATTTAAAATCTTCGTTCTTTATCGGGTTCAATGTTAAAAAATGTGCCCCCCCCCCCAAAAAAAAATAAAAAAATTTGCAAAGTTGTACAGCTGTAGTTTCATATTTGATATAATAAAGCTCTTTGGATCAGTAATGTCTGTTTAGTATTGTTGCTTAGGTGAGCGATGTGGCCCCTGGGCCTCTTGTTACAAGTTGATCCGAATGCATCAATTTTTACAACATTTCATAGACATTCACTTATGATGGTATTTATTTCAGAACATTAAATTGTGTAACCTAATTATACTATCATATTCAATAAATAGGCCTAATCCTAAGTGTAAATTTTATACTATTTTTCAAATTCGACATTTACCAGTACGAGTTAATGATTTAAGTTTTTAAAAGTGAAAATAAGATCCGAGTTACACCCCTTTCGGTTTGCCCCTTATCTATTCTATATCCACTTTTCAGTCCTTGTATTAGTTTTTTAGGGGGGTTTATTTTTCTTCTCTCCAGCAATGATGTGCATGTTTTGTCGTTGAAACTGCAGATTACTCATTTGGTCACATGACGTTCAGTACATGCTGGTAAACAAAAGACCAGTGTATCGTAAAAAGTGAAAGTGAGATTGTTGTGATCTGGTGATGGGAGAGGCCAAAATGTCAGATCATGACATATTTCAAAGTGCCTCAGAGAGCAGCGAGGAGGAGGAGATGAAAGTAAATGACTGTGAGCGACTTTTGACCGCAGCCAGAAACGGTGAACTTGATGTCATCAAAGATCTTACCACACTACTCAAAGGAGGGGAGATCAATCTAGACGTGAACTGCAAAGGTTTGTGAATACTTTAAGTAAGAACGGCAGCAGTACACTTATTTATTATAAAACAATATCTTAAATTGCTCAAGTATTTATAAATTCAATATGTTTTACGTCGATGCGACCGTTGGGGCGAGCACTGCTTCAAGCATAATTTGAATATTTAAAAATACACACAGGCACATATGTTTCATAATGATGAATTATAGCGTGGTTTACCAAATGGATGCATCAATGTGATAAAAAAAATGAATAAAAATAAAATATTTTACTCTCCAGTACCAGTATACTTGTATAAATGTTTTTATGTTTTACGGTGTGGTCGTTTGGATATCACATTCATTGAAAATGTGCACAGTTGGATCCGCCTATCTATTTATTCATTACGCTAATGGTCGCATGCTCAGTCTAACGTTAGACATTGTGATGTCATGTTAACAGAGCAGACACCACTCAACAATTTCTGTCAAGCTACAAACAATTTGCCAAGAAAACACATTTAAACAACTAGTTGCAAACCATTTTTTAGATTCAGCAGATTTGTTTATTTATTGTTTTAATGCTGCGCGCGCTATTAATAATGCAAAGAAATGCATTTCGACTTAAATCATTGGTAGTTCTCGTAAAAGTTTGTCGGATAAATTCTGGGGAGGAAATGACGTCACATGTCAGCAAAAGTTTAGATAGGTACAGTTTTTTATGTAAGCACATGTGTTGCTTACTTTAGAGTTTTTAAAGCATTTTTTATCGTTAAATGAAAAAGATGTCTGCGATTTACAGGTAAAAATTTTTTCTTAGAAACGCTACCTTTTCCACCATGTTGCTTTGCACCGCAAAGGATTATTGAGAATTTAGAATTTTTTCATGAGGGTTCATAAAAATTTCTTTGAACGATGTGCAGATTTCAACTTGAATTTCCTCCTTTCGTACAAGTTGTCTATGGAGCTTGCTGGGCTCGCTATTTTGTATGTACTGCATGGTGATGTTGAGGTTGTCTCAGCAAAATTCATTGAGACTGAAAAATTTTGACTGACATCTCTCAAAATTTTTCAGTCTCAATGAATCTCACTGAGATTATGTAAGACTTTCCCTACAGACTTAAAATTCCTCCTAGAAATAAATAAACACTAGTTCAATTTTCCCTTTAATAAAAATCATTATCCCTGGTCAGTATATAATCCCAGTCTTCACCAAAATTGTTTTTCAACACATGCCCTTTGGGCAGGTGTTTTCATGAAATGTACCTGAGGCCCGAACAAAAATTTACATGTCCAAGAAAAAACTTTGCAGAAAGGTTCTATTAGTCTATTAAAGTCATTTTATTTTTATTTGCATTTATGTGTTTATTCTCTCTAGTCATATATTTTATTTTTATTTTTTTAATCAATCTATTTTGCAGTAGACTAGCGCTGGTCCGGTAGTACATGTAGATTCAGATAGCTTCATCTTCTATTATCCTGTTGACCACTTACATGTTGTTTATGGCCATCTGTAGCCAAAACAAATGCATGTAACTGGACAAAATTAAAGACAAATGGACATTCAGTCATTACGAACAATTTTGCCAGCCAATTTGGCTGGGTTACTGTTAATTTGACAAAACGATAAGACTAATAAAAGAGCTTGAAATTGTTATAATCAATTTAAGGAAGGTGCTTTCATATCATTTACAAACGCAATCGAGTATTGCAAACGTTTGTATGATTCAGAGAATTAAATGAGTTAAGTTGTAAGAAAGTTTTTTCATGTTCGTTGGAATGAATTGATGTTGAACAAGAAAATAAATGGGGACAGAAGTACAGACCCTGAAACGTGCTACTACACCTCTAAAACGAACCGCACTGTTCTGTGCAAGAAACGAACCATACCGTTCACAAAACGAATTGTACTGTTCACAAAGCGAACCTACCGTTCACAAAACGAACCGTACCGTTAACAAAGCGAACCGTACTGTTCACAAAATGAACCATACCTTGCAAAAAGCGTGCAATGATAATTTATGCAAGACTCGCCCCAAAAAAGCATACCGTATCGTGCAATAACGAACCATACCTTGCAAAAAGTGTGCAATGATAATTTATGCAAGACCCGCCCCAAAAAAATGTACCATACCGTGCAACTTCCATATATGGCTTAATTGACCATTGGCGTTTGATGAAGACTGACAGAGATTATCGCTGACCAGATAAATTCAATATTTTGCTAGTTTTTTTTATACAGGATTAAATGATATATACATAGATTTTGCGGTTCAATTTTATTGAAACTGTTACAAAAAATCTTTTAATTCATTTCTATTTTTTAGATCTTTATCATTTCTTTGGTTATCGACAAAACTTTCATCGCTGATTTCTTATTATGAAACTTGTAAAATATTAATGTTCACACAATGCGTGGTAATACTATTTCGATTATTTTTATGAAATGTTTTAAACATTGTGTACATACTGGATTTTACATCACATTAAGTGATTCTCAGAGAGAGAGAAAGAGAGAGAGAGAGAGAGAGAGAGGAGAGAGAGAGAGAGAGAGAACGTGTGTTAATAATAATACTTAAATAAAAGTTTTATTGCTGAACTTGATTATTTCGCTTTAGGTTTCTATAGTTGGTCATTTGAGCAGGATTTTTTTCTAGGACTTCACTTGTTACGCCTGTCAATCAGTTTAAGTAAAACAGTACAGAACACGCCATGCGCCGCTTGCTACTTGGACCCTCCTACATAGCTTGAAGAAAATAATTGAATGAAAAACGTTTCAATTTTATGTTTTCTTAAATCCATATTTAAAAGTGTTCCTATTTGAAATTATTCAACAATCATTTCCCTTCGACTTCGTGATTTTAACTCATGTACTGGCAATCAGTGTCCCTTTTCCTCGCTGTTGTATTTTCTGTTAGATAAATTCTCAATATATTTATCACTTTTAACATTGTTGATTACCTGGTATTTTTCCGTGTCCTGTTTACAACAATTATGTGAATAAATAAGTAAATGACATGCATCATGCTAAGGTAAAATAAATATTACAAAAGTTCAGTGAAACTGTCAATTCACACACCCGGTCCATCGGACACATAGAAAAACCTTCACTATATGTACACTATACAAGAAAATAATTCAATCAAATACCAGTAAGTGGTACATGTTAATATATCGCTGAGTTGGTTTTTTTAAAAAAAGAAAAAAATTGTTTCCAACATTTAAAACGTCTGCTAATTAAATCACATGCAGGACACTTGTCCAACAAAATGATACATATATCGCCATCAAAAGCTATTGACTTATTGTGTATATCCAATTGTGTATATCTAAGAAATATGTTATATGTACATGTATGGTTTAATGGAATAACAAAAACTAATAGTCATATTTTGACTATACACACGATGTTATTTCAGGTAAGAGAAGTGATAACGGGTTAGGTGTGACCTGTGTATACGAACAAGTGCAGGAGAACATAGAGTCAATATTTGAATGAATAAAACTCTCGTGTTGAATAATTTAATTACAGTTGATTTCAAGATATCAAAACTGAAATTCATTTTTTATCCAATCATTTTTGCTTGTATTTTTAGATTGTCTATTCACTAGCATAATTTGATCGGCCACAATACGCAATAAAGAATTATCATAAGAATTATGAAAAAAGAAATAGAAAGATGCTTGTCAAAATAACAACTGGCTGAAAATCAAGACAACGATGAAGGAAACTAAAGAAATATCGGAATAAAGTCAGAGCGATTTTACTTAGCAATTTTAAATAGATTAGAAATGTTCAATGACTTCAATACTAGTATAGAAATAGAAAGATGCTTGCCAAAATTATCGAGATATAACTAAATTAAAAAAATTATATCGGATTAAAGTCAAACAGTTCTTTTAAGCAGTTATAATAAGTACATTTATTTAGAATTTAATACGAATAATACCAAACTAATCAAAATTAAAACTCTCCTCTGCTCCCCGGTTTTCAATGTGTATATGTTTCACGCAATGTATCAAAAACGGGGGAATGGATGGAAGTTCTAATTTTAATTAAATTGAAATAATACATCATATAAATAAAGAAAAAAAAAGCTTGTCATAATTACCGCCTTGCTGAAGTCGATCGGGCAACTATTAAACAAAATTATATCGAAAAAAATCAAAGCGTTCAGGCCACGCCTACCTCATTAATAAAGCGTGCAAACCATTCACAAAGCATGCATCTATTTTTAGCAAAGCGTACCGTGCAAGAAGCGAAGCGTACCGTGCAAGAAACAAACTGTACCGTTCACAAAACAAACCGTACCGTTCACAGAACAACCGTACTGTTCAAAAAGCATACCGAACCGAACCGTGCAACTGGTGTAGTAGCACGTACATGCCCCTGGGGCTTGCGAGTGTATAAGTTTCACATGCCAGCTTCCAACTTTACCAGGCCCCGGGCATTGGACTCTCAGGATTTTTTCAAAGACTGTAATCCCCCTTCCCCCTTTAGAAAAAGAGAATATGATTTGAACTGATTTTAGGCGTAAAAAAATGTTATCGACATTATGTGTGGCAGAGGAAACTTATCTTTTACCTTCCAACATGCTGTGCAGAAATTTAATTAATGCTATTTAAGTGAGATCAGGAAAGTTTAACAAGTTTCTTTGATGTTTTATTCAGGAGATCAGAAATTTAACAGAGGATGGACTTCACTTCATCTGGCTGCATACTTTGGACACAAAGATGTGGTGAAGATTTTATTAGAGGTATTTGTCCATTTTTTATATATATATACAATTATTATTCAAAAACCAAGTGATTTGACAGACAGTTTTTTCAGTCTTCCAGTTATAAAAATGATATTTTTAAATTAAATTTTAACTTCACAAGTACTTGGATCTGTTTTTTGTTGTTATAGAATGGTGCTGGAATAGATGTTACGAACCCTAATGGAGACACGGCCCTTCACAAGGCTGCATACACAGGCAGATTGGTATATACACATACGACCTGCACAACTCCTATATCTACAGGATATTCAAGCAGACCCCAATTTCATCATTTAAGATCATTTTATAAAGAACTATTATTATCTACTATAAACCAACTTTTACTTTTTTGTCATATAACTTGTAGTCGAAAATATTTCTTGACAAAAAATAGTCTAGTTTATATAAATAAATTTGTTTCAGATTTAAAAAAAATGTTATAGACATTATGTGTGACAGAGGAAACTTATCTTTTACCTTCCAACATGCTGTGCAGAAATTTAATTACATTGTAATGCTATTTTAGTGAGATCAGGAAAGTTTTAGCAAAGATATGTGTCCTTGAACCATTTTATGTAGAAATAAAGGTCATGCTAAGAATAACAGTTGGCTTACGTATTTTGACTATTTTAGGAAGTTGTACGAGTTCTACTGGATGCTGGTGCTGATGTCATGATGATAAACTCAGAGGGACAGACGCCAAGACTTTGTGCCAAAACGAGGGAAATCAGCGACCTCATTCTTGGTATGGTACCTCAGGGGTTTTATTTGGCTGATGGGTTCACTGTAATACTAGTCTTTTGGTTGTCTGCAAAGTGTCTCAATAAGATTTTGCTCATACTGTACTGTTAGAAATTAGTTTTAAAACTTCTTACATCACAAACTACTGATCAAGTTTACGATGCTAAATTTTTGTCATGTTAAATCAACAGATGTCTTAGTATTATAAGATTTCATGTTTCAATGATTTAAAATTTAAAAAGAAAACACCCCTATGCCACGGCAATAAAAAATACATGAATTTTAAATCAGTAATATTATTAGAAAATCAATTTTTATAAATGAAAATTTTTTTTTATCACAACTTATAGCTGCAGAAGCTCATGACAACAAAGAGAGAGAGGAGCATTTCTTGTCGTCTGTGCGAGACGGACAGTTGGACGATGTTCAGGAACTGGTTAGTACATGTACAACACCAGACATTTATAATTTATTACATGTTCAAGTGACATGTATTTTTAAATAACACAACTGTTTTAGATGAAGAAAAAATAACTTTCATTAACATTTTTTGTTTTTATTTGGAGTTTATTTTTTCTCAATAAATTATTGGGAGACAGATGTGGAATAATTTCAATTCTTAATTTTATGGCATATTTCCATTTAAAAGTTTTTTTACATTAGTTAAAGAAGAAGTCAAAGAGACCAAATTTGAACTGCCGGGATGCTTTTGGTAACTCTGCACTCCATATTGCTGCCCAGGCCAATCAAAAGGAAATCGCTGTTTTCTTAATTCAGAGTGGTTTAGCACCAGATGTCAAAAACAAAAAAGGTCAGAAAAACAGAACCCTTATTTCAAATGCAGGAGAAATACACTTCACAATTTATTTCATTTTGAAATTAGATTATCATAATCCAATCTACCCTCCTATGGTGAAGAAAATATGACCAGTAATTTTTGTGATGTAATTCAGGAATGATTTGATTGCTGCTGAATTATTTAAAGATAAAATTTAGATAAACTGGGTTTAGCTAGTGTAGACTTAATAATTAAGAAGTAGTTTATAAACAATATAAATGTCTCCACCTCATTTATGGTAGCTTTGGTATTTATTCCTAACAAATACTTATTCTAACAATGAATACAGAGATTAAGACAAATGCTCCTGTAAAACGATTTTACAGTTGTAACATAGGCAAAAAGCTTATGCACAATTATATATGGAGTGTTCTTAGCCAAACAAAATTGTGCATTACAAAAAGATATTGAATTTTGTTTTGTTGCATTCAATTATGTTTAAATTTTGCTAAATCATGTATATTTTATTGAGTACAATGTCGTTATGTTTTTGAATTTAAGACCAAACACCAATTGACTTTGCCCGAAACAACGAAATGAAACAAATTTTGGGGGTCAGGCCAGTAAAAGAGTTCACCCTCCACCCCCACCGCTGTGAAGGAACCCTCTTAAAGGTTTGGAGAGTCGATCAGACTCCATTTTTGCATGTATTACACATTAAAATTCCACTAACTGATGTCATTTCTAATCAGATTGATATTCCACTAACTGATACCATTTCTAGTACAGATTGAAATTCCACTAACTGATATCATTTCTCAAGTACACATTGAAATTCCACTAACTGATATTATTTCTTGTACACATTGAAATTCCACTAAATAATATCATTACTCTAGTACACATTGAAATTCCACCAACTGATTTCATTTCTAGTACACTTCTAATTTCCACTGATTCCATTTCTAGTACACATTGAAATTCCACCATCTGATGACATCTACAACACACATTGACCCAATTTGTTTCCCCACTCTCTGTAAACTTAATGCTCTGTTCGACATATTATGGTTGAATGACTTAATATGCTGTTGTTTAATATATTGATTGTGTATGCAGTAAACCAACTTTAATTACTGACAGAAAATATTCTAGCAATGAATGAATGATTAATGATGAACATAGCATATTTATTTAGATTTAAACATACAGTGGTTTGTGGCAAAAAATTTATATATCCAACCATAAGATACTAGCAAACACCACAAATGTTTCTCACACTGGAATAAAAGCTGGTCTACTGGATCATGATATGTGTTGGTAAGGCGTCTTCATGCTCATTTTTGTAACCTGTTACTTTCAGAAGTCCCGATTCCTTGGCTTTAAGCCAGTCTTTGTGGTGCTAGAGAGAGGGGTGCTCTCATACTTCAGAAACAGGTACGTTTTTGGCTTCATTTATTCTCATTGTCCTTATTTACTGTAAACGTATTACACTCGGTTGTGTATTCTATTTAGTGCTTTTGGCGAAATGCGGCTTCTGCCAAATCAAGTACATGGCCAAATATCAAACATGTATACAGATAAATAGTTACCGGTACATTTGGAAATGTGCTAATTTAAATCCATGCTAACCTTTAGCAAAACCATTTTCTGCCAAATACTGTACACACTAAGGCCATAAAAAATTTATCTCTTGGTTCTCAGGCCAACATTTTCAAAAACAGATGCGGTCGGGCGGTGATAATGTTTTATTTTATAAAAAAAGGATGCAGTATTTTGCTTCTTATTTTGACAATGTGCAACTCTTATTCAAATCCAGAAAAAGCGATGTTTTAAAGCAAATAAAAAGTTACCTTGCAATGAATGTATCGGATTTATTAGCTTAAACTAAATGAAATAAATAAGTCATCATGTTCTTCAAGAAACACTACAACTATGAGGCTTGAGAAAGCCATGTGTTTAAGCATAATGGGATATAGTGCAAGCTGCAGGAACTCTCCTCCTACATGCATTTCAGGTTAAATGACGTTCTTCTTCATATACCAAAACTAAAATCATTGCAGTCGCGATCATAACTAAACACAGCGTCTCGTAACTAGATTTGGCGGCCATTTGCAATTGCTATAATTAAATCTGAATCATCGCGATGTTTGCAATTATGTTCTATATTAAGTCAAGCATTTTACTGACTTGAGTATCTAAAATGCGGTCCTAAATCCGGAATTTTTTTTTCTGGAAAAAGCAAGTTCAAAATTTTATTTTATTCATTTAATGATAAAAATGGGCAATGTGAAATCAGATGCGCACGGGCCTGAGAACCAAGGAATTAATTTTTGATGGCCTAACTATACTGTCTATGTTTACAGTTGTTTTGATTGCAAGTTTTATTTTGCTAAAAAAAATCAGTTGTATAGAGCATGCAAAAACTGTCCTGTATTAGTACTGGAATATGGTATACCCTTTAAATCGATATCTTCAGTTTTGGACAAAGACTGACATTCACAAAAGTATAAATTTGTTGGAGTAGTTCAGCTCAAGAACATTTTTTAACTAAACCAATGTGTTATTTCAGAGGGGATGCCAGTACAGGTGCCAGGAGGAAAGGAATGAGGTACCTGGATGGGGCCATAATAATGGTAGGAATGTTAAATATCGACAACCTCTACACAGGCTTAAAACAAACATGCAGTACTCATTACCATATGCTTGGTCATTTTTGTATTGGGAATATTTTGGCAAACCTGTCTTAAAAATTAATATGGCTCCTTAAAACATATATATGCGACAGAACTTCTTTGGCTATTAATGGAAATTTTGATGCTTTAAATTTTTTATGTTGCAACATGATTTCATCCAGCAACGAAGCAAGCAATTTTTATGTGTGCCAAAATTACCTGATATATGATATAACTGAAACATGATCATTGACCAGTTTATGCCACTTGATTTCCGAGTAGTGACAGCACTCTTTCTTTTCATGCTGCGTATAGTTACCAAAGAAGTCGGAAAACAACAATGCAGAGTTCGTGTTGAAGTATTCTGACGATATACACCACACGTTCAGTACCGGGGAGGGAGAACAAGAAATTGAACGGCAGGTAAGACAAGGAAAGATATTTCCTGACAAAAAAATACAGTCTTGCCTGTGATGAACGTTCCACTGTTAATAAGCTAATGTAGGCGTAATGGTACATTTATTATATTTCATGGTTGGAAACAATGATTCCTTTACAAAAATTGTGATTTCTTTCAGTTTTTACCATTTGATGTACAGAAAAGATGTGTTTTAGACTTTTTTTTTTTTACTAATTACTTTTTAAAAATTATTACCTTCAAAGTCAGATTTTAGATGAGTGTGAAGAAGGAGGTAGCACCTTAATATATGTTTTACCCATCTTAGTATGAATTTAGTTTGCAATGCCTGCTCGGCCTTCAGTACCCATATGAATCGCAAAAGAAAGCATTTTTTGTTTGAGGAAAAACATGTAAGGAGTAATGAGACATGATTTTGTTAACATTTTCTTCCCAGAAATGGTTGAATGCTTTGAAAGACCACATCACATACAGCACCCACTACATGCACCAGGGGGTGACTGGGTCGGACGAGGAAGAGATTTTACCCCTGGGGTCCCTACAGGACACCCTCAAAGTAAGCACACCGCCTTACATAATGTCCCATTCCAGACAACAAATGTTTTTAGTTGACCATAAAAAAAAATTAGAACCATATAAAAATTTGAAGACTGATATCTGATATATTTAGACAGCCCAGGCCCAGCAGAAGTTGTTAGAGAAGGAGATGGCGTCCCTTTCTTCTACGGTGACTGGCCCAGGTTGGTGTTGTTGATACATGTATTGAAAACAATAAAATAAGAATTATCTCATACGATAATAATTGAAGGATAGCACAATTAGTTCACATAATTAGTTTACATTTATGTAACCTGTATACATTTTGGCCCTGAAAACTTGTTTACTTTCAAATGTTATATGAATACAGAGGCAAATATAACAAATTCAAATGATTAAAAGAGATATATATGAGTAACTGGTAGGTCATATACATACAATATTTACATAAAATACTTGTAATACAAAAATTAAAACAATCAATTAAGATGTTGATTGAAAATAATTCTAGTGGTAAGCAAATTTAAAAGTTTCTAATGCTGGATGACATTTTAAGAATTCTGAGAGTTCATGCCATAAAGATCATGTAGATCGATCGATCTACAAGTTGTAAATATTGTTCAAGATGTTCTAAAGTTGCCCTTTGGATTTACAATGCATTGCTCTGGCTTAATCTACTAGTTGATCTGCTGTTTGTCTTTATGAATAGGAAAGGATTATTTGTAACTTCATTGATTTTGAAGTATAATTATCACAAGTCAAATGAGCTACTACTTCCTAATAGCTATATCATTCAAGGTTCATACCACTCATCTATCACCCCAAGATTCTCCAAACTATGCATGCTAAATAAGTTATGAATTTGATATGATGAAAAATTGTTGAAAACAGAAAACAACTGTGGCTTGGTAATGCAGGTGATTGATTTGTTTAGGTCTTGATGTGTGGTTTCATGTATCATTTTGAGAAAATTTCACTGATATGGATACTGTAAACCAACTTTTATTCGTGACGACATTATTTCGCGATTTACTGTAGATAAACTGGTTCGTGATGACTTATTTTTGCGAGTAAGCCAGGCATGGGCACGATTACTCAAAAATTTAATCGATTAATAATCGATTATATAGGGGAATTTTGTGTAAACGATTATTGATCGATTACACTCATTTTTGTCCAGTAATCGATTACTTTATAACATATGTAATCGATTAATAATCGAATACTTTAGAAAAAATTTCATTAAAATGTGCATGGTACCTCTTCTGAACATATCATATAAACTCTTCAGTTAATTTGGTTTTAGAGTTAAAGGGGTATTTTCATTATGAATGATATGAAAATTTGAGACTTCATATTTCAGTCTTCATGAGATAACATTTTATAATTTCTACTGCTTATTCAAGTGTCAAATTATGAGCAATTATATAGAGCTCTGTCAAAAATTATGTAAACAAGGTTTTTTCTTGGAAGTTAACGAATTTAGATGAAATCTTGACCTTGCACATTTAGCCATCATAATTATTCTGTTGTTATTGATAATATCTCGAGAATTGGAATTTGATTAAAATTTTATAATTTTAAATATATCATCGGCAATATACAAAAAACTTTGAGGGAACCTAGCTTCATGATTTGAATGAATTGTGTTTGGAGCTTGTAATTGTTCTGATTTTTAAAATAGATCCTTGTTGGGGCTATTTTAATTGTTCTCTAAACATGATTAGGGTGGTCACACCTCATTAACTGCTTTGTGGATTCCTTACCTGACAAGGACAAACACACTTAGTGACACTTACACACCCTTTTGTTTCTTTCTCTGGCAAAATAGACACAAAATATAACACCTCTCTCTCTCTCTCTCTCTCTCTCTCTCTCTCTCTCTTTGATAATGGTCAGTACCTTAGTGGTTTTTCTAAGCCACACTATGTTAAATAATTTAAAAATTCTGCAAGGAAGTGTGAAACACAGAGTGAACTGATTATATACTCAATGACATGTGAACCAATATTTAAATAATTTAAGTGAAAGTGGAAAATCGTAAAAAATGAATATAAACAATTTTATTCTATGAATTGTATTATAAACAACACTTGAAGAGTATTTTTTCATACAATATTTGCATAACAATATGTTAAGAGTAATCGAAAGTAATCGAAAAAGTAATTATAATTACACTGAAATTTTTAGCTGTAATCGATTAAATTACGATGTCAAGTAATCAAAAATCTCTTAGATTACAGATTACTGTTGATTACTTGAAAAAGAGTAATCATTACAATCGATTATGATTACTCGATTACGATTACCCCATGCCTGGAGTAAGCCTTATACAGACCTGTGTTGTTTTTACAACCATACAAAAAGGGCTGGTTCACAGCAATAAATATTCACGACAATGAGGCTCTCATGAACCTTGCGAAATTTTGTCGCTAGCGAATAAAAGTAACCATTGTGGATAATTGGTTTCGAAACTCGTCCTGTGTGTGCTAGAACCAGCTCCTTACATCAGGAGCTTGATGAATATAAGCAGTTACAAACTACTTTGACACACTTTTATTTGTTAGCAAGAAAATTCTGAAGTATTTTAAAATGGGTTGTTGGTCGCTGTGAATATTTGTTGCCATGAACCAGTCATTCAATGTCTCTTCTGGTAGTTAGTAATTTATACAATCAGCAATGGCTTCTTTACAAATAGTCCCTGATGAACAAGTTTATCCGATGTTGATCCTAAAATAAGATTGTTGCAAATAAAAATGTTTTCACAATACTTGGTGTCAATTTTTGTTGAAAACTGATTGATAGACTATAAATGTACAAAGTGGTAACCCTTTGAATGATCCATTTCATTGTATTACAGGAAGTTCTCAGCTTGCCTTGCAACAGACTCAGAAGATATCTCAGATGGCTCACGAGATGTGTGGCACTTTTGGTCAATGTCTTACTCTCTTCAAGCAACAAGATGAGGTATTAATATTAAAGATCACACTTTCTTTTTAAACATTCTCTCTCTCTGTCTCTGTCTGTCTGTCTGTCTGTCTCTGTCTCTGTCTCTCTCTCTCAGCCATCACAGAACAGGATACATGTAGTTAGTTAGTTTTGTCATACTGCTGTTCTTTGTACTTATAAGCAGCTTTGATGCTAGCTTTGGTGAAATCTTAATCAGCAATTTTATTATTTGTATTGATTTCATCAGATGAACTTTATAAATACATGTAAGTCTTAATGAGCTAAACCTCATCATTTATTCAGTTGTTTAAAAAATTTTAACTTCAACATATACAATGGTTTTTGTGCTCTCAAAAGGACTTGGTCGATGTTTCTACATAGCTTTCTGAAGTAAGATTAGTAGTACATGTATTATGTTAAAGCTCAACTGACATAAAGTGATTACTGGTATTGGCCCGGTACTTTTTTTTTGTCTGAGCCAGCTGCATTTACACATGCAGAGGATGCTTAACTGGATTGCGTAGGATCCATACATTAAATTGTCATAACTTTTTTCAGTTTATTTAGTACATTGGTTCGTTTGAAATTTAAAAAAATGAGTGAAGAAATGGTTTCGGGTATTTTTACAGACTGCGTGTATAGGCGTTGCAAAGGGGTCTTATTGACTTTGAAATAGCTAAAAGTAAGGACTAAATTAAAAAATTTCTTTATTTTTGTGAGACTAAAGGAGAATAATAAGATCTAAATCATTTATAATTTTATTTCTGTCACACTGTTTTTGCCCTTTTAGCTACTGATTCAAAATACCCAGGAGTGACCCGCAATACACAAAAGTGGTGGCGTCATGTAACACATATATGAAAGTCGCTGTGTCAAAGATTACAGACAGAATCTTCTCTCTGTAAATACCAATCAACCATTTATAAACATATTATTTACATATTTAGCAACAAAGAAGTAAAAAGTGATTTGAAATAACCCAAATGACTGCATATAAACCATTATGAATCGAAAAAGAAATGAATTGCCAAACTAATGAATGAATGAATTAATTAATTACTGTTATGAATGGGGTGATGGTTCTAGGGGAGGGGTGGTTGGTCGTGTTTTATGTTGTATCTATATCAGATTTCTGTGGGATGGCTTGACTTTGTGCTTTAAATATATGTCAAATATCAGTAAGCCTGAAGACAACCAAAGGAGCAGATGTCAGCTGACTATTAAGAGGATTTATAAGTTGTGTAATAAGAAGATTTTGTCTGGTCTCAATCTTCGTAGAAGATGCTATGGTTCATATTTTATTTCTCAATGTTCTGCTGTTTTATTAGCTTAAGGTGGTATGGGACACCTGCCGATATTAGTGTGGATAAAAGTACATTATAATCAAAATACTTTCAAGGTTTAAAAATTTTCAAATCTTACAATATTTAACCAAAAAATATGTTTTAAAATTTTTTGGAAAGGTAAAAATTATAAAAGCCCCAGTGGGATTCGAACTCATGACTTACAGATTTGTAGTTAACATTCTAACCTATTGTGCTATGCTGTTAGGTAACTATTTCGCGAAAGAAAAAGTTTATAAAAATTATACTTTGTTTCATTGTTTATTTTGATCTGAAGTACGTCACAATATGGAGGTGTTCCCTTCCACCTGAACTGGTGACATAATTATATTGCAACACCAAAACTTCATTTTATAGATCATTAAATTATCTCTTTAAAGAAAATGAAAACAGTATTGCTGCAAATAAGACAGTTTATACTCATATAAATTGGGTAGCTATTGAATTCATTCTTTAAATAAAACAATATCTTAAATTACCTTTGAGTAAGAGCACTCTGTCTGTGTTTAGTGTATGTTATGCTTTCCACACACTTAACATACAAAAAATACGGGAATGTAATTATAATTTTTGAAAAATCTATTTTCAAACATTATATTAGACCAGGATGAAATATTTGAAAAGTTTATTTGCATGTATTTCCCTCATGTTCAATAAGTAAGTGAAACTGATTTTTCTTTTATTAGTATAATTTGTACAATTTAATTTGTTGTCTTAGAAAATTATTCTTACATAGGTACCGGTAAAAAATAGTTTGTACCCATGTTGAAAATTAACTGTATTAACTAAAGATGCAAACTTTTATGCCATTTGATAGTCTCAAAGTTTAAAAAACATTTTTCCACCAATGTTTACTAACAAGTATGATCTTTAAAAAATTTTTTTTAAAATAATAATTAAGACATGATTTCAATCAAAATTCCACAATTTTTAATTTCTCATTTTATTGAGCAAAAAATGTTGTAAATTACATGTATTTTAATTTATCATTATTCTTTTAAACATCATGTAGAGAAAAATTTTATGCATAACATTAAAATTGATTTTAAAGTATGCTAAACCCTCATAATTAATTTATAATAAAAACTGAAAAATTTCATTTTGCATAATCTTCAAGTGGATGACAGAGTTATAAATACAGCCTTTTGTCAGATGGATTTATTTTTATTGGTCTGTCACTGCTGGTATCAAATTGCCTCCATAAATATCATGTACTTTAATGTAATAAGGATCTCTTAGGCATGCTAAGCAATCAGGTTAAATCAGGGATTAAAAGAAAATGCGTGTCCCACATTTATCAAGATATTTTGTGTTCTGCCGTTGGCCTTTCTGAAATGTCACTACAAGACGGCCTGGTTGAAGGCTAAGGTCACTCCTTCCATATGTTATAACCCTGGATTCTTCCCTGTCTTGGGTTGTGTTTGGTGCTACAGAAAAAATGTGATCAAGCATTGGATTTTTAAAATTCATGCACGCCAGGTAGATATATACCAGTAGAAGTATTATATATATATAAATGGTAAATGTTTGTGTATTTATAGAAACTTTATTGTCGTGTTTTATTGATTTCACATGCATGCCTGAATTGTCACCAAAAGAAAACATGGCTGGTTATGAAGTTGTGTGGAATTTACGACTCTTATTTGATCCTGTTTTAAGACAATGAATTTGTATGAATGTTTGTTACAGCGTAATTCTTGTTACTTATCTATTTAAAACCTGCCGGTCTTGCATAATTGAGCCGATCTGTGTGCTATTTTTTAACCAGACACCTCTAATTGTGATATTTTACTGACAAACATATTATGAGTATTATAGATGATGATCAAGTGTTTTTGCTGATAAATATACAGTAGAAAATTATTGAGTATAATAGACATTTAGAATCTTCCCTGCAAAGAGAATAGATATCATTTATGAAATTTGTTAAACCATCATGAATATCTTGAAATGCCTTAAATATATGAGACAAGCTCCACTGATAATTGAAAACAAATTTAAAATTAAGGCACTATATTGAATTAACAGGAGGATGTAAATCTATGTAGCTCTGAGATGATAAAGCGAATTTTATTTTAAAACCAGAAGTGATGTCAACCAACATCCTCTTATGAAGTCATGCACACTGTGTTTATACATTATCTTCAGTGGTCGATGGAAATATTTGTATATCTCGGCAACACTGACAACTTTTTTTTCCCTTATTTCTGTTCTTTTTTTATGGAGGTCACAATCAAGTACAGTGAATAAATTTTACTGGGTTATACTCAGGTATGTGTCTATGTCACACTACCAACAAGTTGCTTCCTGTGATTTTAGATAGAGATGTGAAACCGGGCTATATCTAGATGAATTACCAGAATATATGATGTGTTCAGTGAAGCTGATGTAACTCTTTTGAATGTTTGACTGCAATCAGTGCTAGCATTGGGAGATTTTAATAATTATTGATCTGATTCAGGAGTTTATTATTCCAGTGATCAGGATGGCAACTTGTTAGCCAGTCCTTGTTGCTTAAATCCCATGGAGATTTTAGGTAAACAAGGTAGTATAATTTTTGTTTTAGAGAAATCTCTTTTTTGTTTGTTTACATAATGATAAATATATCCCCTAGTTTTTGACATTTTCTATGAGCAATTGAAATCTTAATCTTGCTCTCGATCTCTATCGCTCTCCTCCCTCATTTGTTTTCATAAGCTTTATGGTCTTTGTCATGTCTAGACCATAATTATGTAATACCCCCTCTATTTTGTAAACACAGTACAGTAGAATGAAAGGTATTGCGGTGATAAAATCTTTGTAGAAATACAGTATAATTAATTAAAGAGTCAGGATTTAATAGGTGTATTGTTGAATTGCTTCTTTCACAGTGCTTAAGTTCTAATAAAGACTCAGTCATTGTACACATGACTTGCGCTTGGTAGAACCTGGTTGAGTGAAAGAGTGTGGATTAAAATCATGTACCATAGCAGGTGCACTTTTTAATGGACCAAGCACTTGATCAAGTGATGTCCTTTGGAGTTTGTCCCTTTGGGGATATACACTTGTATATACCCATAATGACAGGTTTAGTTCCAGAAGTGTAATACTCGGTCAGAAATGTGTCCTGGTGTTATATATGTTCACATATATATAGCTGATGTCATGGTTATAGAAATGGGTCAATCTTTAAGATGCAGATTACAGTAAAACACGGTTATAGCGAACATGCTTATAATGAATTGACACTTACTGCGAAGTGATTTTTATTCCCCGAGACTTTATTACATGTTGTAAACTTGACGGATATAATGAATTACGCTTATAACGAAGTAAAATCCCCCGTCCCTGACACTTCGTTATAAGCGTGTTTTACTGTATTGGGAGATCTAGTTTTCATTGAATTAGAGAGTAAAACACTTGTCACTGAATATATATTTGAAGTACCTTCTACTTTAGGTTAGAGCTCTCCAGTTAAAGGAGGAGATGGAGAAATCTCGCGTCCTGCAGGAGGCGCTGCATGCATTAGCAACGGAGCACCACGAACTGGAGCAGTCGATAGCCGTCAGAAAACCGTCCACACAGCGCTACTATGATACAGACGAGGACGAATTCTATGACTGTGATGAAGAAAACTTAGAAAACACTGAGGGTTTGTATACATCTATCATCTTACCATAAAATCTACACTCGTATTTATAGAACAAATTTGGATAAAAATGCTGGAAAAACCATTCTTTCTATGTATAATATGCACCAAAAATCTGGTGCAAATTTTTTTAGGTTAACAATTTGTATGTATTGATATGTACTGTACTCAAATGGCTGATAAATAATTACGTTTGCAGATCAATTCAAAGCAACTATAAAAGAAGTGTCTAAATTGATAATTAACCTTGGCAAGTTCTTTGGTTACCAGTATATCTACAAACAAATTCACAATAAACAATTGTGGGTTGTATTTTGTCATCAGCAAGTCAAAAAAATGATCAATCAATATTAAACAAGCCTACAGAACCTAAATGTATTACAAGACACATAATTAAAGGTAAATCTTCCTGTACACGATTATTTTTTAACTATAAAACTTTGATGTCCAACATAAGACCAGTGAATATGTTTCAGTGGAAATTGTTAAATAAATTGTTAAATAAACTATTGACCACAAGACTAGAATTTCAGTTAGTCAACAGGTGGCTGATTACATACCGGTAATAGCTGGGATTTTAAAAATATTTTATACAAGATGTGATAAATTAATATACATTGCACTAAAATTAATATATAGTCGGTAATTAAGTATTTTTAAAGGAATAGGTTAAGTGTTAACCCATTCAACCCTCATTATACATGATATTGGTGGTAATACTCCTGTGGTATACAAAAACAACACTGAGCAAATAAAGGAGTAAAAATCTGTTCCTATATACACCCATAAATAGGTACCTGTTTCTGTGCTAAAGTATAATTACCCCATAGTTTAATAATGTTATTACTATACTATGGGGTAAACTATGTAACAGAAACAAGTGCTAATGTAACCTATTGGCAAAAATAAGCTTGTATTATGGCATGGTCGAGACTTTACAAAAGTTGCATAATAATGTTTTGAATCGTGGAAAGCTAAAAATGTAGATGTACCCGATGTACAATTATATAATGGTCAGTTGTTAGACTGACCATTATGTGTAACCTGTAGATGTACATGTATTTGTCATATATATGAAAAAATCAACTGTGATTTGAACCCAGGGCCTTCAGTGTACTGTGACAGTGCTCTGGCCACTAGATTATATATACCATTGTACAATGTACTAAGCTCTGACTCAAAACCAAGGGGAAAAACTACTCAATCATCTCATAATCTACACCTTGACATCTGTAAAATCTGATTTCCTTAGTAAATAAATAGCTTTATAAACATCAACTGATAACCTGTATACTCTAGCTTGTTTGATAAAAAAAAAAAGAAAGATCATATTAATACTCTAATACTGGAAAACTAGATTTCTTTTTAACTTTCTTTAATATAACAATATGTAAAGAAAAGATATTTATTCAGCATGTTCAAAGGATTGACTGAAATGTCCATACAAAGAAGATTGCTATAATAAATTGCTGCCTGTTTCATGTTATGTCCAATTTTGTACTCTCTCTCTCTCTCTCTCTCTCTCTCTCTCTCTCTGTCTCTCTCAGGGAATCTGTCTTATAATTAATCCATTTAATCCATCTTTGCCTGCTGGTATATTGAGTGGTAAGTTTGTTGTCACAAAGGAGGTGTAATACACAATACGCAAATCAGTCAATTTTATTTGTCTGTTCATTGTTCTTGTTCCTAGATCTCTGCTTGTTGTCTAATCTTTGCAAAACATTGCCAATTTTTTTAAATCAAAGTTTAGCTTGTATCTTTGTATTGTTCTTGTAGAGTTTCCTGTGCATGGAACCTTTAAGGAGGATGTGGAATGCATGTCGTATCAGTCCATTAAGTGTGAGAGTCCAGACCTGTCAATTCAGTCCGTCACAGAGAAGTCCAAATATGGAAGGTAAAGTATCTCCAGTCAAAATTGACTTGATTTTTTCAAGGCATGGAAATAATGCACTTCACATTAGCCTGCAGGTCTTCCTATAATTTTGAAGAGAAGAGGTGAATTTTTCATTTGAAGAAGTTTCTTTTGAGAATTATTTCCAATACTTTATTTTGCCAACTATGAAATTTAAAGCAGCTAGTTCTAATAATTGAAGTGGTGAAAAATTGCCTCTTGCTTCCCCTTACTAGAGGCCCTGTTAGGTATTTTTTGCTGCAAGTGCGGGGGAAAAAAATGCAATACATACATGCAGTATAACAGTATAACTGTCCTGCTTTTTTATGACATTACATGCTTTACCAGTAGATAAAAAATTGAGTTTATCTAAAGACCCAGTGTAATATATTGCTTTTATTGATTTCGAAATTGAAATTTGAAGTCAGGTAGCTTTTTGATACTACAGGCATGCAGTCATTTATCATTGATATAACAAATCATTCGTTCATCAATCAAGTGTAGTTCAAGGTAGTCACTTGCCATTTATATTGTAGAAAAAGCAAATTTGGTTTACTCCTCATAGGCATGTACGTACTGGTAATAAACATGCAGTACTGTATACCATATTCTCTGCTAAAACAAGACAATTATTTGGCTTCTTTTATATATGGTTTACTTAATGCATATATGTACTTCCTTTCAAAATTAAATTTTATATCGCAAACCTGATTTTCTGAATTTTATTTTAAAAGTCAAGGGGTACATTGGCTCATGTTTTCTACCCCCTAAATTTCTTTTGGGACATATAATAATAATATAATAATATAAAAATAATAATTTTTATAGTGCCCTATATGATAAGAATATCACTCTAAGGCGCTTTACATAAAATGGACATGACAAAACATAGAATGCGTAGCTATAAAACAAATAGAAAAGTATTAATATTAGCCGACAAATTACCATTGTAAAAATATGGATATAATAAAAAGTCTGCAAAGTAAATTATCAATCTTAAAGGGACAGGCATTCTTGACAATATGTAGGTATACCAGTGTTTATTAGGGAAAATGAGTTTTTCTTTTCTATAAGAAAATATTTTGGAACAATAATTTGTGTTATTTTCTACCTCATAATTCCTACTGACCCAGTGCATGGTCTTGAAATTGTCAGAATGATTGGTAGAATCTTCTAATATTTTATGAAACAGATAGCATATTCTACAATTTTTTACATGATCACAGCATTAGTTCAATGAACAAGACTAAGAGATTCATTTTTTGTCATAAATGAGACTTGTAAAATGTCCTAATTCCTTCTACCCAGTCTAGAATGATTGGTAAAATCTTTCATGGCAGAACCTCCAAGGACAAAATTACATAATGTAATATTTCATGAATCAGACAGTATATTCTACAATTTTTTACATGATCACAGCATTAGTTCAATGAACAGGACTAAGAGATTTATTTTCTGTCACAGGTTCCCAGATCACAGCAAAAACACGTAAATAAGGAGATAACTCTGTAATCTTTGAGAGTTTATTGCATACTACATCCCTGCACCCCGTAGTTAAATTTAATTAATTTTGCAATCAATATGAAGAATTTTTTTTAATATCACATATCACTCTGTCTAAAAAAAATTATACCCCCCCCCCCAAAAAAAAAAATGAACAAAAGCCAGTAGTGAGACTTGTAAAATTATATAAAGTTTATATTTTTAAAATAACATATCTATAAGGCCTATAAATTAATATAGGCCTATTTTTTTTAATAGTATTTCAAAATATAATGTACAGATGTTTTTGTAAAGCTTTTTTGTTAATCGTTAATAATAAGGAAGGGTGACTGAAGTTTTGCTCCGATGAAATCGAATACACTGTCGATCACACTCGATGACTCTTGACACGTTCCCTGCATCGTTTTGTTAAAAATTAGTCGTATTCGTTTTGTTAAAATACGAACTGGAAAGATAGTGTTGCTGGGAAAAAAACTGATGCTCTGAAAAGTTGTAAAAGTGAATGAACGATACAACAGGACTGTTGTTGAATAATTGGATTAAAAGATATAAACCTGTATTCTGTGGAAATAGGCTAACCATGCTGACAGTTGAGTGTAAGCCATTGAACAGCTGATTGACGTAGATGTGATCACAGACATGGAATCGTTCTGTGTGTACTCGTGAAATTCTTAACTATTCTACGATTACTGATAGCCCATTTCTTGTAATACTGTTTTGATAATAATTATGGCATGTAAAGGCGATAATTCTGCTGAGGAAAATGGCTGTCGTAGGAAAGGAATACAATACAGGTGAGACGAAATTTGTAAACACGCGTGTCGTTAACGTGTCATGCCTTACAGTTACACATGTTAGTCCATCACCCGAGAGGGCACTGTTGAAATCATTTATCCGTTAAACCGTAAACTTCTTTTTTTGTTGGAGATTTTTATCAAAGATTAATTAAATCCAAACTGTTTTTGAAACGAAAATCAGTGCTATATGCATGTATGATTTCTTCACAATATTTTGACCAGATTTTATGTTTTTTTGAAAGGGGGGGGGGGGGGGGGGTATTCATTCATTCGTTCATTATTAATATTGGAATGTGCAAACGTTTAAGCTTGAGCAAATTCAATCTTAGATTTATTATCTTATTTGGCCAATATTGAAATGGTTATAAAAATGCACACTAATCGGCTAATGATAAGTTTATTCTATAAACATGCATGTATAAACTACCTCTATCTTATGAATAAAAGAGGTTTGCCAGTATATTACCCATATAAACACACCCGCAACCCCTGCCCCCCAACCCCACCCCTTTGATCTTATTTTAAATAAGACAAGAGAATGTGTGTTATCATTTCATAACAAAAAATAATAATAATTCCATTAGTTCTGTAACTGATAAATTATTTAACAGATACATAAAATATTGGTATTATTGCAAAATGCAAGCAAGACGTATCATGTTGGGGCTACTGAAACATCTATTATATGAACATGATGAAGCAAATTATGTAAACCTGAGACATCTTTATAGGATATTCATTAGTGAGGTGAACCCAGAGTGTGTTAGGCTGATCCAATCCACACCTTGGGGAGTGTAATGATAGTGTAAATAAAGCACCAGAATTTAGTTTTGATCAATACCCAGCCTGCAGGGAAAAACATATTTTATTCATGCCAAATTTTTGCAACAGTCTTTATAGATTCTAGACCAGTGTGCACTAAGAGAGTGGAGAAGAGAGCTCTGAATGTGGAATCAATTGACCCATAGAAGTCTTATTACGATATAAACTCACAAACTCTCTCACTCAGGAACTACCTTTTTTTGTTTTCACTCGAAGGATGTCAAGGAGACAAATAATATTGATCTGGAAGCTTGGATGGGCCCTTTTATATCAGTTACTGACTATACTAGATTTAAAGAAGAGACAAAGTCGAGAACCCTTTGTTATAAAGCAGAAGCTCTTTTATTTAAACCATAGACGAAATGATTTGTCTGCTGTCCCGATCAGTCTCTGATTAAGTTTAGATGCTGGTGGAGTGAAATTAAGCTTTGTCTTTATAAATCCAATTAGAATTAGAAAGGTTTTCATTCTGTTTTCAAAATGGCCTTAAAATTATTCCTCGGTGATTGATTATTGTATGCCTGGTGTTGATTATCGCTAATAATTGTATGCAAAGGTATTTTCCTTATTTTGTTTTATATCATAAAATTTATATTCAAGCAGAATTTTATTTTTTGGAAAACATATGATAAAAACTATTCAACAGGTATACTTGAATATTTTTTATATTGATTTCTATAAAAGTTCTTTAATTATGAGGTTTTCTATAATGCACAGACAGTATGTGGGATTAGTTAAAGCAAGGAACACAAATCACGAGAATAATATCATGTTGTCAGTTGGTTGGGACATTGACCTCTCTTTAAGGCATTATCTTTTGTATTGCAGGACCAAGTTGCCTGTTCCAATGTTTGATAGAAACGACTTCAGTGTGTGGACCATTCTGAAGCAGTGTATTGGCAAGGTAACCTGATCACATGTCTTGACAACTATTTTATTGTGGACCATATATATGCGTATATACTGTATCTTTTCATCTCCTTGAACTCCCACATATTGCCCAGGGTGTTAGAATCCTTTGGTTTATCTTTCTGATATGATGCTCTAGGTATATAAACACATAAATATCAACTTAAAACTTGAGGACAGAAATCTAAACTAATGCTAGTATACAGATATATTTACATTTTTCAGTGTCTTTGTCTGTGATAACACTACAAATTGATTTTGTAATGTACAGTCCAATAAATTCAAATGACGTATTGTTGGGGTGCAAGCAGGGTTTGGAAAATTAAAGGGAAATAAAAATCACATAAACATGTCAATATTCTAATATTTAATCGTACAATTGCTGAAAATTATATAAATATAAGTAATAAGGAATCATTCTTTAAATATTATGAGGTGATAATTTCGGTCGGGGCATGATCAATACTATCATAAAGCCCTGGCAGGGTTCTCATTAAGTGCCGGCGACCGGCGATTTCGCCGTCTATTTTCACAATGGCGCCGGTTACTTAACTTTCAAAAAATAGTATGATCATGTAAAGAAAAATCAGTAATGCAGTAGAGGTCTTCGGTTATGTCGTTTGTTTTATTAAACCTAGTGAATGTAAAATCGTAAACATAAAATAAAATCGCTGTCTATTGATGCTTTTCTTATTAGATTACGGTCCCTTCTTTAAAACGCGGTGCTGACTCCGGAATCACAATCAGACTGGTTCAAGTTTTTCCAAGTGTTTTTCTTTTCCGGTTTTGTATGAGACATAGGAAACCAAGTAAAATATTACCGAATTGATGGACCGATTGTTTTAAAGATTAATAATGGCACGGAATTTCCCTATTTCCAAAATTGGATGACGAATTAAATTCGTCTTTTATATTATATTTCTTTGAAATAAGACTGATCTTTTTTATTCTTTAACACAAATGAGGGACTTATATATACGTCCCTGCACAAATCATTTGATGTCTCTAATTTTATTTATTCCCAAGGAGAACACTCGATAGTTTTCATTCAATTTAAGATTAAAATGACGATCTGATTTCTCAAACCTAACATGTTGGGTTGGCGCACGGGAACATCGGTCATTCCAGACCCAATATTAGAATATGCCGCACATAATGGGTTAATGAGGAACTAAAGTACAAAATAAAGTCTGATTCATTAGTCCGTCTGTAAGTGTGTGTCATATTTTTTCTAGCAAAGAATAACCAGTGGGTACTTATAACTTTCTAAATGGATTTCAATGAAACTTACCCATTTCCTTCTTTTTTTATTATAATTTTGATAATACAATTAATTGTATCTACTTTACAAGCTGCAGACACTCAGACTCTATAGTCTTCCAGACACCTAAACATAAATATCAATACATTTAATCAAAGAATGTATACAACTGCTACAAAAATGCAAAAAAAATATTTGCTAAAAAATATTTAAATACAAAATTCAAGGAAGTCAGATGGATAGGCTCAGTGCTATGCCTATTAGATTTTTTTTTGGCAAAATGGCCTCCTAAAAAGTGCCATATTGGGAACAAATAAAACAAGTCAAAATAAGCCCAGAGAGGTCCAAGATGCCGCCTCCTGCAATGTAAATTTTAAAAATTTTCCGGGGGAGGACCCCCATATCCCCCTGTTGTTGAAAGGGGGGGAAACCCCCCTCTCAAACTCACCCCCATCGGCCCTCTGGCCCTCAGTTCGGGCCTTCGGCCCTCAATAGCGCCGCCTACTTTTGATTTTCCTCCACCTACTCTAAATATTAATAAGAACCCTGGCCCTACGGGCTTTTAAATTATTGGATTTGACCATGCCCCGACCAAAATTATCACCTCATAATACTCAAAGAATGATTCCTTGTTCCTTAAGTAAATGAATTAAGTAAGCATGATCACTCTATGGGGTTTTGTTGAAAGATGTAAATTGTTCTCGATGATAGAATTTCTTTTTTATATTTTTCAAAACTTTACATTTCACCCCCAGTCATCAGAATTGGTTATGACAAGCTCATGCTGCCTGGCATAGTTCCCAATCAGTTGGAGTATATATATCAAAAACTCTGTTACAATGTAACAACAGGGCACAATGGATCCCATATTGATCTTGTTGTAAGAAGACAAATTGAAAGCACCTGTTTACCATCTTGTTGGATCATCATTTGGTCTTCTCAGGATCTCCCAAATTAAAAAAAATAAAATCCAGGGTATGGCATTAAGCAGAGGCAATTATTGGTTTGCGTGTTTCCCCAGTATCTATATGTTTGTATTCACCAATCAAGGGCTCTCCAATAAACTCTTAACTATTGGAGTATAAACTCCAATGAGGATCATTAAACATTCATTTAGAGCTCATTGCTGGTTCCTGTAGAAGAATTAACTTTATTTTCTTCAGCACAAAAAATCATTATCTACCGGTGTACAGTATTTCCAATTCCTGACGTCATTGGGTTCATGGATATGCAGTTTATCCTCATTGACCTTTAGAGTTTGATATTTCTTCTTACTGGTGTATCAATATTCACAGCACTTGCGGAAAAGGGGGAAGGGGGGTTGTCTTACAGTTGACACTGTCACTCTGTCAGTGCTTATGCACTTTAATAAACTGTTGCCATTACTACGGTTGAACCTATGAAGTTACACTTATAGTTACTACCTAAATGAACAGTCACTCTATATATTAGCATACATGTATTTTGAAGGTAATTTATAGCTCAAAAAAATTCTAAACTTTAAACAAATGTTTTTGAATGAATAATTCAAAAGTTCTTCTACTGGGCGAATTCCAATGTCTAATATATAATATATCTCTTTTTATAAACAACTGTTAATGGACAAATTCAAGACGGGGCGAAATTGTTTGCAAGTGTAGAAGGATGAAAATTTCATGGGGTGAAAATAACCCTGTATACAGTATGGATCATCAGAATAATATTGTCAGTTCTTAGTGTTTTTTGCTTCAATTATTCTTCCCTTCTGCAGTTTGGTTGCAGAGGGGATGTAGCATTGTTAACTTGTGTATGTGGGTGTGTTAGTGTAAAGAAAGAAATCCAATTGATTTTCAAAGTTATCGATTAATTACCGGTACCATATTTCTTGAGCTATGCAATTTTATTTAGTACTGTCAAAATATATGCAAGAGTTGACTATATATATTCAATTCAATTTCTTTATTGCAAAAGACATACGTCTTATAGCAGTTATAATGATGAACAATACAGAAAAAAATACAGGCAAAAATGGACAGTCAGTCCTTACAAATCTTGTCACGTACGTACACACAAACTCATATGTTTACAGAATTTTTATTTGGAGAATGACATACAGGTTACTGAAAAATACATGTAAAAATACATGTATAAAATTAAATGACTGTTTTATAAAACACACACACAAAAATTATATATATATATATATATATATATATATATATATATAT
>WFKH01011801.1:36308410-36333079 GCA_016163765.1 Magallana hongkongensis
TATATATGAATGTTGCAGACAATGGAGTGTAGTTCCTCAGAAAGGAAGTGCGAGGTTAAACCTTGTAAGGTGAATAAACCTTGAAATTGTCAGCTTATATATCGCAGATCTATAGTACAATATTGACAGTAACCTCAAGGATAGTGTAGAAGTTTGTATGAAGTCATCAGATGTTGTTCATAATTGATCAAACAAAAGTTTATCTGAGTTGATGTGATGACAACAGATGGAGAATCTGATTAGATGAATTAGATCTATACTGTACATTTTGAATTAGTCATTTTGAAGGAAAGTGTGTGTCGACTTGCACCAAGTTATCTCTCAGAAACAAAGAGTACAAACTGTACATCTTCTCTCTTAGTAAAACTGATCTTGTTGGTCCCATCCTTGAGTGAAACTCTAGATACTTGTTTGTGATCCTGTTTTAATTTCCGCACTATAGTTGTTTCAATGGGAACCTGTCTCGTCTTTTCTTGGGTACGTAATAGTACTTATAGGATAGAGAGCTCTGGAGTTGTTTACAGGACAGACAGTCAGCTTATGAAATGTTCTGCCTTATTATGTGAATAAAGCCAAAATGACAGATCTGAATCATAAAATACATAATTATTGATAATCAATGACAGTAAATACAAGTCCCCTCAGACAGGCCTCAAAAAACATAGTTTGAAGGGACAGTAAACTTCTGATTGTCCTCATGGCCAGTTAATAGGTGTAAATTGGAAACATAAACTGTTCCTATTCTCAAAGAAAATATTGGTTTATGCATTCAATAAAATACACATTATTGAGAGTTGATATTAGGGTTTATTTTTCTTCTTGGTCTTTTCATACTGTCAATAATTATGATACACAATTAGACATAAAGGAATTATTTCAAGATATTAGAGGATTTAAACTTTCTACATGCAAATTATTTGCCATCGTGGAGACTACATTGATTATATTATAAGCCTAGAGTGATTTCAATTCAGAGACATATTTAGCTTGAGTGCATATGCGCTCATCTTTTCTTGCTGTTGCATGTGGGAAAAAAACCAAAAACAAATTGAGAAACTCTCAAGCCTATGGAGTAATTTGGAATGCAATTGATTATCTCTGTGAAAAAAAATAAAAGGCCTACAATCAATCTGGGAAAGGAAATAAACTTAATTTTATGGTAAAGAGATGTACGCGAGATGGAGGCAATCCATTAGAACTTTTTCCAGTGAAGTTGCAGTTTTATGTGTTCATTTGCTATCGATGCAGGATAATTAATGCACACCCAGTGTTTCCAGTCAGTCAAGTTGTTGGGCAGTAATTAGGACTGGTAGATACAAAACTATCTTCTGCTGAACAGTGAGCTGTTTGTAGACATGGGGGACACAGTGAGGGATGGGGCTGCCATTAACTGAAATCGTTCAGTCTTTATTGATCCGATAAAAACCTCAGTGGACATTGATTGTATAGCTTTGTTTACTAAATATCAACAAAGATTGAAAAGAAATAGGATCATTAAGAACAGTCACTGTTAAATCCCTGTGCTGCTTTATTGTGTTCGAAGTTCTTTTCCTTTATAGAAATAAATTACCTATCTAGCATTATTATAAATCTCCATTATTGGCATGAAACTTTCACCCAGGGTTATATACTGTAGGCTCTGCTGCCACCAACTATTGTAACGTATATAGATGGGTTATGGAAACCTTGGAGAATTTTGAAATGTTACTAGTCATCGTGGGCATAGATGATAATTGTTTATTGTTATAGATTAAGGGGTTGCTGCTGAATTTCACAGTGGATTTAAACTTTTTGTTCATCACTTTGCTTCTCCACACAAAGATGATTAATAATCATTGTGCCACTTACAAAAACAAAAGATTGCACCAAGAATCTTGAGACGAAAGTAAAGATTGTGTTTAATATCTTTAAAAATCTAGTGATGTTGTGCAAAGAAAAATTTACTTAATTAAGTTATCTGTTGTGTCATTTCTAAGCCAAAGATCCCTTATTGATGTTGGTCCTCTCGGGGGATGAATGAATCATTTCGCTAGGTGTTGTAATTAACAGCATAGTCTGAAACCTAGGCTGGTTTTAGAGTATGCCATGATTAACATTCCAAACTGTGTGCATCTCTCCTGTGATGCCAGTATGTGAAAAGCACTTGTCAGTGGTGAGAATTTCTGTAATGGCAGGATGTAACATCAGGTCCTGAAGGAGTTCTCTCTGATTCTCGGCTACTTGAGTTTAGGTCAACCTAATAATGAAGATAAAATGACTGGTTACATGTTAAGCTTTTGCTATGTAGTTCCTGGGAGGGACTGTTTGCTTCAGTTATTGATTTTGAAATATTGATACATCCCCCACTTGGGTATTAATCATATTTCATAATGAAACCAACTGCCAAATCTGTTCAAAAGCATCTAGCTACCTAATCAATCTAGTCCCAGGCCACTGCTGGGGGAAGGGCTTGTGTCAAAACCTGTTTTTTTAGCTCAACTGAGCTGAAAGCTCAAGTGAGCTTTTCTGATCACATTTTGTCAGTCGTCCGTCTGTCCATCCGTCCATCTGTAAACTTTCACATTTTGAACTTCTTCTCTAAAACTACTTGGCCAATTTCAACCAAATTTTGCACAAAGCATCCTTATGGTAAGTTGAATATAAATTGCAGAAATGAAAGACCGATCTTTATTCAAAGCGGAGAAAACCTCGAAACTGTAGAAAAAGGGGGGTGCATTTTAAAAAATCTTCTTCTCAAGAACTACTGAGTCAAATTCAATGTAATTTAGCATAAATAATCCTTATGGTTAGGAAAATATAAAGTGCAAAAATTATGGGCTAATTCTGTTTCAAATTTGAGTAATTTACGAAAATAATAATAAGACAGAGAGAATGGGGGGGTCAATCAGTCTAACTTCGGGCTCGATATTTCATATATCGAAAACCAGGTTTGAAGCAGCCATGTTGGACGCATGATAAATGGGTCAAACTGACAAAGATGAATTTGCTTGTTGTGCAACAGTTTCCATGCGAAGGGAATATTCGAAACATCCAAAATATATTTGTGCCGTTTTTGTGAAGTAAATTGAGGTTAAATATTTCAATGCATTGACGTTTTCACTTGTGACGGTGGTTTTAGCTTGTTTTGATGTTCGTTTCATTTTCATTATGCTTTTTAACTTTAGGGGAACTATCGCCTGTATTTTCGAATTTTTACATATCGTATCAAATATAGACTTCGGTAAATCAGACAGCCGATTGTTTACATGTACAATGGGTTCCGCTTAAACTGATAGTCAATTAGTCAGAGAAAAATTATCAGATTATTCGATTATTAGATTGACTGATTTAGCGTTTTTATGGTCTTTGATTTTGGTATAGTCTAATAGAATAATTATAACTTGTTTCAAGACATAATTTATCAACGAAAAGAAATAATCTGTATGTCAATTGTTTGAAACGAAATTATTTACCTTGCATTAACAATGAAATAGCAATTTAGTCTTTATTTTGTTTGTAAATACTCAAAAGAAAATGTTTCTCATTACGATGGTTTCAAAGTGGCCGCCATTTTGACAGGAAGTAATAAGAGGAAATGGCTAATTGTCTGAAAAGCTCCTCTTTTCACCTAGAAAATTTATTTGAATTTTTTTCTGTTATAACATGAATATAAAATGCACTTAAATTATTAATTCTACATGATAAATATCTAGTATTTGAATTTTATTTTCTAAGTTTTCTATCCCGTTGTAAAATTGAAAGTAATCAGAATTTCCTCGATGTCACATGCTCCAAAGCAAATCACTTTTGATTCAGAAATTCCATGTTTAACTGATTCTTAATCAAGCCCTGCATGAAATTAACACAGACAATTGGTAAATAAACAAACAATAAAATGTGTACACAGGTAAGGTCAGTCCTGTGTGCGGTCGTCCAGAACAACTATCAATGTCGGTAGCTTTCATCTCAGGACAAAGATAGCCACCTTTGTGTGTTGACGTGTAACTAATGCTCTGTAGAGAGTTACTGTGTACACAAGAGGGGTGTCAACCAACTAAACAAAAGAATATACAGGTGTAAGAGGGTGGGAACTCATTATTACACGGTCACAATCCTATCAGATTAACCGAAAATGGCATATTTTCCTCTCAGATTATCAGGATAAAATATAAAGGAATATATAAGAAATGGTTTGGTGTTTTATTATTATATCAGAATAACCGAAAGTTTAACCGCTATCAGATTAAGTGGAACCCTCTGTACCTGCGCAAAATGAGCAAAATCTGATGCACAAACAACATATTATAAAATACTATTCATTCTATTGGTACATGTAATTTGGTACGATTTTTACGTAATGGTTGATTAATGCAACATGTTTTGTTAAGATGCTCAGCATTTTCAGTCTAAACGGAGATTATTTTCGCTGCTAGAAATATATAAGTATATATATGATGAAAAATACATTGTGTTCTTTCTTTGTTTTAGTGCATTTTTCTTTTGTTTTAATTGTTTACAATTTTCTATTTACTAACCATATCTGAGAGTCAAGCTTCGAGTTATAAGCAAGATACAGAGCTTTGCGCACAATGCTATGTTTGTACACAGAGCTGAGGTCTTGCTTTAGTTCGTTTATATTTTAAATGCAGCTATGCTGAATAGGAAATACCAAGTTTAAAAATCTTAAGTTGAATGTAATAAACTCGTGTGAACAAACACATGACTCAAACCAAGCTATGTATCTTGCTTATAATTCTACAATTGACGCTGAAAATTTGGTTGATCATTAGAAATGTCTTGCTAAAAGGATGATATGCTGTAACCACTTTCTGGTGCCTCTTCTTAAACAAGGAATTGCATAAAATCTACACAAATTTTTGATAGTTTTTCGAACACAAGTAAATAAAAACGACGTCTTTTAAACAGTTTCCATAGTTCTGACACATTATTATTATGAGGATAAAAGCATTATCGTTGTTCTTAAAAAATTATTGCAGTGGAAAATCATCTTTGTTCGTAGACATTTGTTGTTTTTTGATAAAGATGAAAATAATGGGTGGGCCTTAGTACAATAGAGTGACATGCCTGCCAATACATTGATTTGAATTATAGCTCTTTAACATATCATGTGACAACATTTTTCAGTTAAGTTTATTTATCAGTCAAGTGAGTAAGGTTTTAAAACGTCATACGAAATGAATTCATGCCTGGTAAACAACAATCATTTATAATTGAGAAGTCCAATTGCATTTTTTAATGTTTTTAATTTGAGGAATTGAGCGCATTGAGGTACACTTTTCTTCTTTCACATATAGGAATTTATTTTTAAATAAAATACAATAACTAGTAAGTAGTTGAGGGAGAAAATGTACCTTTAATTTATGCTCTCATGTATTTTGATCGCTTTATAAAGTGGTGGGGGGGGGGGGCGAAAATAAGATGAACTGTAAGTTAACCGTGAACCCCTACTTAAAATTTAGTTATATATATTGCATATGATCTTATTTTCGGTAAAAATGGTATTCCATAAAGGTAAATTTGTCAAAGATTAAGTACATTGTATATGCAAAAATAAGTGTAAAATTCGGATATTCATTTTTTGTTAATCTACCGAAGGGCCTTATGGCACAATATCCTTTGAACGCCCATATAAAGCCAATGTTGCTCAGGTGAGCGATGTGGCCCATGGGCCTCTTGTTTAATAATGAAGTTATCAATTTATATGTGAACATAATATCTCTTATTATATCAGATGTAATTTTCCTTTTAATTCTATTTTTGAAAAAATAAAAATCTTGAAAATCATGAATTTATTTCTTTTTTAGGAATTGTCCAAGATTACTATGCCAGTTGTTTTCAACGAACCAATCAGCTTTCTTCAAAGAATTACAGAGTATATGGAGTATTCTGAGCTTCTGGAAAATGCTTGTTTATGTAACGACCCTGTAGATAGGTTAAAGGCAAGAAGACTTGATCAATAAACTTCTTTACTGTCTCTCAAAAATTATTCATTGCCTAATCTGTCATTATCTGTGAAATATATACAAGGGTATTTTCATTTTTTATTTTTTTTTTTCCAGTACATCTCAGCTTTTGCTGCTTCAGCCATTTCATCGAACTTTGAACGATTAGGAAAACCATTTAATCCATTATTAGGAGAGACTTTTGAATTTAACAGGTATGCTTACAAAAATCACAGACACTTGTGGCATGGACACCCTACTTCCTCCTTTTACTGTGGAATCATTATTGTTCGTGGGGAACCAATGTTTGTGGCTTTCATGGGTAACCCTTGCCCATGAATTTACATCCTCGCGAACATATATACGAGCAGTAGTTTAATATTCATTAAAATTTTCCTGAACTTGCAACAACGTTGCACCGACGAAATTACGTCCGCACGAAGCAGGAAAATTTTGGCTACCAACGAACATTGACCCCCACAAATAAAAATGATTCCACAGTAAATGAATTTTAAAATAGAAAAAGTTTAAGTCAATTTACAATTTTATGTTTTTTAATATGCATAATATTTTAATAAATATATCATATTCCTCTATGAACTTTATTCATGTGAAAAGAAAAAGCATTTTTCAACTTCTGTATAAATTGTTTGCATCAGCTGGCCTGTAAAGACACATTAGGCACTTTATAATGCCCAAAACTTTGGAGAATGTTTTAGATGACAATATTCGACCAAGGAATTCTTTCATATCAAAATTGATGAGAAGAAAATCTATAATTACCCGTATACTTAGTTATACTACACAAACTTGGCTATAGGGTATAACTTTAATTTAAAAAAAAAAAAAAATTTAGAATTTTGGGACCAAAAGAACATCATACAGGGCTCAAATACGAAAGTGTGTGTCTGCCTGATTTTATTTTGAGAAGGATTGAAAATTGGGGTATCCATGCCACCCAAGTGCCTGTAACAGAAATTTAAATAGTTTAGTCAAAGAGAGGTAACTCTAAACTGGCTCGCACTCTCTCTCCCTCTCTACAAACTGAAATAACACTCAGGATTGTCATGTGACTTTTCATTGTATTGCATTTTCAAATAATTCTAATAGAATTTAAAAACTCCACCAGATATGTGATATTTTTTTTTTTTATTTCTTTATATATACCAGTAGTTACAGTATATGCATAATACATACCTTTTGTTGTTTATTCCAGACCAGACCTAGGTTTCAAGGTGGTCAGTGAACAGGTATCCCATCATCCTCCAGTTAGTGCATTTCATGTGGAGTCGCCAAACTATAAATTCCATGGTTCTATTCACCCCAAGCTGAAGTTCTGGGGAAAGTCAGTAGAAGTCAATCCCAGGGGGGTCTTAACTCTAGAATTAACCAAGTAAGTGGACTTTGAAGTTTATTTTAATCTGTGTTGACCCAGGGTATTTTGGCAGACATTAAAAAATAACATGTATTGTTTATGGGTACATGCACCAGTTTGTAGACAAAATGTTAGCAGATGTTTTTCGATATCAAAATAACATTTTAAAAAATATGAAAAAGAAAAAAAGAAAATTGTAAGAAGACTACTACTTTTAGTGCTGTAGACCCATAATTATATGCACTAATAACTCGCACTCAAAAAAACTCATTTTACAGTAGCCAAAATGAATAAAAGAATTACTGTAGAAGCAAGAATATATCAGCTTAGCAGCACATTTGAATGAACTTGAATGTTTATTTTGTAGGCATGGAGAAACATACACATGGACTAATGTCAATTGCTGTGTTCACAATGTTATTGTTGGAAAACTGTGGGTGGAACATGTGAGTATTTGAGATCTGTAACTATTTATTACTTAATTGCTCTAATCATAAAAATCTTTTAAATTTTCATGATAGTTTAATATAGAATGCTTTTAGACTTTGCAATTTAAAATTGCTCTGAGTCATTAAAGAAAGTAGAGTGAGGTAATAATTCACGGAAGCATCATAAATTACATGTACAGCCATTTGTATGGAACTGTAAAGGTATTACATTTGGCTGTGTATTCTATTTGGTGTTTTTTGGCGGAAAGTTGGCTTCTGCTAAATCAAGAACGTCACTAATTAGGTACATTTTGAAATACGCTTAAGTCAACTTATTTAAAAATCAATTTTCGCTAATACAGAAATAAAACGTTTTCAGTAATCCTCTACTTTTTTATACAGTTTTCATTCTACAATGAAGCACTGATTACAATGTTGAAATTTGACTTGATTACAGTATGGAGTTCAGGAAATTGTTAACCATAAAACAAAGCATAAAGCTGTGCTGAACTACAAACAAGGGGGATGGTTTGGTAAAGATCTGCACAAGATAGAGGGGTGTATATACACACCAGAGTAAGTACTGTATTGTTTTTCAGAGAGAGTTATTTCCCCATAGTCATTGTGTTTGATATCTTCTGATATATATGAATTTAGTTAGAAATGACTACTATGGTTAGGAAAAGTTACTTACATTTTATGTATTATCTTTAAAGACATGATTTAATCTATGTATCAATTATCCCATTTAGCAAAAAGAAAGTGAAAGCACTGTATGGTAGCTGGGCCAAGGAATTGTTTGCAGTGGATGTAGAGGATTATGAAGAATTTATGAAAGACTTTAACTCAGGGACTTCTCCTAGTCATCATGCCAAAGTATGTTAAAGGTGTACACAATTCAAACAAGAGATAATGATATTTAAAAAGCGTAAAAAGAATCTAGTATTGTAAAGAGAGAAAAAAAGTTTTTAACAATAGTTTGAGTTTGATATACTGTAAATCATTTTTATTCATGGGGGTCAATGTTTGTGGATAGTCAAAATTTTCTTGTTTTGTGGGGGCGTAATTTTGTTGGTAGTGTAATCAGTGTTAACGCTAATAAAATCCAGGATACACACACTGACTTCACATTTTTATTCCAATGCCATGTGCACATCAACTTATAACACAGTACACTAAAACTCCCTCCTTTATAGAAGAGCTCTTATCATATTTAGACTTACAGAGTTATCTCTCTTAGAAAGTTACATGTACACAAGATATTAACAATCAGGATAATTTTAATAAATATAAAACAAATGCTTGTATATACATTCGTGGGGATGTAGATTCATGGGCAAGGATAATCCACGAAAGCCACGAACATTTGTCCCCTAAGAACGATGATTCCACAGTACATTAATTACTGTATACAGGGGGTTTATTCCCACTTAGCCAAAATTCTGAATTTCTTGTTCCCACCTAGCCAAAATTGTGATTTTCACACCTGAGGGGTCACCTGTGTGTAGTCTGTTTTAGACTTACCTGTCATGTACAATTTTATTATAACACATTATATGAATGAATAAGTGAAATAAGTACATTTTTATTCAAAGACATATTTTCCATTAATTTTCCACAATGTCTGGCATTAAAATATTTAATTAATTTTTTTATCCCCTCGCGCAACTTGTTGCGAAGGGGATATAGCATCGCTACTGTGCGTGTGTGTGTTCGTATGTGTGTATGTATGTATGTGTGTGTGTGTGTGTGTGTGTACTCCATTTCAATTTTCTAGTAAATTCCAAGAAAACCCTCTCATGAATATCCATCAAACTTTGTACACTTCTTTGGCATGGTAAAAGGACAAACCCTGTTGATTTCAAAATCAATTGATTAAGTATTTTTTTAAATTATCGTAAAAAATGAAGTTAAAAACATGAATTTTATGTACGACTTGACAATAGACATTTCCGGTAATTTTATGTACGACTTGAAGTTAATCGCTACCGTATACAGTTCAAATCAACAACTTGACATTTTTTGGGATTTAAATCTAGTAAAGGTAAAAAAAAAAACGTTTTGTAGCATTGGAGTGTTAGACGAGTGCCCATAGTTAAAAGTTGAAGCGGGCAAGAGATTTAAGTCTGCCGATTTACATCGAAACAAGCAGTCGACTTTCGGACAAATTTTCCCGTATTACTTAAAATAGAACTAGTCCAAAATTCAGTAGAGACTTTGACAGATATTGCACATTTATCACGCGAAAATTGTTTTATATTAATAATAACTGCATATATATCTACTATACTATGGATTTAATTATAATACGACAACTAGCAACTAGAATTTCCATCAGAGCAGACTACAGAGCGCTTGATTTTCAGCTACGTTTCATAATGTGTACGGATCGTTTATGTATGCTTATATAAAAATGAATGTCACTAAATGAATCTAAATTATTAAACTTTAAAGTATATGTGTTGAGCTTCTGCTAGGAATAGGAAAACTGTTATGTAAACCCCCTCCCCCAATTTATACACCACAAAGCTTGGGGATTGAGATTAAATAGATATTACATGTAGGTATTCAAAGTGGTTTAAAGAAATACTTTCTTTATTTTGATCTGATAAATTTACATGTACATTTGTATTTTCCTAAATAACGTATTCCCCCGTACAATAAGTCATGTCGCGAGGGGATGCTCCGCTTAGCGGTGCCCTTGTTTTAAACTGGTACTTAAATCATTGGGGAAAAAAATAAAGAATAACGAAATGATTTTTAAAAAAGAAAAATAAGACAAACCCTTTGTTTACTTTACACAACATTTTTGGGACCCACACTAAAATACAGTTCAGTTCTTTGGGATAGCTGCTCAATATTTGACAAATAAAAACTTTGAATTAACTGCGGTTAGGATAGTAAGGGGTCTTCCAATAAATTATAATACAGTAGTCAATTTATTTTTCAGGATTGTGCCAGAATATTTATATATAGTTCTTAAGAAAAATATGTTAACAAAATATATAATGCCGGTGATGGTTTGTGGTTTGAACATATTTTATTGTTAAGATGGTATATACAGTAGGATCGGGCACAAGTTCTGTAAACTTAAAACGCCCTCTCCTGTGAAATTGTTGACACAAAATTTACATTAATGCGAAAAAATTACAATATCATTAATAATATCAAATATCACAATATCAAAATTACATTATCAATGCCAGTGATAGTGATAAATTAGTGATTCCAGTTAATAGATTAGAAGTATATCGTAAGTCAGTTATATGCCCGATGCTGCAGTAAACAAAAAGGTGATTTCCATTTCTTTTTCTTTTTGTCTGCAAAATCTATGTACATGCTAAAAACAATAATTTTGACTGTCTGTTTAGATTTGATTTAGATATCAAAGATGTACACCTTTGGGACTATGGGATTTGATTTAACATTAGGAGTTAACAACAAAATTTTTCTCTTGTTCAAAAATTCATTGAATTGCCGGTAGGTGATTCCTGTATGTTTAAATAGCTGTCAAATATCAGTTTATACAATTATATTCTTCTTTTGAATACATGACAACCATAATGATTTGTCATATTTAAAGAGAGGAACTGATACATTAAATTTCTTAATGAATGTTTATTTCTCTCAAACCATATCAATGGTACATGAGGTAAAAAAGAAAACAAATATATTTACAAATGTACAAATGCAGGGTCAAGTTAGGAAGAGTACAGGAATTAAATAAATCGAGCTAATATATTTTTAATAAATATGGACAATTTTTTTTAATAAATCAATATCTATGGTATTCATAAGCTTCCCAAATTTATAAGTGTTAACATTTGATAAATATTTTTCTTCAATTAATTTGTTACGGAATATAGAAAATGCCTGGCATTCCATAACATAGTGATATTCGTCACCCAAAGTATTTTTTATTACATAATAAACAAATTCAATGAAATCTTTCTATTTTACTCCATCTCCCAGTTTCTATTGGTAATTTATGGTTACATGTTCTAAATTTTGTAAATAAGACTCTTAAATCGTTTGGAAGTTTCATAAGATAAATTTACTGACCAAAGCTGTTCTTGAAGATTCTGTAATTAAAACATTTGGGTGAATTTTCTACATTTCTGAACCAATCTTGTAAAAACTGATTTACGAGTGTATCCTTAACAATAGATTTTAGCCAGTTGATACTAGAAAAACTTTGATTAATCCAGACATAAGAAAGACCACATGAGTTAAGTATATCTCTCACATATTTCAACCATGGATGCATAAACGAACCCTCAGAAAAACATAAAAATAGCGATACATTACATGCATAAGTTTACAATCATGTGCCACTAAAAGTTTAGCCCAATAAGTAATTATTCGTACCTTGATAAAAATTATCAAAGGATATCGCCCAGTTTCCCCATAAACCATACAATTTGGGGTACTAGACTTAATATGCAGTACAAATTTCAAAAATTTTAAATGAACTTTCTCTAAAATATCTGTGTTTTCGTAGCCCCACACTTCACGGCCATAAAATAAGATTGGGCTAATAACACTATTAAACAGATCAAATTGACAGTCGATTGGTAAATCAAAATATCTTATTTTTCTAAATACTCCATACAAAGCTTTTGAGGCTTGCTCAGTTAAATGTTTTTTCGTACTTTTAAAAGATCCACTACGAGACATAATAACACCAAGATATTTGAACTCATTCACAATTTCAAGAGGTACATCTCTGTATAAAAAAATTCATTTTGTAATACAACCTTTGGAAAAGATTAATACTTTAGTCTTTTCAATGTTAACATGAAGTTTCCACAAATCACAATATTCAGAAAAAAAGTTAAGTGATTTTTGTAAGTCCTCTGGGTTCTCAGAAAATATAACAGTGTCATCAGCGTAAAAAAGGATAAAAAGTTTTAACATAGTATGCATCTCAGTTTCCAATTTCTCGCTCAGGCTAGTAACTCCTTTAATACCATTTTGTACGTTCAACAGCTTCTCGTGTTTCTTCATCCCAGTTATTATGATTTGCTAAATAATCATTTCCAATCCTACATTGATGAACTGTCATTAAAATAAGTTCAAAAACGGGTTAAAGACATTAGTCATTAAAGAAATATTTCAAAAAGAAAAAGTTAATAAATTAATAAAATTAAATAATTCACTAAACAGCTGATTTTTTAAATGGTGTTTTATTAAATCAATTAAAAAATGTTTAAAATAAATAATAATGCATATAATTAAATTAATCCCTCATTGGAGTATCATACTTTTATTAAAGCAATTGTGGTCATTCTAAAACAGACTATAGATCACCTGTAATTAATTTCTTTTGTTCTCTCCCTCCCCTTACCTGTACACCATTCCCACCTAGCCAAAACCAGTCACCTGTGTAAATTTCAGAATTTTGGCCAAGTGGGAAGACACCATACAGGGTTATCATCGCACCATGTTTTTTTTGCCCTTCTATACTTGCAAACGCTTTCATTGAATGTTGAATTCATCCAGACACAGATATATGTTTAAGAGAGATAATTTGAGACATTTGAATTCACCCAGTCATAAATTTGCCCACTGACAACAAGGGCAAAATGGGCGAAAATAAAACCGGGGCGAATATTTCCCTGTATACGGTATACTTTTTAGTAGCTAGCTAGCACAGTTAAATTGCATGTGTTTTGTGATTTGTTCAGCCATTAAATGGTGCCAGTAGTGATGGTGATGTGTCTGATGACATTCCTGTAAAATCTCCCTCCACATATGACCTACAAATTCCCGGACAAGAGGTTATATGGACAGGGGTTCCTAGACCAGAGTACTCACAAGAAGTAGGTCACAGATCACATTCCTTTGTGTTTTTGGCTCTTTCCTTGGAAACTTTTATTCTATGAAATGTCATGCAGCATTCATGTGCTTTTGTGTTCTCCTTACAGTATTTTAGTTTTACGTTATTTACAATGGCCCTTAATGAGATAACGCAGGAGAACGCCAGTCAGATTTCCCCAACCGACTCACGCCTTCGACCAGACATCCGCCTTCTGGAGCAGGGGCAAATAGGTAATAGGAAAGATAACTCTTGCCAAGATCCTAAAAGACACTTGAGTATAATACATGTATTCATGTATTTTTAATTTGTTGTTTGTGTATTTTCTCTGGCAGACTTGGCTTCAGCTGAGAAAAATCGACTAGAGGAAAAACAGCGAGCAGCAAGGAAAGAGAGAAAGAAGAGGAAGGATGAATGGTCACCATTGTAAGTATAGCTTGATGGATTGTAGATCTGTTAGTTTCATCATTATTCTTTGAGCACAAATTTAATCTATACATGTACTTTTATTTTTTTTTTTAATCTTAGATGGTTCAGCTATGGAACCAACCAGAGCACGGGTAAAGAGGACTGGTTGTTTAAAGGTGAATACTGGAAAAAGGACTGGTCCAAATGTCCAGACATATTCTGAGGCTGGCTTCAGTGTCCTCCTTTGAAAAAAAAAAGTTGGCATCTTTCAGTGAATATTCCATGTGGTTATTATCATGAGCCCAACCACAACCCCAATACTAAAGACGGATGTCAATCTCTGAATGAGAAAGGACACTGGATTGTAGAATTAGTTCAAATGTCTGGTTTTTAAGATCTGAGCATTTTTTATTTTCCTCTCTTAGCAAGAAAATGCCATATTAATGCCAAAGGCATGCTGAGTTTGGAATGGAACATTGCATCTTATAATGTAAATGGTAGTTTTTTTTTCACAAATCAGTGCAACACACATTATTTTTAAACTGACAATTTATTAATTAAAGAGTTAAGTTACTTCAAGATTGCTGCATGTCATTCCATTCGTATTTTTATTTCATATCTCAGCTATTTCAGTTTCTGTGTCCTATTTATTTACTAGTATTCTTACCAAAGAAGGATGGGTATTTTTGAGTTTAAGAGAATCTTGTGGAAAGCTCATCGCAAGACCAAGCAACATTATTGAGTAAAAATTCAACATGCTGTAATTGTTTAGCTGATGTGGTACGTGACTAAAATTTTAAATTGAAAGGAAATCCTTGTCAATAGACAAACAGATTGATAGTATCCGAGGGACAGATGAAATGATGCCTCTGACTGTTAGAAATGCATAAATATATTAAATATTGTTTCTTGTTGATATGATTAGTATTCTTCAGTAGTTTCTAGTCCCAGTACATGTACTACAAGGTAATCGGGTACTAGTAAATTTGAAGATGTCGTACATGGACTGATTTATTCATGACAACTTGGACTTTGTTCTTCGTTTGGGCATCAATAGTAGCTACACATTTTGTGATATGTATATGCATTAAAGTGCAATATTTATGTGATATTACAGCTTCATTGATTTTTTAAAGTCTTACCTTGGATTTGTATGCACATGCATGTTTACTCCTACAACAAATGGCCAAATATAACCTGTACATCACCATTCTACATACATACAAAAGCAGAAGTCACAAAGATCGAGATATTGTCAGACTACATTTGTCTCACTCTGGGTTAAAGTGGTTTTTTTATATGTTCATGATGCACTTAAAGATTATCTTGATGGAATATTTACTCAAGAATTGGACCTGTTAATCATAACTGACACCAGTGTGTTTTGAATTGGGGGTGTTTTTTTTGTTTGTTGATGGAGGAGGTATTCAAGTGTTGCAGAATATTTCACAGGAAGTTGGAAATTATTTCAAAATATATATTTAAGCATTTATATTTATTCTTAAACAAATAACAAAGGCCCATAATTCACATGAAATATACAACACCTTTTTGTGACTTGAGTTTGCTTTAAAATGCTTGTAAGCTTGTAATGTTTTGTGTATTATAAGTAATTAAAAAAAAAAATGAGAGTCAATAGAGAATAAGTGTTTGTAGAAAGAAATACACAAGGCCTGCCTTTTCAATGAAAGAAACAAAACTTGTAGTATTTGACAAGCTCTGTTAATGTATAGATTTAAATGTGCAATTCATATCTTAATTTCCAGATGACAAATATTTGTGGTAAATTTTGAAGCAAACCCATATCATATAAAATGTATATTTATCCATTTTGTATTTGTTGATAATCAATTTTTATAGCAAGATGTTTTTTTGTTATCGGTGCACTTAATACCTCAGGCAGCTCTGGTCCCACAACATTTTGTGAAAACAAAATATTCAGTGGGTATGACGGTTCTGCCGTTCTGTTACAAAATACACTAGGATATAATGCTAAATCTGCTGAGAGGGTGTTCTGCCAAATACTGTAAACGTACTACATTTGGTTGTGTATTCTATTTAGCACTTTTGGCGAAATGCGGCTTCTGCTAAATCAAGTACATCGCTAAATGTCATGCGTATATGTATATGAAGAGTCACATTCAGGAATACGCTAATTTAAATCTACGCCAACCTGTTCAAAAACTTATTTCCGCCAAATATCGTACACGCCAAATATAATATGTTTACAGTAACTTTTGTGATTGGTTGATTTCTTCTAGAGAATTTTCTGATATAGGAAGGGATATCAAGCAATCTGTTGGAATGATTTACGATGTGACTTTCCTTGGACTATGCACTTTATAGGGGATAAAGTTGTGGTTATATGTATATGTATTTGTTGAATTATCATTCAGTTGAATTCAGTTGTGATAATGTAATGAATGAATAAATAATATGTCACTTCATAAATAGTTGCTGTTTTGCTTCAATCAAAATAACCAACTGTACAGGCATGTGTAAATGTATGCATTTTATTTCTGTTAAATGTTAATTATTATATTTTTGATTATAACTTCATAGTTAGTTCAAATATACTGGTAGTTCAAAAATTTAACAATACAATTACACTTTAAATTTTAGATAGAAGGTGTCTCCAAACACTTGGTTTTTGCCACCAAATCCACCATGAAGAATAATTTTGTCCCCTACAACACCACACACGTGCCCTGCCCTTTTGATCTCTGACACGCCTACTCTATAAAAAGTAGGGCTGGGTTTCCTAGAAAATATGAACATCTCTCCCACAGGTTCTCTGCTTCTCCCATCAAAAGTTTCCCCTCCATGAATGAAGATTGCCCCGGAGGATTCAATGGTGATGTGATTTTTCCTCCCACAGGGTGTTTTAGACAATGGAGAGAGTTTGTCCACAGCTGTAGTTATGGGATTAGTCACAGGCAGTGGCAATTTTGGCGATTTGAATCCTTGGTGCATTTCAACAAGGTTGTTGTCCCTTCCTCCTACGATGTAAAGCACATTTCCGATTATATTGCTAGTGTGTCCAGACCTAGACGCTGTTTCTTGTGTGTATTCCCTGTACGTAAACTTCCCAGATTCTACGCTTCCCGACAATAAATATCCACTGCCGTGACGACGCTGCATCCGGAGACTTCCCTCCCGTCCCAAAATCAGGATCTCCCCGGAACTGAGAGGAGTGGCAGTGTGAGAACTCAGTCCCCCATCCTCCGGAAAACCTGCCACTGTGGGCTCTGTCCATAACTGTTTTTCTGTATCAAAGGCATAAACTTTCGAAGATCTTGCCTTCCCATCCCACCCACCAATCAGAATAAGGTATTGGTCACTGAGAGCCACAGCTGTATGGTGGCTGAGGGAGGGACTACCTGGGTGAGACTGCTCGGTCCATGACCCCCCAGAAACACTCAGCAGGTAAAGTTTGTTGGAGGGAGTCTTCCCATCTTTAGTCTCTACTCCACCATGAATGTAAAAATTACTACCTGCAATTTACACAAAGCATGTCATATTTTGCATTGATAGTATTTTTTATAACAAGTTCAATGAATGAGGAAAGGTAATTGGTTCGTTTACAATGAATGCAGTAGTGCTTCTTTTGAAGGGCAAATTAATATTGTTTGGCAAAGTTTTAATTTGCAAATAATTTAATGTCATCTATTAAATACACATGTAAATTACAGATAAATTTCATGATACTATCAATTAGGCTTTAAGGTGGTATGGGACACCTCCATATTGTGACATACTGTTTATCAAAATAAATAATGAAATCAAGTGTAATTTTATAAACATTTTCTTTCTCAAAATTGTCACTTAACAGCATAGTGCAATAGGTTAGAATGTTCACTACAAATCTGTAAGTCATGAGTTCGAATCACACTGGGGATTTTAAAAATTTTTACCTTTCCAAAAAATTTTAAAACAAATTTTTTGGTCAAATGTAAAATCTGAAAATTCGAAAACGGTGAAAGTATTTAAATTATAATGTACTTTTATCCACATTAATATCGACAGGTGTCCCATACCACCTTAAAAGTATTGTTCCACATTGATCATGAGTAATTTATAAATCTAAATATGGTATGTGCAGGTGCTTATAAGGATGTTTAACATGTCATAACTTGTCTTTGCTGCGTTTGTTTAATTTAATATGAATACTGGTACATGGAGATGGCTAGTGTTAGGCTTATAGCCTGATACACATTTTAAGGTACCTCACCCTGACACTATCACAAGATGGTGATTTTAATGTTTTGTTAAATAATTTGTATCAATCAATTTGGTGGAATATCATCATAGCTCACTAAGCTCAGTGGTAAAAGTATCGGACTTGTTAACCGCAGATCATGAGTTCGAATCCACCTGGAGCTTTTCTTCATAATTACTGAATTAAATATTTGAAAAATCACAATTTTTTAAATCTAAAATTGCATATTTTCGCCTTTCTGACCTATATACTTCTTATGCGTCATGCTATCTATAAGTAATTTTTTGCTGATTTGAGAAATTATTTCAAGGTGTAGAGAGCCACGTTAAACTTATCCAAGTGGCAAGTTCTTTTGTCGGTTTTTATATATGTATTGGAATCCAAATATACACCGGAATAACAAATAATTACCAATAACACATCCTGCATGGAATGCCAAGTTTGGTCCTGATATGGACGTCTCCTCCCAGTCAATCAAATTGTCCGTCTTCTGCTGCCCAACGGCTCTGGCCATCTTTGAAAAAGATCTTCTTCATTTATCTTTATATCAATGGCATGAGATTAAATAAAATTCAAATATTTTTTACTGTATATGATATTGTATAATTATCCTTTCTAAATATTATACCACTGTCCTCTTTGGACAATGATACTCTGTCCAGAGTTTTTGCTTCCACCACTTTTCGCTTGATATTTCGATAATCATAAATACCTTTGTGCTCAAACTACACTCACCCACTGAACTGAACTTTATTTATTTTACAACGATTGATAAACAAGTTCTACAACTTATATTAATTAATATCTCTCGTTGGCACGGGTGTTAGCGCGAGGGGGTCATTGGTGTGGGAAGAAGCCGGAGTACCCGGAGAGAATCCACGTGTCCAAGCGGGCGACCACCATACCCTATCACATACAACCACAGTCGATCACGGGGATCGAACTCGGGTCGCAGCGGTGAGAAGCGATATCCTCGATTCACATTTTGCTTAAGGTATCCGATCCATATTAGGACCTAATTTTTCCAACCTTAAATATCTATCATGTATTTAGTACTTTGATATTAATTTAAAGCATTTTAGAGTAGAAAAAGATTTACCGAGAGAAATTTTCAAAAATATCATTAACTAAGCAGTAATTAATTAATGAAGATTGCATTATGGTCTATGGGGACAAGGACATTTTTTTAAATAAAAAAGTAAATACTAGGAATATCAATAAATGCTTTGGTGGAAAAATGTATTTTATCATTAGGAATACACAAACTATTGAAAATAAATTTTTTACCGTATAGATTTTTTTAAAATTAATTTTTATAGAATAAAAGCAAAGGGGGGCAACTCTTCAAGAAAAGGAAAAGGTCATTAATTAGGACACATTCCACTCTTACATATTGATACTTAAATATGAAAATTATGTCCAAGTATACTGAGTATTAAGCCCATACATATCTTTTATGCACCCAGATTCATTGAATCTGGGGCTATTATGGATCGGATACCTTAATTACTCGATATTTATAAATACCTCAGGGTACAAACGATGTTCATTCAAAGTATGAAAAATTTCCAAGATTTCTTCGTTGAAAGCCCCCCTTTAGCTTATCTGGTTTCCATACACGGCTAAAAAATGTGATGTCTACGGGGAATTTGTATTGCAGCAGACCAGATGATAACGTTGAAAAATTGCTCGAGGTATTCAGAGTGACTTCCGAATGGAGAAAAGATATAAACATTCCCCATTATAAAATTTCGTAAGAAATCTGTTTTCGTTCCTGCGAATTTTTCCGAGTGAAAAATGATAATGTGTCAATGAAGATATCTTGGAAATTTTCCCTTTCATCGATTTCAATTGCACTTCTTTCACAGGTATGTGTATTTTTATTAAAAATCGACCAAATGTGCAGCATAAATATCTTGGGACAGACTATAATATGAAAAATGTCCAGATTAACTGTTTTGAAACGCCCTCTCTACCGCTTCAGGTTTCAATACACAACCCAAAATAGAAAGTCTACGGGGATTTTGCATTGCATCAGCCATAATGAAGCCCGGATGATAACGTTGAAAAAATTGTGCGAGCTATTCCGAGTGAGTTCCAAATGGTTAAAAGATATAAACATTTCCCATTATAAATATCCGTAAGAAATTTGATTTCGTTCCTGTGAACTTTTATGATTGAAAAATGATATAGTGTATAGTGATAGTGATATATGTGTTTCCGATAGTCATGTGTTTCCGATAGTTTATTATGGTCGCGTGAGTTTTCTCCAAAATGACGTCATTTTCTTAATCACTTACGACACTGGACGTACGGAGTCTTCTTTCGATTTTATAAATATGCACTATCCTAGTTATGCTGCTTGCAAAGATTTAAATCACATAATTACTGAAGAGACTATAATAAAATACTATCTTTTACTATTACTTTAATGCAAGTCATTAAAATTGCTTAAAATCTTAATTAGAATATCACAATATCTAAACTTGCTTAACGTTTGGTAAAATATACTTCTGATGCCGTATTTTCAGGCTAAAATTATTACGTGACTTTGTAAAGTTTTTCTTAGAATCGAAGCCGAAGAGCGCTAACGTTATAAATTAAGCTTCATCTTGAATTAAAACGTAACGTATAGATCTAATCATACAAATAATGGTATTGTAGAACGTTTAAGTGATGAAATGTAGTTATGGGGTAAATTAAATAACTGAACGATTTAAGTTGAAATAAACAATTTAAAACAATTGAAAACATTATTAGATATATTTATAAGGTTATTTCACTTTTATTTATATTATTATTGAAGAAATTTGCCGATGAATCATACTATCAGAAACACATGACGCTGATTTTTAATGGTCAAATACTGCATAAAGTTTATTTGTATCTAAGAACTGCATATACTGACGATTTTTCATTGATTTAGTATCGGCAATTTTCGATGCTATGTCTTAGGTTAAAAATGATATAGTTTTAAAGTTGTTGACTAAAGAGACAATCATTAGAGACATCGTTTAGTGTTAGACTATCGGAAACCCATGACGCCAGGATAATGTGTCAATGAAGATATTTTGGACATTTTTCCTTTTATCGATTTCATCTGTATTTCTTTCACAGGTATGTGTATTTTTATTTAAAATCATCAAAAAGCGATGGAAGCAATAATTTGGGACAGACTATAGTATTTAGGTCAACTTTTCTGGGTACGATGTAACGTAGGGACAGCTAGAAAACCCACCACCAAATTCAATGGCAAAAAAAGCTAACATGGTGTTGCTATTCGTTGCAATCAAATAACTATACATGTCCAATTTTGCTAATTCCAGAATCGTCAAACAGCCCACACTGACCTGTGATTACGCCAAACTCTTTATGAACTCGGAATTCCAACGATTTCATGTCATCGCGGCCATTTGTTTACATTGACAGCATAGTACTATTTAGAGAGTTCCGATAAGGGAAACAATTTCGCGCACTTATTGATATATTATTCAGCTGATGGACGACCAATATATGTTTTCTTGTAAAAAAACAAAAAAACAAAAACAAAAAAAAAACCCCAAAAAAACCCCATTCCATCTGTATTTAAGCCATTAAAAGAAAACACACAGTCACTACATTGAACTTAGTTCAAAAGTTCCACATCTCTTCATTCTAAATCCTACATGTCACTGCATGTGACAATTGTATTCCATTTAGAATATTGTCACTGAGTGAAAATGACTTATTTCGAGCGACATATTGTTTATTGATTCCAGTGCTAATTAGTTCTAATTAGACCTTGACCGTCGGACATTAAGGTGTCACCTGTTATTGAATTAATTATAAATCTTGAGTAATCCTTTAAATTAAATTAATTATTAAATGTGTCAAAAGTAACTCTATTTATTTACACCTGTATACATGTATGTTTTGCCTACAAATTAGTCGTTATCCGCAATGATCATCAGTTGGAGAGTGGACCTTGTATTGTCCATGCCGGCTGCATAGATCGTGTAAAAACGACAAGTTTGGATCGTTAATAAATATTTCATTCGATATACCGACTTGTGTATTTCTACCAGTCATATTTGGTGGAGAATTCCTAAGGATAAAGTTACCCGGGGCTGCTACATATATTCTTTGTAGTAGTTGGATCCCAGTACCTTCTCACAGCAACGAACATTCCCCAATCCATGGATTTCTTTGCCCTGAGCCCTGCGTGGATGCATCCTGTCCGGCCGCGCTTCCCTCTACAACCGTGTGGACGCTGTGGATCAAGGCATGGATGGAACATCTGCAGCGCCATTTTATCTTGATGTTTCAAGTGCGGTAGAAGAGGACACTACGCGCGGATGTGCAGAACTAGGGACTCCGGAGCTGCCATCAACGCCGTCTCTTCAACAACAACCCGCACTATTGGAACACAGACATAAGACGTCGGAAAAGAAAATCGGACAGGAAACGAACTAGCCCGGATAAAGATCGTATTAAAAAGTTCAACAAAGATTGCAGAGAAAGAAATACTTTACGCGAAATGCTTTTTGCAACCGTAAATGTAAATGAAATCCATTGTGAAATGATAGAAACAGAGATCGAAAAATATAGAGAACAGGCGGCATCCAAGAAAGCAGAGGCGGACTTTTACAGAAATAAATATAAACGTGAACGAAAAACTCTTGAAGGTCAAATGTTAGAAAAAGACAAAATCATCAAGAAATAAAATGAAGAACTTCTTGTCCAGTCCAACGATCTGGTGGATGCAAGGAAAAGACAAGCTGAGCTTGAAGTCGGGTTACAGACTTTACAGGACGAGGTTCGGAAACAGAATCAACAACCCAAGAGCTTCATATCGCGCTCGTACCACTAAACCAAAACGTCATCCGGGACACCATCCTCGCCATGATTGTCCGATGAACCATCCATGTACCGGAGGTGCTACCGGGAATGCAAAGAATTATCGGAAACATGAGGACGTGTTTCGGGGGGCAAGAGGGTATTGTCACCGTGTGAAAATGACTTATTTCGAGTGACATATTGTTTCTTGATTCCATTGCTAATTAGTTTCTAATTAGACCTTGACCGTCGGACATTAACGTGTCACCTGTTGTTAAAATAATTATAAATCTTGAGTAATCCTTTTAATTAATTACATATTATGTCAAGAGTAACTCTGTTCATTAACTCATGTATGTTTTGCCCATAAATTACTGGACCTTGCATTGTCCATGCCGGCTGCATAGATCATGTCGTTAATAAATTGTTATTCGATATACCGACTTGTGTATTTCTACCGGTCATACTTTCATTAAACGGACCCGATAAGGAGATAAATGGTCGGCCCCTGAAACTTTCTTGTCCAGGTATCTCAAGAACGGTAAAGAGTTTCTAAACACTTGTTGGGTACGCAATCAAAACAAGCTTACAAAGAAAAAATTACCTCACAGGTATTAGATAAAACAATTCCTCCTGGAAAATGGTGGCGAATAGTTAAGTCAATTACTAACTTTTCTAAAAAACAAACTAAATCCCCGCCAATTAAATCCAATGGTAGAATTTTTATTCACCCGATTGACAAAGCTAATATACTCAACAATTATTTTGCAAATATTTCATGAGTTGATGATAGTTCAGAACCCCTTTACCCCCCTAAGGACCTGGCTCCGCCGTCACCAACTTCCCTTAGATCAATACTCAGCCTCAAGTCTGAGTATTGACCTCAAATTTATGCATTTTTCTTATAAGGATTTGAGTTGAGGAATGCGTTGAGTGATTTGAAAATTTTGGTGACGGTGGAGCCAGGTCCTCCATTTTCTATGAACATATTTCGCATCACTGACCAGGATGTAGAAGATCAGTTAAGAAATATAAATCCATCTAAACCTCCAGGACCCGATGATATTTCTCCACAGATACTTAAAAATATTATCCCTTCCATTATTGAACCCCTTACAAAGTTGTTCAATGCATCTTTAGCTAGTAAACAACTCCCTTATGTGTGGAAGGTTTCTAATATCACACCAGATTACAAGAACAAAGGTAGCATTGAAGAGCCAGGAAACTATAGACCAATTGCTTTAACTAGTATTATATGCAAAATTATGGAAAAAAATATTTTTAAATATCTCTACAACTATATGTTAGAGCATAATCTTTTATCTAAAAACCAATCGGGATTCCAACCCGGAGATTCTACTGTGAATCAACTTTTAGAAATATATAATACTGTTATTAGCAATCTAGACCAAGGAAAAGATGTTAGATTTATTTTTTGCGATATTTCAAAAGCGTTTGACAAGGTCTGGCATAAGGGGCTATTATATAAGCTAAAACAAAATGGCATCTATGGGAACATATTAGATTGGATTGAAAATTATCTTACTGACCGAGATCAAAAAGTATTATTAGAACAATACTCTTCTACTAAACAAAGTATAAATGCTGGTGTTCCCCAGGGCTCTGTACTTGGCCCATTTCTTGTTTGGTATATATTAATGATA
>WFKH01011801.1:36365537-36378731 GCA_016163765.1 Magallana hongkongensis
TTTTACATAGGAATATATAGAGTAAATCTTTAAAAATCTTCTTCTCAGATACTAATCAGCCAGGAAAGCTGAAACTCATGTGGAAGCATCCTCAGGTAAAGTAAATTTAAAGTTGTGAAAATCATGACCCCCAGGGGTAGGGTGGGGCCACAATGTGGGGTTGAATTTTTACATAGGAATATATAGAGTAAATCTTTAAATTTTTTCTTCTCAGACACCAATCAGCCAGGAAAGCTGAAACTTGTGTGGAAGCATCCTCAGGTAGTGTAGATGCAAAGTTGTGAAAATCATGACCCCCAGGGGTAGGGTGGGGTCACAATGGGGGGTCAAATTTTTACAAAGGAACATACATGTATAGAGTAAATCTTTAAAAATCTTCTTCTCAGAAACTAATCAGCCAGGAAAGCTGAAACTTGTGTGGAAGCATTCTCAGGTAGTGTATATTTAAAGTTGTGAAAATCATTTCCCCCAGGGGTAGAGTGGAGCCACAATTGGGGATCGAATCTCTACATAGGAATATATAGAGTAAATCTTTAAAAATCGTCTTCTCAGAAACTAATAAGCTAGGAAAGCTGAAGCTTGTTTGGAAGCATCCTCAGGAAGTGTAGATTCAAAGCTGTAAAAATCATGATTCCTGGGGGTAGAGTGGGGCCACAATGGGAGTGGAATTTTTAAATAGGAATATTAAGAGTAAATCTTTAAAAATCTTCTTCTCAGAAACTAATCAGCTAGGTGATTATTTAATATTGTTTAGATTTTGGCTTCTGGATGATTCCTGGACAATTGGGTCTCACAAGGGGTTCAGAGTTTGATGTAGGTTTATATCCCATTAATAAACAATTGTTTAGGATCTTTTTGAGAGCTGCAATGCTCAACATGTGATATTACTATAAAATCATCCTGTTAGAAAAGGGACTAATGATAATAAACATAAGAATATCCAGTGGAAAAAATTCATTTTTATTTATACAGGATCTACATGTATTATACTACATTGTCCAGATAGTTTTTATTATGACTCCATTAAGCTGATTTTATCATACCTATTGTTCCTCAGGTGAGCGATGTGGCCCATGGGCCTCTTGTTTGGTATTCCATTCAAAACCTGCACTGTTCATTGCTCAAGTCTTAATTGATGAGTTGCTATAGATCAATATGCATAGGCTGTAAATGTCAGGGTTTCACATTTATACCTGTACATACATATGTAATTCAGCATGATAAATTGTGGATTTGGTGATCTTAAGTGTATGTAATTCATGGAGTATACTGCAAGAAAACGGATTCAGCTGTTTCAGTAATATAGATTTATTTCTCCAATAATTATGAAAATTGCTATTATAACAATATCTAAAGCTTTACACAGACATAACAAAATGATAAAACCTGACAACAGGAGAACATGTATTGCACTTGACTCGGGCATAACCAGTGGTCATATTCGTACACAAAATCACCCAGAATTCCTCTTTTTGCTGCATCATCTTTTTGACAGCTGCTGTTTCATACCTCGTATTGTATCTACTAGTTGTTTATCACTTGGTCCACACTTGGATAACACATAACTCAGTTCTTCCTCATTTTTATTTTCAAATGCCGTTTCTGCCGCCTTTTTTCTTTCCCTACAAAAAGGCATACATTGAAAATTATTAATTAAGATAAGGAAATAATTAAATTACCTCTATTTTTACATCAGGCTAAATTTACATGCCTATTGTACAGCTTAATGTGTCGTGTTTAACCTTTGTTTTTACAAAAATAAACATTCTACACTGTTTTACACTTATTTGTAAAGCATGAAAGGTACTTTAATTAAAGTACAATGCACATGCACAATGTCAGTTGATGACTGACCATTTATTAGAAAATACTAAATGCAAAAATAAGAAAGCTTAGACTCACCCAACTTTCACTAAGCATTTGACTTTCTGCTCTGGAGACACTTTAACTAGATATTTCATAGCTTCCTTCATGTTCCCATGTTTTGCACACACTTCTACAAATGCCTGTCCAAAAACAAACCCAAAACTGTGAAACATTGTACAACAATAATATACAGTAGATTCCTTATTTTAAGCGAATACTTAATTTCGCAATAATATTGTGCTGTTTTGTATCAATTTTAGAGACGATAAAATCGCGAGTACCCCACTTTTGGTGAACTTACATGTAGTTCACAATTGTCAGAAAAATTAAAGCGAGATTTTAACATCTGTGAGGGATGCTTCTCGCAATTTTATGCGGATATTAATTCCCTGCATTTAATTAGGAATCTACAGTATTGGAGTTTTGGTATACTGATTATCACACAAACAAGAGGCCAGCTTAATATATTTTGTTTTATTTTATTATTTTTAGTAAATGAAGTGACAAGCATAATACATGTATGAGTATTATAAATTAATAAAAGTCCCACAATATCCACAACTTTTTGTCTGCAATAGATACTGTTACTTTTACTTTTCCTCCATATCATAAATACATGTACATGTATCGATATGTTTCATCCAAATCATTTACAGTGGTGCTACTATGACAAAACCTTAATGCCCATCTTCATGATGTTAAAATGAAAACACACCTCCATTCCAACAGGTGCCTTTTTGCCCTTGGAGAACTTCTCCAGCTCCACCCAGTCTCCAATCTCTCCCAAGGCGTTTATCTTCAGCCACCAGAATCTAAAGACAGTTGTTTGAAGTTTGGTCATTAACATTATCAAAACTACCTTAAAGTTTCTTATTTTCATTGTAACAATCCCATTGCTTTTAGTTGATTTTTCCTATAATTTCACTGACTGACCTTCTATCTGGAACTTTGAATTCTTTCCTCAGTTGTTCAGCGACTTTGTGGTTGTTTGCCAGGGTGAGGCGGTAAATGGTCTGATGGAGGGACAAATTCAGATAGGGTCTGTTCATTTCTTCCTCCAACCTCTGCTGATACTTCAGTAATTTAATCTGCTCCTCTGTTTGCTAAAAATAGAAGAATAAAGTGTATATAGTTGCACCAATTAGGCATGTGGGTAGTGTCATGGAATCTGATCCCAAACAGTAAAGATCATACTGAAAAATACAGGACATGTAAACATACAAATGCAAAGTGTATTTTTTCTTGCACATACATGTACATGTAAGTCTTTAAAAAAACACAAAAAGTTTTCTATATGAATAAAGAAATTTTACTTTAAGACATAAAGCTTTGGAAAGAAATCAAATACATAGGTTCATAGGATGTTGTCAACATATACACATTGTCCTCATCACACAAAAATTGAGGAAGCGATGAAAGTGCATGAGTAAATTACCTACCACCTTAGCAAATTCATTCTTGGCCTTTGTGAAACAGGCTTGGGCAAGTTTGAGTTCCTCTATTCTGTCCTCCATCCTCTGCAATAAGTAAAACCTCCATTAACATTGGAAAAAATACACTCTCTAGAAAGATGAATTTAGTGTACGTTACAGGTAACAGAAAAACATGTTTATGATTTTCAACATTTTAACTACATTTTAATGATACTAAAATGTTTTTTATTTATATTTTAATTTTCATACCGTAAAGCGTAAATCTACTCACTTCCTCCTTGAAGCTGTTGACGACTTTACAAGTTCCTTCCTCCTGGAAGTTATCTTCCTGGTAGAAGAGATCTTCCATAAGCTTCCTGTTTTGTTGTCTACAGTACTGCAACCAAAAACAAAATGGTGACAAACTTATATCACAACTCACAGAATAAACAGTAGATCAACACCTTTAGTTCCGTTATTCACCATTACAAATCTACTAATCTCGGAGAAATTTGGTTTCACTTTGCACTCATGTTGAGATTATGATTAAAAAAAGAAAAAAATTCTTTCTTTGATGATTCATGAAGATATGCAGGTAGCAAACATTGCAGGAAAAAAACATAACACATAAGTGGGTTATGTAATATTTTCTGCAATGATTGCTAATTTTATAACCAGCATGAATCATCAAAGAAAGCATTTTATTTTTTATATTAATATTCTTTTTAAAATAAGTTCTTGAATTAATCATAAAAAGTAAATAAAAAGTAACTAAATTATTGTTAATGTCAGTTCTTTAGATAGAAGAATTGGCCAATGCTTCTATGCATGAGAAAATGAGTCTGACGTCATTCTGTGCAGTCTCTGATTTTTTTAGGTCACCGTTGCTGAATGTTTTGATTGATCAATAAACTGGTTAGAACTGGATTGTATAAATTTCAGCCCTGTCAGTTTCTATAGAGCTATGAATCACAATCAGATTTCTTGAGAAATAGAGAAGAAAATACTCAGTGGATGTAATATACCTGTATGAAGAGCGCATAAGCTATTGGCATGTTTCTGATGGCCATGAAGAATTCTCCCTGATTCATGGATTCCTTTAAATGCAGCAGCACTGTGTAAACTGGGTAAAATATTACCAACAATTAATGCTTGAAAGAAAATGCATGTAAATGTACAGTTAGAAATCTATAAGCTGTCATTTCTAGTGACTTTGGTACATGTATATGTCAATAGATGAATGAAAAATATGGTAGGTTATATACTCATCAATCATCATGTTATTCATAATCAATGTTAAATAGACATTTTACTACGAATATCTATCAAATAAATTCTGTAAATTTTAAATAATAAGAAAACTTATTTCTAAATTGCAGCAAATCAGCTTAAGGTTGTTGATTTTTATATTTTTTTAATATAATTCAATTCAATAGTAGATATTTTACGAAATGGAAATTTTTAGTACATGTAATTGTTTAAGTATCTGATTTTATTTGTACATATTCTGATATACCTAGATCTGTGTCTCCACTCTCTATGGCTTTGGACAAAGCAATGTTGTCCTTGTGCATCTTCATCAAAAGGGGCACCTGCTGTCCAGCTCGAGGCTCAAAATCTAATAGCTTTAAAAAATATATATTGAATACACGGTTTCAATTGGGTTGAAAATGCTTAATATCTATAGAAAATACATAAATGTAAACCAATTTTTATTCATGACAACTTTATTTTAATCAAATAATAATAAATAATCAAAATTTGATTCAAGACAACTTATTTTTGGCAACTAAGCCTTTTTCCCTGAAAAATGTCAGTACAACAGACATTGACTGGTTTGAGCAAGAAATAAAGGCAATAAAGAGGTTCTCATTAACCTTGTGAAATTTTCTTGCACTCAAATGAAAGCAGTAATGGAAAACATTCTCAATGAAGAGGTTCTAATAAACCTCATGAAATTTTCTTGCACTCAAATGAAGGTTCATTAACAGTAATGGAAAGGTAAAGAAAAACAAACAGATGGTGAGGTCAAGCCTACCCTTGTGGCTAGGTCAGGTCGGCCCTCTTCTAGGGCATGGTTAGCGATGTCCGAGTACGATATCCCTGGAGTGTCACCCAGCTTCTGGTTAATAGCTCTGGCTATTGTCTCATCATCTTCATTCTTCTGCTGGACCTATTCAGTAAGTGTATACATGCATCTCAGCTCTAAACTCATAAGCAAGTGTCGACGACAAGTGACAAAATTTGAAAGTCACTTTCAAGTCAAAAAATTCACAATGTTCTGGAGGAATTTATCAATTGAGAGAAATGTCAAACATACACTATTGAGGTTATTGTTTTCTAACTTGAAGAAATTGAATACATTTGAAAAATCGTTGGTGCACTATTAAATTTAGCACTCAGGGGAATTTGCGCCAAAGGCGCTAAAATTTGTATTGTGCCACATTTTCTCATTTTATAGTAATACATTCGATACATATAGCAATGTACAATGCCATTTTATAAAATCCTGGATACTTTTGATTCAATAACTTATGGTATTGTAAAATTGACCCAATATTAACAAGAACTTAATGCCTCTGTACCTTGTAACATGCCCAATGTGCCAATATTCTACTGGCCCCTTCCGCATCTGCAATCTTCAAATACTGGCAAATTTTTACAGCGTAATAAAACAACTTTCTAAGGACCAGTCGATCGATCAGTATTGGCATGGATAAATGCTGCAATCTTTGAATGGTTAAGAGGGATAAAACACATATTGCAAGATTCTATAAACTTCAAGCCACCTTAAAAAAAGATATTTTCATCAATGTTATGAATATAATTTTCTTTTCTTTTTATAAATGCAGTTAGTTGAAGATCTCTTTTTCTATAATGTAATTACACTCAGCTCTGAAAACAAATTGACCCAAAGTTAAACAACTGAGTCCAGAGAGGAGAAAACAAACAATTTTTCAAAGGCAGCCTTGTGTCCTTCAATTTACAGCACTACAGAGGCGTGTTCAGCAGAGCGAGTGCTCACGTGCGCTCACCTAAATTTGTGTTGCAGGTATAGGGAATTTTGGCGAGCACCAGCAAGCACCCGCTCTGTTGAACATGCCTCAGGTGTATTACATTTTCTACAGCTTACAATGAACTACAATAAACTCTGTAATGATAAAACTTTCAGAAGGATACTGGGAGTAGGTAAGGGGGATGCCGATCACATGGTTCCTGACCTGGTTAAGCACTCTCAGCATCTGACACATGTTGACGTATGCCTCGGGGTTATAGTCGGTCAGGAAACACTTACCAAAGGCAGCGGCCTGCAATGAGACAACAGTAAAACAACAGATGATTCATTAATAGAAACTATGATGCATCTACATAACACAACATGATACATTTATGTTACAAGCTATGATAAAAGTGCATCAAAAACTATGATATTTGTTTATTACAAGCTACGATACATGTATATTATATAACTATTTACTGAAAATGAGGATGATAGTAAGTTTTTTGTCCCGCAAGACAGCAACAATGCTCTTGAGAGGGACAATTTTAACACTTGCTATTGTCCGAATAGTTGGTAAATAGGTATATTATTATACCAAAGTAAACTTTATTTGTCAGCAATGCAGAGTTTGGTGATGGTAAACATATTTGAGTTATCGGACTTTGAATTTAACATAGCGATTAGATAACATCAGAGGTGTTCCGAGATTGAAAACGAGGAAAATCAAATGCTGTTGGTGAATATAAGTTTTGATGACTATTCACCATGGGCAAATAGCTCAGAAACTTTTTCACTGTTAGATAAAAATAGCATGTTTATTCGTTGTAATCTTGCATAGAAAAAAATATACAGAAGTATAATAATACAAGCTATGTACAGACCCTGAGGAGAGGCTTTTGTTTGGCTGGGTCTATCTCGTGCCCTGCTGCCTCTATACACTGACTGACTGCTACCTCCAACTTGTCTTTAATGATCCTGATGTACTCATCTGCCTTCTGACTTCCTTTCTGAAAAATTGTGTTCAACAAAAGTAACGACAATACTCTGTAAAACACACATGGATATACATGTATAACAGCCCAATCCCCCTCTTCACCTGAGAATTCTCACACCTGAAGCTATCATGTTTTTTGATGCATTAATTTCTATGTATATCAGCGTGAAATTAAAATAAGTAACAAGAAGCAGAATAAAAGTTGGCATAATACCATTACCGCTAATTTTTTGTTTACATTGCCCTGTTTTATGAGTATTAAATATTGATACAGGTTTCTATGTTCAAGTAATAATTGGATACCAGTATCTAATAAAGATTTGGCATTTCAGGTCATGTCAGATTATTAATACAGGATAACTTACATAGAATTCCTTAGAGGCTTCAAACAACATAGCTCCTGGTTCCATAGAACCAATCTTAAAGATCTTCTCTGTCACCTCTGAAATTAAACATGTATGTACAGTACTGTATACATCTGAACATCTACAAACATGTAGACCCCAAAAATGTGAAACGTGTTAAAAGAGAAGCAATCATCAGATTAATATCTTTTCAGGTGACTTTTCCCCTGTATATTTCAAAAATAAAATAAAGTGCCTGTATCCATAAAAGGCCAAAAGCATTTAAGTGCTTTACATTTATAGTATAAATAACAATGGTGCAAATAATCTAAGAAAATAAGAGAACACCTAGAAGAGAAAGGTTTGCATAACTACATCAATGACCATACATATGTATGAAGACGATAGAGGGAGCGAAGGTACATGTATATCATCTTTGTGATAAATCATTGGCATCATTTATTACCAGGGACTTTATGAAGAAACTCGTGCTGGTATTTCCCAATAATTCGTAATCCATCCTCCTCCTCAACAAGATGAACAGGGTTGTCAAAGTTGAAGTTGATCCAGTCTTTGTCGGGGCCGACCACCAGCATCATGTTACCCCAGAGACCCACCACTGCCCCCGCCCCACACCTACAGTATAACCGCCACAATACACTGTCACATACAATATACAGTAGCTGGTCATCATATCTCAGGGCCATCACACTCAGACCAGCTTAAAATAGTGGAAAAAATATAAACAGTGGAAAAGTGAAACTGAGATCAAAATTGAGATTGTCAAAGAGTTATAGCTCAAGAGCCAGAAATTATAAAACTTTTAACTTCCATAGCAATGAAAATAAAAGGTATTTTTATTAAGCATTTGTTGAATGTTGGATTGATTAAGAAAAACAAACCATGAGAGCTGCTGTGGAGGTGTTGGAGATTTGGTGTTGAATTCACAATATTTTTTCTACAAAGAAATATATAAAACCAGTAAAGCAGAGCTGAAATATATTAGACTAACAGTGAGTCATAATATATATCTCTGAGGTGAGTATAAAACCTCTACATCTTAAGAGGCTACACTGTACATTAAATGAAAGTCCTAGTATAATAGATAAACAAACTTCTTGGATATGATCTGATTCCATCATTACATCTTTGTGTATATTTTAGATTTACATGTGCTTGACAAGGCCTTGGTCAGAATTCCACCCCCATCCCTAAATATATAACCCCTTCAGAATATCTGTTTTGCTTTAATAACATTTACACCACATTTACACACTTTCTCTCATTTTAAACATCTGAAAATAATGAAAATTTTTTCATTATTTTCAATTTTTAAAAATTGCAGATCCTGTGTACATGTCACTATGTATATGCCTGGGGTTGGAGTCCTGTCTACAAGCACCTGTGGTTTAAATGTTAACTAAACTGCACCTACTGTTTTGTTTCTGATAAGACATTGAGAGCAGCTAAGTTATGTATTGACATTTGACCCTGACCTGTAAGTCTGATGACCCTATCCAAATGACCCCTTTGTCTGTAAACATGGCAAGACAGCGGTTGTTGAAGGACAAGGACATGGCTAGAAACTGGGTCACTTCTGTGGAGACATCTGGTGTCTGTGGAACACATTTGAGAGAAATTACATCAAACATCAGTGTCACAGATTAAAAATTATTGTGCTTTTTAAGTATTTCACATCCTTTCATATTTACTATTTTTCAATTTACAATATCATACATTCACATAAACTGATCTAATAAACATTGTACAAAAGGCTATTTATGTTGATACAATTTTTTCAGACAAAGAAATTAAGTATTTCACAACCTTATACAATTTGAATATTGTACATGCACTGATATACCAGGCCCCGTCATCACCAACTTTTCTTTCAAATCTGAGGTTTAACCTCAAACTTACATGCATGCACTTGTCTGCCACAGATTGTAAGTTGAGGAACTTCAAAATATTGGATGAAGGTGGGGCCTGGTATAAAAATATACAACAGTATTTCTGAGGCTTTAAAAAAATATTTAAGGTACATGTACCTGCACTTGGTACTGTCCCCCCTGGTCAATCAAGCACAGATCACTCCCCTTGGCAATAAGTGCACGGGATTGCCGATCCAAGTTGATCACTGCCCAGCTGCTAGGAGCAGATGACAGACCTGAATACACATTAATATCATTAGAATAGGTTTTACCAAACATCAGGTTTATCTTCCAAGTACATATCTTTTAAGAGGGCTGGATGGTCGTGGTCATTCATTTTTAAGCTATTTTTACCTTCTTTAGACAAAGAGATCTGTATAAATGTTAAAATTCTACAGCCAAAATATTTGGATTTTTCTTTACTAAATAATAGTTTATGGCCCAAAATATCATATTTGAAAGTTTAAGGCAGATCTGATGGATAATTTGTTGACCATCTAACCTCCTTAACAGCCATTCATCATAGCCATTTATTACACACAAGAAAACTGACTATGGTATCTTAATTTATGCTGTCTATGAAATTGTTGCAAGATTTAAAAATTTCCTCCTAACTCATTTTTCAGTTTTTCACATTTCAATGGAATAAGACAAATTCAGAGAAACCATCTTATTCTGTTTCATGATTATTTCATCATATGAAACAATATAGAAATTTGAGCAAAAATAGTGTATATGCAGGCATAGCATTTTACCAGTATACACAGCAACTCTTGCTTAACATCATAAAGAATAAAAACTATCTGATACTTATAATTTATAATCCTAAAAGAAACAGGATATCTTTTAGCTACAATTACAATGGTTAATAAGTTCACTGTCATTCAATCTCAGATGCTGTGTCAATAATTCTTTTTTATTTTTTACCTGGAACCTCAGCCAGTCGCCTGATTCTTGGGTCATCCACACTGTTTATAATGAACACTCTATAGGTACTGGTCAAAACAGCAATCCCTGTTCCTTGGTAGCTGCTAAATATCTTACAGTCAATAACTTTTACATCTTTGGCCTCCTGAAAGAGTTATCATTACACTTTTATTATACCAGTAATTGGCTTAAGAAACAAAAACTGAAGTAAGTAAAGTCACAGCCAAATAATTTTCCTTACAAAAGTGTGATGACGTCAATAGAAATACATTTAGAGCATGAATAATTCATGAGAATGAGAAAAGTTCGGCAAGTTGTTCCATGGTCAGTTAGCATATGTGAGACTGGACATGGGTTTCTGACAATTTACTCAGGTCATTTATCTTAAACTAAAAACATCAAAATGCAGGGTGAATGAATTAACAGTACCTCAACAGCAATGCACTTTTAACTATAAACTATTATTTAGCAAAGAAAATTTCAATTATTTCGTCCCTAAAATTTGAATATTCTAATATATCTTTATATAGAGCTCTTCTTCTAAAGGAGATTAATATATTCTAAAAATGGCCATGACCATCCAGCCCTCTTAATGTGTATGCTGAGAACTGAAAGCCTTATTTGCTTATTGAAAATATTTGTACAATATGTACTAGATTACATGTACCAGTAATAAATATCACCTAAACTCACCTGGCCCATCCCAAATGTCTTTTTAAAGGTGAGGAACATGTCGTAAACCAGCACTACCCCGTCATCCTGTACAAACAACAGGTCCTCTGTGTGGGACCAACCCATCTTGTGGATACTGCCACTGTTCCACTACAAACAGATTTAAAGTTACCTCTAATCAAATAAAAAAGATCATAGTTCAAGCACAGGAGGAATGGGAAATCTCCATTTTGTGACCACCAAGGGTTGTTCCCTCTTCTAAAATGGGGAATAGCTCTAAATTGCCCCCCCCCCCCCCCCCCTTCCACCTTGCATATGGTCACCGTTTTATTTCGTCCCCTTTGCCCTTGTTGTCAGCTGGCGAAATTAAGACTGGGCATACTCCAATGTCTCAGATTATCTCTCCTTAAACACAACTGTGTCTGGGTGAATTCAAGATGGGGCAAAACTGTTTGCAAGTGTAGAAGGGTGAAAATTACACAGCGCAAAAATAACCCTGTATACAGTATTTACCAACCATCTGCTAATAAATGTGATTAAAGGATTCAAAAGTAATAAAATATAAAGACCATAACACTTTGCTGTACTTTGCTTGTCCTAGTGTAATCTGTATCCCAACTACAGAGTAAAATATTTTTCTTTTTTATCTTTCTGCCTGTTTTACAAATCAATGGATTTTTGTCCCAGAATCTATATCATTAAAATCTACTAACCCTCATTTGACTTATCTGTTTTCCAGCAGCTGTAAACACAGTAATGATTGGTTTGGTTGTCACTTGAACTCGAGCTGTCTTAGATTCATCTTTCAACAGAGCTTTAAGTGAAAATTAATATCTATAACAATTGTAAAACTTTCTTTACAATGTCTATGAAATACAAATTAAGGTAATCTCAGCGAGATTCATTGAGAGTGAAAAATTTTCACTGACGTCTCTACTTTGTGTGGCACTGGTCTGAGATTCGGAAGAGACGTCAGTCAAAATTTTTCCATTTCAGTCTTAACGAATCTCGCCGAGATTAAAATTAAGGGTCTTCAGCTTGATGATGATGATGATGATGATTATCAAAGATAGCGGTAATAGTAAATTGATTGTTGGCTGGTAATATTTAAAGTTCCTTGTAAATGTTTTTGATATTTCGTTTCTCATTCGAACAAACCGTGGTTCTCACCTATTGGACCGCCGTATGGTGCAGCAGAAACTTCAAATTTACTTATGTCAACTATATCGCTCCATCCCATAGAATACACCTCACATTTTCTGAAAGTAAATTATAGGCTAACGCATTTTCATAGAGGAAATTCAAGCTTCACCGCCCCTTTTACTAACAGGGTGAATATGATTGAACAAAATTAAATACCATCCTCATACTAACTTGTAGTATATTTCACCGAGTGGGTTCCAGTCTGCTGTAGCCATTTCATCGCATTTAAACTTTATTTTTTTCTAGTCCAAATGAAAATGAATTTTGTTTGGCAACTGCGATCACAAGAATTCTGTATTTCGATCCCGATGTACATGCCTTACGATGTTTTACTAAATAAATGAAATATTTTAACCAAAATTACACAGCTTCAGGTACAGGTAATTTTGGGAGATTACTCTACAACACAATGTTTCCTTTACATTTTTTAGCCAAAGAAGAAGAAGAAGAAGAAGAAGAAGAAAAGAGGCCCATAGGCCACATCGCACACCTGAACAACTGAACAGTTCAGATTATGGTCGAAGACCCTGTAATCAACGAGGTCCAAACGATGGAGTTCATCTTTTCTATCTCGTTCTCATGATAGTCTAGTCAATATACAAAATGACCTCAAGAAAATTGCTACAAAAGGTTTTATTGCTGTAAGTTATACTACAATACAGTCTTAACAACATATTAAAAATATACAAAAATATAATTTGCGGAAGACGTCAAAAAAGGGCGAAAGTTTGTTACCACAAACCGTCAAAATTGAATTTTCATTTATGCTACGATTCGTCCTCCATACACAGAAAATATGACGTCATGATGACAAAAGTTGTGAAAATATAGTCATGTTAGTAAA
>WFKH01011801.1:36379131-36412128 GCA_016163765.1 Magallana hongkongensis
TGATATGATATGGTTGGTTATTGAATATTTCTAGATTTCCGTGATAACAAAAAAATCACTCTAATTTTTTCGACGCTGAAAGTTATGTACAAGTAATTCTGTATTTTGAAGATTAAAAAAGTGTTTACTTAATGAAATGGTTTGATATCGTTACATTTTTCACAACATTTTTATTGAGAATAATATTTAAGAAAAACATTTGACCCAAAAGTTTCTTTCATATTTCCTATGAAATTGTTATATATATCTCGGACAAATCTAAATTAATTATGAAACTTCAAAGAGTTTAAAATATATTAGTACCAATTTTTTAAAGAATGAATTTCACGATTTAAACTAAAAAGTTTTTCTTACTGACCATTGTTAATAATGCTTAATAAAGGTATACTAATGTGCATCTGATATTTGAATGTGAGCTGTCCACTTGTAAACGAGATACAGGCTTGCAATTCTTAGTGTTGGAAACAAAGCTCGTGCCATGTTTTTGTTTACTTCATAGTGGTAAACACTTTATTTAGATCATTTTTTTCCTGTTTGCTTGATTACTAAGCACATAATTATGCAATTTCTGCTATTTTAAAATTTATTTTTTGCAACCTAACTGTAAACTACTGTTTACACTGAGGCTCACTTGAACTATGACACTGACATTCAAATTTTGGTTGACAATTTGGAACACATAATGTAGCTTTGTTATGCATATTTCTAGTATCCTTTGAAATAGGAAAAAATAGCCCAAATCGTGACCATGCTCCTTTACATGTTTTCAAATTTCTGCGATTTTTCAATTAAAAACCTATTTTTTACCCCAAAATTCCTTCAATATTTGTTGTCAAAGTTTTAAATCATTTGTACATATTCAACCCTTTCATTTAAGATCATAAGAAATTGACAACCATTTGATTTTATTCAGTTATGAAATTTTGTCATATTTCAGCAAATGTTAAAATGAAAACCCGATTTTTCACCCCAAAAATCCTTTTATATATTTTGTAAAAGTTGTATAATCGGTTGCACGTATTCAATCCGTTCTTTTAGTCCAACATAAAGTGATACCCATTTGATTCAATTAAGATATGAAATTTTTCCAGATTTCCCCAATTTTTCTTTCAAAATCCTATTTTTAACCCCAAAAAAACCTTCAATATTTGTTGTCAAAGTTTTTAAATCAGTTGTACATATTTAATCCTTTTATTTTAAATCAGTATAAATTGATACCTAGTTGTTTAATGTAGTTATTAATTTTTTCCAGATTTCAGCGATTTTTCTTCGAAAATCCTATTTTTAACCCCAAAAAATCCTTCAATATTTGTTATCAAGTTTTTAAATTATCTGTACATAATCAATCCTTTTATTTTAGAGCAGTAAAAATTGATACCTAGTTATTTAATGTAGTTATTAAATTTTTCCAGATTTCAGCGATTTTTCAATGATAACCCAGTTTTTAACCTCAAAAAATCTATTTTCCGCAAATTTTAGAAATGTATATTTTTAACATATAACTTGTACATATAAATATTTTTGTTTTCAATGGTAAAATGCTTTGTAGCAATTTTCTTGAGGTTTGGTCAAAATTTTGATAGATTGACTAGACTATGAACATGTGCAATTTTGCATGCATATGATAATACAGTAGACTTATGATCAACTGACCCAGAATCACAGGCACCTGTCGTTATATATTTTTCTCAGAAGAAAAATATATACCCTCTACGTAATGATTATTAAGTAGAAAGTATGTATTTTTTATTCTGAGAAAATATATAACGTCAGGTGCCTGTGCCCAGTATTTATTAAAATGCACCTTAAACAAGTGAGAAATCAATTTATAGAATTGGACTAACAAAAAAGCGCAAATTTTATTTAACCATCTTTACTATCATAATTCAAAACGCTATGCCAAACCCTATGATGTATTGTCTGCAAAGACTGAATATTCATTGATATGTGATATGACTATGGAATTATCCAGTTACAAAAGGAGCTCAATGTTTAATATCAGAATATCTGGAGAAGAAAATTTTGAAAATCTTATTATACAGGATATATTTTACTACATTGTCCTGATATTTTTGTATATAACTCCTTAAAGCTGATTTTATTACGGCTATTGTTGCTCAGGTGAACAGTGGCTGGTCCAGAGGGGGGGGGGGGGGGGGGGGGGGGGGGCGCCCCCCCCCCCCCCTTTGAAAAAGCAAACAAAAACAAAAAAGAACAGGAAAGAGAGAGGAATTAGGAAAAAAAAAATAATAGAGTCTGAATTAACATCGGCCAAAATATACAGTATAAGAGAATGTTTCGGCAGTGTTTGTACTTATGAGTAAAATTATTTGGAATGCCAAATGCCAATTTTCGGGAATTTTTATGAATAGTTGCAATTGATCCACTAAATTTAATGTTCATTGATGTGCAATATCTAATAACAATTGTATTGATAGGATCACTGGCCATGAATTTACTTATTCTAGAAACTGTGATTTTAACTTATTAATCCACGAAGATTGAAAGCACAGGACGATACGCAACTATAGGGGCTTGACATGCACCCATAGCTAGTGATGTCAGTATTCAAGAAGTCGGCTTTCTTTCAAGATTTGTTATGCAAGAATTGTATTTTGTGGTATAAAAAAATAGTATCTCAATGTTTAAACTAGTGTCCAATCCTTCTGTTTTAAGAACTATAGCTCTATTTTTCAAAAGAGTACTATAAATATTCTGCATAATGAGATCATCTCCGACTCCTCTTTCTTAAAAATTTCTTAAAAATTATGTATGGTCTTGTAATACGTACATGCATGGTTTGTACTTTAAAAAAATCATTCAAAGAGTAGAGATAGTCTTCAGTGGTATCAGACACATTGCGATTTCAATATTGATGAGAGAACATCATATCACTGTTTTTAAACGTTATTATTGTGCATTTTTTAAAATATTTTTAAAATACATGTAAAAATTATCCTAAAATTCCTATTCGGTTTAGATAGACCAGTAGATAAAGTTGACAAAGTATCAACCTTTGCAACTTTGTTAGAAAACAAGATTTTTGACTAGAAACGCGATTAATTGCAATTTTTTTTTTTTAGATATTTTTTTCTCAAAATAATGCAAATTTATTAAACATACATTCACCAATCTTAAAGTTAATTTCACGGTTTCGTTTTACTCTTTTGTTAAAATCTCAAAAACTTTAGAAGCTTCTGAAGACTTCGCCACCTGGATCCCCTGATCTTACTTGGGGTCTCTAAGCGACCGCCCTAATCCCCCTCCTTCTGAAACAAACAATCCTGCAAGCCTACATGTACTTCCATCATCGCAATCCACGCCCAATATGTACAATTCTCTTCCACCTACGTGGACTCAAGACCGTGGCTTGAGACGATGATGTACTTTATGCCAGCAAATTTCCCCTCAACCCCCCCCCCCCCTTTGAAAAAATTCTGAATCCGCGCCTGGGTGAGCGATGTGGCCCATGGGGTCTCTTGTTGTATAATCATATACAAAATGGATCCAACGCAAGCTTTTTTGAGTTCTAACAATTTACTTGAATTTTACCATAGAAGCATAAACAAAGTTAAAGCTGTATAATTATTAATATCAAAACTGTAAGAATACAGATGAGCAATTGATATACATTATTGTATAAGAGTTTATGAATGTATAAATAGGATATTAATTCCTTGCGTTTAATTTGGAATGTATAGTAGTGTTTGACAAGAATTTCACCTACCAAAAAGTGTAAAATTAATGTTCATTGGGTATTGTTTCTTTTTATTTGCGGAGGTCTTTCATTCGTTTATTAAAAATTGAATTTAAAGATTTAGAATGTTTCTTTTAATTTCTCTTTATTCCCTGTTAAATAAGATGACTGAAGTAAGTAAAGAAAATGTTTACTGTACAGTATATGCTCACCATCAATCATACTCCTTATGCCAAAATCGCAAAAAAATTTATCCATACTGTCAAAATTATTTAAATACTCTTCAAATCCCGAATCTACCCAAGTATATTTTTATCCAATTGTTTTATGAATTACATATATAGTACCTTGAATATTGTTCAGATGTTCAACCACAATGCGTAATTTTTTAATTTATGCAATATGACCAATTTGATAATTCGCCATACAATCGTTTAGACATCACTCATATGAAGTGTTTTATACTTTAAAGTCTGTCATCGTAATCAGTTAGCATTAAAAATACAGAGGACCATTTTTATTTTTATTTTAAAAAATGTCATTAATGTATCTTTAACATTGCTTTGCTATACTCAGGTGACCGTTAAGGCTCATGGGCCTCTTGTTATAAGGAACATGAAGATGAGCAAGTTACCCTTGCAGACCTTTAATAAGGAAGAATTTTTTTTAAAAAAGTTTTGGCAAAGTGTCGGGCATTAAAATTTGAATATGACTAAAACGGAATGCATCATTTTAGGACCTCTTAAGGAAAGATTAGCTCACCAAACACACGTTTGTCAGACAAAAATAAGTAAAGATACTTAAAAATGCTTATGTATATATCTTGGACTGAACAAAAATATATGTAACGAAAAAAAATTGGATATGTAAATTAAAGGAATTTGAAAAGATACTACATTCATGGAGATGTCGAAAACTTACTATCTTCGGTAAATGTCAAATTGTAAACTCGCTTATTCTATCAAAATTGTTTTCACTGCAACGGTTTTTAGAAAATCCGGGCAAGGATTACATCAACAATTTAAATAAGCTATTTTTTTTCTTCATTTTTATGGGGCAATCGTGAACGCATCAAGCGGCACACATTAGTTCGAGAAATAAAAGAGGGGGGTATATAGGAATAAATTGACCCAAAAATCAAAATTAAAGCTACAAAAGCAACTTGTATATTAAAACTTACACAAAATAAGAGCAATTTTAGTAAATTTTTAGATGCGTGTTTAGCAAACCATAAGATGAAAATCGACTATATTATAGAGTCAAATGTGACAAACATTTCTGATTTCAATAGTCTAAAAGGACGTTTACAATTCTATAGAGAGGTATTTACTGTATTTAATGAATGTAAAATTCCAAATAACATTGATACTATCGACAAAATTTTCCGACAAAATATTTGGTTTAACGTAAGGGAAGACAAGGGAAAAACTTTATATTTTTAGAACTGGTACGAAAGCGGCTTTCATTATATGAAAGATCTTGTGAATGATAATGGTTTTAAATCGCTGTAAAATGAAATAGCTACTATATCAAAGTAAAAAAAATATATAATTTTATCTGTGTGAATATTTAATACTGGAATACGTTTTTCATTCTAAAATATATAATCATACAAGCCTGAGGAGATACATAAATATCAAAAATGAATTTCACTTTAAATTACAAGGAGAAATAAAAGATATCAGTAAAACAAAATCTGGCTTCTTCTATAAAATCCTACTTAATGACAAGTCCAAAAAAAACTATCACGGAGAGTAAATGGCAAAACGAACTCATTGTGTTGGCGAAAAATATATGATGGAAAAATTGTAAAATTTTATGAAAAAATATTGCTGAATTTAATTTTAAATTATTGCACAATCTGTTGTCAAATAATCTATATCTTACCAAATGGAATAAAAATATCGATAAAATATTGTACGTATTGTAGAGAAATTGAAAATACAAAACATATGATTTTCGATTGTATACTTGTAGAAAATATCTGGAAAAAAGTTTCTGCTATACTTCAAGTTAATATTGCTTGGAAACATCTTGTTTTGGGTTTTATTTATTATGGAAACCAAAGCAGTGTAGTTTTGAACAATGTTGTATCCTTCATTGCATGTAAAATTTTTAAATACAAAATGAAATGAAAAATGGTAGAAGAAAATGTCACAAGTGAAGGCCTAATTTTATTTTTAAAGTCATCGCTTGCAAGCTTTTGCCTTGTTAATCAGCAAGCTCAAACTGTCAAACTTGATTATTTTATACTTAAAAACTCTTTCTGAAAAGTTGTAAATTGTAAAATATGAAGAAAAAAATGTAAATTGTGAATTGTAAATTGTATCAGAATAAAATGTACTAGAGGGTGACCCGGCCCTCTGTACATTCATGCGGTAGGACAAAAAGAACTGTGACTGTGGAAGCAAATCCTGCCGCACAGTGTCACACTTTATTTCGCTTTTTATTTCTTCTATAGTCATAATTGTAAAATCCAATTATATTCCATTGAAAATTGCAGATAAATTATGACTTTTACATGTTTACATGATTGTATTTTTCAATGAATCCTTACATCAGCAAAATGATATTCGCATTGTTAAGTTATACATGTATGTATGTGTAATATGTAATATGAATATAATTATATTAATTTATTTTGTAAAATATATATGTATATGTAGTATCATTTTTTTAATTTTTTTTTTGCTGCAAAATTACCGATCCAAGGGGGGCCCTGGCACCCCAGGTGAGGTATCATCCTCACAATGTCAGGGGTCCTGAGTCAACTCGATCGTGGCCGTGGCACGGCCACGAGTGGACTCAGGACCCCTGACATTGTGAGGCTGGTGAGGTATATATAATGAGGGCCTCTGCGGAGGTGTTGCCTCAAACAAATGTTTAATGTTATTTCAAATAAAACATTAAAAAAAAATTCATCAATACTGTTGGTATAATCAGGGACGTATATACGTCCCTGGTATAATATTAATGCATGGTTTTCTTCGCATTTACCTTTGTATCAGAACAAGTTTTATTGTTACCTATAAAATAGTTTCATTTCGAGCTATTTTTCTCATAGAACTCTGGAATATTCTAACCATATATCGAAGTATAATTTTTTTGCAACAAAACAGTAAAGACGCATTCTCGCATGTAAATCGTTATACGTAGTCACGTGACTGGTCAGTATAACTGTGAACGCATTCAGCGTAACGGGGGCGTCCTTTATTTACCTATATATATAATCAGCAAGGTGGTCGATACTATAATAAAATTCAATGTATTAAAGTAATTAAAGTATTTCAATGTTCAAGTAATGAATATAAAACGTCACATTTAGCACGTAGCTTACAATCACTATAATTCTCCACATGCTGTAGGCCTTTGTGAAAAATGGAATCGCCCTATTGCGCACTTCTAACTGTTTACTATGACGTAACTGGTCAGCTATTTTAGGTTTATGAGATTATAGGTCAACTTTTTCGACGTTTTCTGGTATGGCCGATGGGGGATTTTGCGACTTTCCACCCGGGGTGGACAGCAGTATTATTGCACAGATGTTCCACGAACGAGCGGCAGCTCAAAATTTCGGTAAGACAGTTCATTCGAAATAAAATTCCCGTGTTTTCTACACGCTGTCCTTGGCTTGACCAGTCCGGCGGCCATATTGGATCATAGACAGTAAACATTAGTTACTGACCATTATATAATGCAACTTTACGCAATTGATACACAAAAATTTGCCTAGTAGAGCATTTTGAGGCCAATTAATTCGGCTCTTTTTAAAGAACTACATCATGTGTGCAAGGTGCGCGTTTAGAATTTCGCGTTTTAACTTCATTCTTTGTCTACATATTTACATGAAGCTGAAGCACATATATTATACGCGCACAACTTTGAGGGGAAAATATAAATGATTTCACATGCCAAAAGTTCTATAACCATTTTGATCCATTTAACTGTTTAAACTGTAGGCAATTTATAATTTGATATTTTTCATTGATTCAAAATTCATTTACATGTAAGTTTTCACAAAGTAAAACACTTGTCCTTTTGGTGTCTGATAACAGAGACATAAATAACAGAGATTGGCAACTCCGCCATTAGCGTGTTTTGTTGTTGAAAAATGGTACGGGACCAACCTTACTTTGAGAACTACATTTTAGTAAACTGAGATAATGATCTTAAACCAAAAGTATATGGTTTTAATAAAAAGTGTGCATAGGTTTTGGACATTTTTGAAACAAAAAATTGAAAAATAAGATTAATATATTGAAAATATATTGGCCAGCTATAAAACATCGGCGAAATCTCGGACGACGGGTAGCCAACTGCCTCCTAAAACTCCTCTTTTAATATTGTTTATATGACATAAACTCATGAACTTATGATATTTTGAATGTTTTGGTAATAGGTTTTAGCTGTTTATATTTCGATATAATTATTTATTAGAAAGATATACTGATTTAAACTGGGAACACTTTACAATAGGGACCGCGAGATTTCGCGAGATTTCGATCAGTTGCCAATCTCTGTTATTTATGTCTCTGCTGATAATCAAGGTATCCCAATGTACTTCAGGAAAGGGCCTGTTTATCTGTTTTAAATTTGTAGATAGATGCTAGATTGATTTTGGATTTTTAAAAAAGTCATGAAAGCAATTTAGAAGAATATGATATTAGTTTTAATTAAATATATAATTATTTTGGTCGGGGCATGATCAAATCCAATTAATAAAGCCCGAAGGGCTTTATGATAGATTTGATCACACCCCAACCGAAATTATCACCTCATAATATTCAAAGAATGATTCCTTATTACTTATATTTATATAATTTTCAGCAATTGTATGATTAAATAATTGAATATAAATAAGCAAACCCCGTTTGCGCCCAAATTATACGTCATTTGAATTTATTAGACTGTATAGTACAAAATCGATACGTAGTGTTATCACAGGCAAAGGCACTGAAAAATGTAAATATTTATAGTAACATTTGCAATTTGCCTGCCTACAGCCAGGACTCTGCTTTCAGCATTTTTAAAAATCATCTTGTAAAAATTATGGTCTGTTATATGGTGATTATTGAAAAAAGAAGCATAATTTAAACTTTCCTTTGTCCCAGCTTCTCTTTTCCATCACTTTGATAATTAAGAATTTTGAATATAAAAAATGACAAGATGCCTGAAGATGGGGAGGGAGTGGGGTTTAAAATAAGAAATTCTGGGACTAATTCATTCTTATGAATGAGTATTGTTTGAACCCTGCAATATATCAACATTATATGTGCATTTCTTGCTTTCTGTGTGTAAAATACATGTAGACATTGGTTCAATATATATATTTTACAAATAAAACTGTAAATAAAAAATTGAATAACATAATCTAGGATCCAATTCAATATATATATTTTCTGTTTTCAGTAGAAGAATCCCGGGATAAACATCATGGGCTAGGGTTTTATCAGGAACACTACTCCACCGTGGAAGAAATGGCAGCGCACACGATGCAGGCCATGTCCAACCAGAATCGGGCTGCTGGCAACATGGCAGGAAACCCAGTGGCCACAACAGCTGCTGCCGGTCTATTCGACCCCCATAGCCAGTCAACCATGAACTATGCTCTCAAACCAGAAAAAGGTCTTCCTCCTACTCCCCCAGGTAAATGGAATGGAATGATGTGGTGAAAGGATTTTTAGAAAAAAAAAGATTTTGGGATAATGATTTTGTTTATACTTAAAATCACAAATTGTTCAAGTTCTTGCATGTCACTTTTTGTAACACACAAATTGAAGTGAGTGATAATCATACTAAGGCACTTGTTTCAGGAATGTGAAATGCTAACAAAAAAGAAACATCTTCTCTCAGCCTTATCAAGTAAAAGCTCTTCATCGGCCCAAATTCAAAAAAAAAATTTATAACTATATGTTTTTAAAAATTTTTACCGTCAACATGGTCCCAGATTGTACCACAAGAAATTTCACATTCCTTGACATTTATTCAGCCGGCCAGTGAATGATTGTCTTACTTCTTGCCCCCTCAGGGAGCCCCGGTGAAGGTACCCCTTCTTCTCAGCAGCAACTGGCCAAACCATTGCCAATGAGGAGACCAGAAAAGAGTGTCTCTCAGGCTCGAGTGGCCATGACAAACTCGTATGAGGCCTCACTATACGAGCACAGTGCAGCTTTATATGGACATGGTAGGTATATGATGGATACTCAGGAGAAAAGGGACATTTTGCAATGCATGAAAGTAAATTACACTCCAAAAATAATTGCGCTTTCGAAATGTTTAATATGGATTCAAAGATAAAAAATGTATGTATAAAAAAAACCTACTTAGCCTCAAACACATAGCTATCAGGTCACTGGTTGATGCTGATACAACCAGCTGAGCTATGCTGCAAGACAACAAATATGCAGAAAATATACAATAAAAAGTTAGGGTTAAATTCCAAAAGGTTGTATGTCTTAAAATTTTAATGTCCCATTCCTCCTTGAGTATTAAGGTTGGTGGAAGGTGAGAAAGAGAAAGATTTAACACATACCGGTATTTTATCTAGTGTTTTTTTTATTGACATATGTATTTTCATTGAAATGAGCTGCAAAAGCTTTTTGTAAAACATCAGAACATAATCCAATTGAGTTGTATCCCTTGCCCAGAGCACAGATTGGTTATGAACTATAGTGAAATAATTCCTGTATTATGAGGATGCAAACTGAGAATTTACCTAATTATTACAAATTCATTGTGTAACTCTGGGAGCTTTATAAGTAAGGGTTGTATCTTTGAAGTCAAAATGTCAAACAACTTGGGTGAATTTACACAAAAGAGGAGTTAGAAAATGGATGTCATTTAAATGAATTCAGGTAACTTTACATTGCATCAAATAGTTTAATGAAATAACAAGCATGAAGCAGGGGCTTTGATGCCCTTTGCAGGTACTCTTCCAGATACAGTTCACAAAAACAGGTTGTCTTTGATGGGAACCCATCAGGTGTTGTCCAATTGCTTATAATTAAAAGAGTGGATTTTAGGTTGTTTTTTATTTATTTATTTTTTATTTCAGGGGATTAGAAATAAAGATAAATTGAGTTGAACATTTAAATAGTTGAAATATAAACCCTGATGTTACCGTCTGTAATACTTTAAGACGTTACAGCATATCTAATTTCATTCTTTTGTTTTTTCACTGATCAAAGAATTGTATACCAACAGGAAAATATCTTGAATATTGTCGATGCATTTTTATGTAACTTTGATCTTAATAAAAAGTATTCAAGATATCAAATAAACATGGTATAAGTGCAAACCAACAAAAATTACCAATGAACATAAAAGATCATGACTCAGAAATTTAATTTGTTAAATGGAAGACTTAAATCTTGCATCATGTGCTATGATTTGATACAATATTACCAGTACATGTATTAATGGCAAGTCTATATTTTCTACACCCTTTGAACATTTTGTTACTGATGGAGAAAATTTATTTCACATATAAGTTTTGACATTGAGAATTGTTGGCGATTTTGCAAATCATGAGATTCAGAAAATATTACGTTGTGTAACAACTCATGAACAAATAGCCAACATATTGTTCAGTTTGATTATGGTACTCATAGCTCATTAACAAGAATTAAATTAAACAATCAATTAGTATTGGAAGATAACATTCATAACTAATGCTGGTCTAGATTGACTCTAGAGTTATTTTGTGTGCTTTAATGAAAATAAAACCATAACAACCAAGGCCTGGATTAACATACCAAGTCACAAAGCTTTGATGTGACTTTGAATTGAAAAAAAAAGTAAATTTGCATAAACATGTAATGTGATTTGTAGCTATAAAATTTTTAATGACTTGTGAAGGAATATAGCTACATGTCATAAATGTCTGTATTACTATAACTGTTAAATGAATACATATGCCAGGTAATAAATAACCACGACTTGTAATTTGGTGATGTAATATGGGGAAGTAAAGTCTTGAACGTGATGATGGTAGAGATAATCCTGAGGTTGCTCTGAGGTCAGTTGTGGTAAAAATGGTCATCGCTGCATGGGTAGAGGGGTATGAGGTTAACCATGGACAAACTCAGAGCTCAGAGTTGAGTCAGGGTATTACACTTAAAGGCAAGGGTTTACAAACCAAAGTCCTGGTCAAGTCGTAATTTTTTTCTAATTATGAAATATTTAGGTCCAAAGGTACTAAAAGCACCCACTACAGTATTCTCAGCTTTAGAAGCATATTTTTCTATCTATGAACGGAGTCTGAGGAAGAAGTTTGAACTAGAAGAGTAGAATATGATGCTGGTACAATGCATTGGCTCTTTTGACAGTGGATAGAGTGCTGGCATGACATACTTGAGGCCATGGGTTTGAATCCAGATGAATCTTGTATTTTTTTTTCACAAGCTTTTGTGACAGGGTGAGAGTAATATTAATAGAATACTTAATGCTTACTAAAAAAAAAATTGGTAAAAATAAAATGTATAATGGTGTATATAAAAAAAATCAACTTGATTTCCTTAGTCCCTTTATAGATGAAGAACATAGTAGGCAAACAAATATCCTTGGAGATGAAAGGGTTAAATAGGAATATCATTAATTAATGTTTATAAATTCAAACAGGAAACAAAGTCAGTGAATCACAGAAATCGTTTATTCTGATGAACATATAAATAAAAGAGGGGGATAGTAGTTTAGAAATAAATGGGGAAATTTCTAAGAATTATTCAAATAAAAAAAATTAAAATGAACATTTAAGTTAACATTTATTTATATTTAGTCTGTATATTGAAGCTATTAATTAAGATAGCAGGAAATGCTGTAATCACATTTAAAGGAAACTTGGTTGCATTATTATGCTGTACAGAACATGCACCATTTTGGCCATATTTTATTGCTTTAAAAAATTCCTATTGGTTGGTGATTTTCTATTACCGATAGTTATAAAATCCTATCGTGTGCAAAAGGAGAAGAGGTACCCATAAGTTTTCTCCCCTTAAGTATGACAGAATGGGATAGGATGACTTTTTTCTCATCCCTAGATCAAGGTAAAACATATATGAATTCTCGTAATATGATTGATATTCGGGAAAAGCTTCAATTGACTATTTCACCCCTGTATGGGTACATAGTTCATGGGGAGGTCAGGGTGCAGTATTAACCCTATCCGCCCTAGTGAACAATTAACCGCTGTATATATGTTCACATCAATGTTACTGTCCAAATGAAAATGTATTACAACTGATTTTTTTTTCGTAAGTCTCTATTTGTGGTTGCCAACATTTCAACTTTTCCAGTTTAATCTATCTATTTGCATTTGTTTGTCTTTAATGATCCTTGCTCAGTATTAAAAAGCACTTAAACTTTTTCAAGCATTTAGCAAGGACTGTCTTCATTAACAGGTAAAGTTGTGCATTTATATTCAACTGGAAAACTCAATTTCTGATCATCCATCTACCTCAGTCTCAATTTGATAAAACTTTTGTTTTAAAAAGTGGGGGTAGAAAGCTTCAAGATTTTTCCTTTCTTTGTACATGTACAGTTACTTCTGGTATGTTCCATCTTCTGAACAAGGTTGTTGAAAACTACTATACCGTGTCCCATGTCATAGTATATTATTATACATAGACCTCTTCTGCAAGCATATATTGAAAGCAACATGTTTTTATATATATGTCATCAAAATCCAATGAGCTACTGGAATGAATGTGATTGGTTGCTAGTGGTCAATATTTTTGTAACAAATGGTTTGATTATTGTTGGGCAAAGGAAGAGCGTGAAAAAATGGATTTGTATATATAGTATTGCTTGATGATTTAAAAACATCACAGTACATACCGGTACTTAATTGCTCATGGCCTAATTTTTTGTCATAATGACATAGAAAATAAAAAGATTATATAAAATAAAGAAATTTAAGGATTTAATATTTGAACAAAAGACTGAAAATGAAATTTATGAAAAATTATTACATTATTCATTAAACTATCTGCCCCTCCAAATTATGATTTTCTTTAAGTTTAAATGAAAGAAAAAATTCCTTTAAAAGTGTTAAAGAATTAAGAATTCACGGCTCTGCCATTCTTCTGTCATGACAATACATTTCCTATGTATAGAGGCACTGTGTATTGCTAGCCAAAGCTACCTGTATTTGGGGGAAAGTGTTAATAGGAAAGCGTTACATTTGGTGTCATTTCTTACATGGCTGTTATGGAAGGGGCAATAATCCTGTACGCTGTGCAATCAAATGCCCATCAAATGCAGGCGATAGTGGCCGGAGCGTGCAGTGGACCCAGGCCTGCTCTGTCCAAGGTCCCGATAATTTATTGTTATTTGTGTGTGAAGTTATTACTTGTTAGGAGAACCAGTGTCACATATGGTCATTTTTATTTCCTTTTGTAAGCAATTAATATAAGTACTGGGTCAAAAATCTGGAGTAAAAAATGTAAAAGGCTTCATGATAGTGAAAACAAAAGGAAAAAGTGTGTACAGTACTATCAAATTTGTGTTTAGTAGAAATGTTGACTTTGGATAAAGCAAGTAATATATTTAGTTGTGGATTTTGAAAGCGAAACGTTGACCAAAAATAAATGAAATATATGTATTCTTTGCAAGATGAGTTTGAAAATTTTACTTTTGAAATTCATGACAAAAGGCAGGAAAAATGAGCAGGAATAAGCTATTTATTTTTGATTGATTGATGATATGAGGTACATTAATATCCATATTGCACAAACAGTACTGTCAGCTCCATCTATTAAAAGTTCAGTTAGCCTGAGTACTGGGTAGAACCATGTACAAATGATGACACTAATCACCAGGACCTGATATAGTTCAAGATTTATATACAAGGATAGAGGTATTATTGGGATTATTGTCTTCCTGATTGACCAGCCAAAACACAGGTCGTAATAACACGTGTCTTACAGGTATGAACAGGTAAATGATGTAAGACACCCGGAATTCTATTGAAACTTACCCACAGTTACCAGAGGCAGTGCGTAATACATCATAACTGTCACCCTGAAATCACCCTGTTACAATGAACTCATAATGGTGATTAGTACACTAGCCGGTCCATCCCACACTGTTGTGTATTAAAGAAGATTTCTTCACATTTTTTGTCGTAACATGGCTCTTACTTGTACTGCCACAGTCAATAAATTGCAAAGTCCTACTGCATTGTAGCAGTAATTGGTCAGAAATCTAGATACTAAGCTTTGGTTTTCTTGCAGTCTTGTGTGGTTGATTGGTTGATATATTTATTATGTATTGGTTGATATAGTTAATATGTATATTTATGTATATTGGGTTTCTTGAAATAATGATTAGTATAGTGATAAGGAGTTGTATGATCAGTGTAGTATAAGATGGTATACAGGTATCTGGAATGTATATACACTACATGTGTTTGTGTCGGCTACTAGTAAACAACTGGGAGAGATAGTATATATATGCAGTGAATGAGTACAAGTGGTAGTAGTAGTAGTGGTCAGCAGTGAAGATAAGTCCCGCCAAGACACTGATAGAGTGTCAGACAGAGTGAACATCACAGGGACTATTTCCTGATCAGTGTCAGGGGGAACTGAAGGAGGATGCTACATTCAGGATGTATGGCCCAGAGTGACGACAAATCTCCTCGACTGATGTACAGGAAGTGAAGTGGTCATTCTGATGTAATCAGAAGTGGGCAGGTATCGACCGCCTGAGGTGAGTGTTTGGCACATTCACGGGTCCAAAACAGCCAGCGACTGCCATATACCCAGGAAGTGACCAGTGAATATTTTGGAAACAAGATTGATACTTGCACCCAAGTCCCCTGGGGGTGTATTGTGGTGGCGATTCTACCGCTGGTTCATTTTTTTTTTACCTCAGCCTAGATCATGTGATTACCAAGCTCATTTAAACCATGTGTTCGGGACTTCTGATTAGTATTACTAGTAGTGATCTCCAGTTATGGAAGAGAGTCTTCGGCTTTAAAAGGACTTAGTAATTTTTTTCTCTCTCTGCTTCACTGTCCATATCCCGACAGTGGATTATAGTAGTTTACAGATTTGTTATGTCATCGCACTCTAATACTTATCCAACAGATATATTGGCCGTGGTATTGTTGTCTGTTAGAGCTGTTACATCACCTTTATTGGCTGTTAACTCTGACTGACCATACAAGAGGAATTTTTACAGGAATTGACATAACAGATTTATTTCTTACTTTTTTGGGGGAGAAGGATTATGACGAATTAACTGTCACTCGCTCACTTTCAAAGACAGCTACTGTAACACTGACTTGGTAATACACTGAGTTTTAGTCCTTAATGTACTGAGGATCCACATTGCAATAAGTGAAGGAAAAAAAGTGATTTTTTTTTTTGGAAACAATTTCATTTTTTTCATTGTGGAAGTGTTTTTGAATTAAATTTTTTTCTGTGGACATTGCCTATTTATGGTAACAGTGGATGGCTTCGTACGGGAACAATCCATGTTTTGACGGAAGCAAACTGGGACGTGACAGTCCGAGCAGCTACAATCAGTATTTCTGTGATCCAAACAAACCTGCTGAATCTCGACTTCCGAAAATGAATCTGGAAGGCGGGTATGGCAAACTGGGCATGGACCCTCATGGTTTCGGTGATTCCTACATGATGGATGGACTTAGTGGTAGCGGATATCATATGCCGTCAGGGGGTATCCCCCAGGGACCTTGTTCCTCTGCAGGCCCCTCCATGGTGGGGGGACCTTCAATGAGTCATGGATATATGGGACAAGCGACAGGATTACACTCAAACAATTATCAGTCGGGACCCATGACTTCAAGCTATCTTAATCCCTACATGCAGTTTCAAGGCCTAGGTAATGCTGGTAATTTGTACATCTGTGATCATGCTAGTTTGCTATATTAATTTTGGGTCAAGAAAGTCATTGCTTTATTATCTTATTGTTCTGAAGCTATTTCAAATGTTTTGATTGATGCATAATTTTTTAGAATTTTATTTTTCTATTTGATTTATCTCCTTAAAAAAAAGGGCATGAGAAATTAATATTCTTCAAATGGGAGTATTAAGAGTTTAAATTCTTAAAATGCTATTCCTCCATGTATCAGCAATGAAAGAGTTGCTATGCCATCAAAATAAGGTCTCTCATATAAAATTGTAAAAAAAAAAAAAAACCCACCAGTTTTGTGAGATACATACAGTGTAAACAAATTTTGTATACAAAATCAGCATGGAGGTGGTTGAATTCTATGAAACAGCTACCCAAACAAAATTCCTGTCAATAATTAGGTTCTGGATTGTGATTAACTTCCAGACATGCAGACAGACAGAATCTAATACCAAACAGTGTGGCAATTCCCCAGTGGTGGTACCCAGTAGACAGAGGTTATGTAAGACAGTTAGGCATAATTCCTCCTTGCCCAGCCCTGTGTTACAGGGTGCTAACAGTGGCTATTATTCCATTGTTGTTCTCTTACATTTGCATGATGTAATCTTAGCCCACCATCTTTCATGGTGTTCGTTCATCTGGGAAGAAATTGATTCTTTATTTGGAGGGTATTGAAATCAAAATCCCCAGTAATTCGGTTTTTAGGAGAGATTAGTTATAGATATGCCTTGGCTACCATACAGGTCCAAAGTGACTGTCTCTTCCCCTGGGGGAAAACATGCTCAAGTAGTTCACAGTTAGCTGGTGTCTTGCATGCATTGGGTGTTGCTCTGAAATCAATTTGATTCAAACAATACAAATATCAGAATGTTTTAAAGCAATTGTGAATTAAGAATAACTATTAAGCATCTTTTTAAAAAAAAATTTTATTTTCAGATTTTTCAAATAAGTTACATTTCTTATTATCTTATATTTAAAAAAAATTACCTGTTGGTATATTATTTTAACTAAAATTTAAAATAATGGCTCGGTTAACTTGAGTATCATTTGTAATCAAATTCAACATAAATTTATGATTTTATATCTTGATTATTAAGATTTCAAAATTTTAAAGAGTTGCAACTGGTGGTTGCTATGATCATTGTCAACCCAACCCCAGTCTCCATTATTGAATTGCATATTATGTTTTTTAAGTTTCTTAGGTTTTCCTTTATTAAGAAGTTGCACAACTTTTGCTAAGATTTTATCTTGATTTACCAGACACTATTGTCCTATTTTGGAGAACTTTTTTGCTGAGTGATAATAACTCTCGGATGACTTAATGTGTGTCGTATGTAATTCCTATTTCCTTGATTGCGCGATTGACGGGGTTTTGCGTTGTTTTCTGACGTGGGCTTTCTATGTACTGTCGGATCTGCAACTTCCCACTAATTATTTTCATTCATATGTAATTACCATTGCATCCTTCTCTTGTAACTGTACCTAGTTTTGCTGCCAAGTTTTTGTTCAGAATGAAGGAATGTACAGATATTCGTCCAGTAATTTTGGGGGGAAGGGCAACTGATATTATGTAGGAACCCTGTAAGAGTCTGATATAGTCAACAGTCAGTGATAAGTGGGGAAAATTTGCCCAGTACACAGGCAATAGCATAATCTCTTTTTTTTATGTGTGTGTGTGTAATAAAACAACATTTCTCACCCCCTAACTGAAGAAGCTGTAACTGTTGGGAGAATTCTGGTCATTCCGAACATATTTCAGTAAATTAAGCGCTGAACTCTGTAGAATCATGACTCAACATCTTCGAATTCGCAACCAGACCATGTAACAGATATTTCATGTCCTAAAAACACTACAATAGTTACCTCATGGGATTTTTACTGAATTTCAAAGTTCTAAAAAATTGTAATTGATTATCATACTAATGTTGAGTTATAACATGTATAAGGATTGAAGGGTTTTTTTTTATATTCACTCTTAGGAGTGTCCAATCCTTAAAAGAAAATTTTCACACTGGAAATTAATTAATTTTCATATTATTTAATGCAATAGGAATTGTATGTTTCAAAATTCCATTTTGCTGCAAAATTGTGCTCAAATTCGGCAGGTATCTTAAATCTTTTAATATGATAATTAAGATTTGAACAGAAAGAAAAAAAATTCATGCAGCAAACAATTACCAGTATATAAATTTATCCAAATTGGATAATAATTAATTGGATCCTGCAGACGCTTTTCACTGAAAATTACAAATATCTTAGCCAGTAACAGAAGTTTATAAACCAAACTTTTTTTGTCATTCCTGGTAAATAACAATTTACAACCACAATTTTCAACTTGAAAAATTGCTGTGGACATATTCTCTATGAAACATACTGGGCATGTTAATGGTAAATGATTCTTGAAGTATACCTACGTTTGTATGTATAGGAATCTGTGTGTTTTGTGAGATAGTGACAGTTTGATAGACTTGAATGCATGTAGGTGTCAAGAGTTCAATGAAATGATGAAGTGCAGGTCTTGGAGTGAAACATCGAAGAATGTAGCAGCAGGCAGCTGGTGAAGTTATCAATAGTGGGATCAGAAAGGGGCTTGATAGGCAATATGTATACTGATTTATATACACCAGTACATGCCTCTACCTCTGGTAGCATGGAGGGTTTATTACAGGGCACACACTGCAAACCCAAGGTTCACTACAGCTCAGAGTTTAATACACAGCATGTACTGTAATGGGAAAAATGTAATTCCTCCCAGAGAGCTGTAGTTTTATGCTCGTACTTAGTCTCTCTTTCCTGTAATAGTAGGACTAAAATTAATAAGCGCTTTGTGACTGATTGGTTTAATTCACACTGAATTCAGACCCCTCATCTGCTTATAGCCTGCCTGATGGCAAGGTGTTATTATTAAGTCGAAATGATTATCAAGATCTATGTTCATTATAGAATGGTCTTTTTATAATTGATGCTATTTATTTGGCATGAGAGTGTAATAAGGGATTATGTGATGCGTGTCTATCAATGTGACCATAGAAATAAGTTCAAATTGATTCAGCAGCACTGTATGCTCTAATAGCCACAATGCTGTATTATTAGATTGCTAATTATATGAAATAGAAGCAATTGCTATATATGTAATCCAAAGAAAGGGATTTTTTTAAAATTCCATTCAAGTAGCTGTGACATTTACATTCAGAGATTTTGTATTATTGGTAATTATTTCACGAACAAGCAACATATGTTTTCTTGGGATTTTAGTGAATGTCACCAAGGCATTATACTTATTCTCTCAATGAATTAATACTGCAATTCTGATCTATGGTCACCCTTGCCAATAATTATGTTTCTGTTCAATAAAATTACTTATTTTGTTTTTGTTTCAGCAGCTGCGGCAGCTTCTGCCTCTTCTCCAACCCTCGCTCGAGCGCTGGCCGCCGTACAGCAAACGCAGAAACGACCGAGAAGTGAAAAGAAACCCATTCCAACCGAGCAGAAAGACACCAAGTATTTTGAACGCAGAAAACGAAATAACTTAGCAGCCAAAAAATCAAGGGATGCTCGAAAAGCCAGAGAAGATGAAATAGCCATCCGGGCCAGTTTCCTGGAAAAGGAGAATGCTATTCTTAGAGCTCAGGTCGGTACATTAAGGGAGGAGGCCAACTCATTAAAACAACTCCTCCTACAGAAGAGATCAAGGCCATGATCTGTATGACAAATCCATCATGTTTAGCCGGTGTTATATGTTTTATATATTTACCCGTTTTTTGATCTTCTTAGTGTATATGTTTATATTGCAATAAAAGTCGAATTATTATATTATATATATATCATTACAATTGTTAAAAAAAAAGAATACTGCAATTACAATTATCTTTGAAAAACTTTTTTTTCAAAGCCGGTGTCAGTGTGTTTTGTTAACTCATTTTAAATATGTAGCATTTGCTGTTTTGTGAAAAAATAAGTCTTAGATGCAATTTCCATTGACATGGAATTCCATCAAAATTATGTACAATTCATGATGATTTCTTGTGAGAGAGTTATATTGTGTATATTTCAGATGTTACAGTATGACTTGTTATGTAAGATTTATTGATACTTGATTTATTGGATATATAGCCACTCATGTATAGTAGAAATTATAGAAGATATCCCCTTAAATTTACATGTACCAATACCCACACAGAACATAATATGAAAATTGATACAAGCTTGTATATCCAATCAATATACATTCTTACTGCACCGGTTAAGCTGAGTTCAGTCTTTCACAATCTAGTATGGGGAATAGTAAGTTGTTATGTAATATGTAACTGCTTAGGCCACAGCAAGAAATAGAAACAACAAATAGGTCAAATTTTCAAGAAGAGATAGAAAAAAGACGTATTGTTATATAAACTGTGCAATGATAATCCGGTGAAAATTTTGTTGTTTAAAATTTAATACTCTACAAAAAACATTGATCGTTTATATTTCGTTTATTTGCTCATGTTGTCGTCTAGAAGATAAAACTAGTACCTGTTCTTGATTATTCCCTTATTCCATCTCTTTACAAATATATTTTTGAAATTTCTGTTCTCATTAATAATGCCTACTGATATATTAGATTTTTGTTGTTGATCTATTGGGTCTACAGCCTTTCTCCTTTCTTTTCTTTATAACGACCACATTATACTGAGAACCTTTAGTGTGTGTGTGTGTTTGTGTCCGAGTATCGGTGTTTTTGTTGGGTTTTCTTTGACTATGAAATCTGTTCTACTTTTTGTTTTAGGGTCTTAAAAAAGGGGGAAAAAAACAACGATGGTGAAAATTACCAAGTTTCTTTTTTTCTTTTATGTACATTTTATGTATGTTTTGATAGTGCTTACAGTTTCAGTGCTGGAACTAAATAAATTTTGGTATCAATTCCTTTATTGAAAGAACAGAATTTCCCTCTTCTGGTATGTGCATAGGAATGTTCATGGTTTTCATGAATGAAACTTTCCCAGCTTCAACAGCAGACTAATATTTTATTACAACGATCTCAATCTCATGTTGGGGGCAGCATCAAGTTGATACACATTATAAAACCATTACATATCAATTTTACTTTTTACAGTGTATCAGGGTTTTTTGTTATTTAGGTCACCTGAGTCACTCAGGTGACCTATTGCAATTGGTCTTCGTCTGTCGTCGTCTGTTAACAATTTTAAATTTTTAACCTCATCTTGAAAACTTTAATTTCTTGTGCATTGTACACTTGTAGCAATAAACTGTATGCATGTTGTGTACATTATTATGAAACTGAATATTATAAAAGATTGACCATTAAAGGCAAATCTCATTCTACCATAAAGTTTACAATTTTTGGCCCCTGGAGCTAGGTAGATAATCTGAGATTCCCCCAACTCTTTGGGTGCAACACAACACCCCCCCCCCCCCCCCCCCCCCCTGTTTTTCAAACATCAAATAATAAAAGCAGGGTATCAGTCAGATGAATCTTGGATAATGGTTTAGACTCCAAATTGAAGCTTAAAATGCAAACATGGGACTCCCTGATAGGTCCATCTAAATGCTACGGTACTCGGGTGACCGTCAAGGCCTGCAGGCCTCGTTTTATATTGTAAGGTGGTACTCTCAACTTTGAAATGAAGGTGCTTTTTTTGAGTATGTTGCCGTTCAGAATATTGGCCCTTGGTTTGTTAATAGTACTGCCTCTTTGCTTTCGAATAAAAATGTGTTGTTTTTTCAACTAATGTCAATTTGCATCACAAAATTTGAAGGCATTTTTTCCTACTGAATATCTGATCTAATGTAATAAAAAAGTTAAAAACTGTTTACTAAACTTATTAACTGGGTCAGTGTGATTAAATGAATATGGGAACAAACTTTTTTTTTTCATTTTGAAAAATTTTATTCTAGCATTGTTCTCAGGTTTACAAATGTTTTAAGTAACAAAATATTTTTAAAATGATGTTAAAATGTATGGTGTGACCATGTGTTAGTTTGTTTTTAACTGGATGGAAAAAAGCTGGAGTACTTGATTTCTTGATTTTGTGTGATGAAAGAGAGAGTTTTCTGTCTGTGTAGTTATATATAGCAAGTTTATCTCAGGGATATTAGTGTATATATTTATATTTGTACGAAAATATGTCATGGTATTCTCATCAGGATTACCAATTAATATAAATGACTCTTTTTGTAACTAACGGGTATTACTGTTACAGTCAATTTTTTGAAGATACAGAAAACTTGAGATTTTAATTAGTCACTCAGTATAATAGTGATACATGTATATGGATGGCATTTATCAGTAGTGGTAATATTTTATTCCTTTTGTGAATTGTTATTATTGAACTATTTAGATTTTTTTAAAACTGGGGGAAAACTATTCCAATTTGTTTTCTCCATAACATTCTGTATATTTGTTACTGCATCATTTTCTGGTTACACTGATTACTTTCATTATGCGAGATCTTTTTTTGTGTGTGTCAGAATACAATCATAATTTTGTTAGCAAGACATATTTTTGTGAGTTACTGATGAAAAGTTTATTTACAAGTCTTGTGAAATATTGTGCAAGTAAAGTTTTCGCATACAAAAAATTAAAAAAAACCCCCACTAATTATTGATATATAAAGAAATTAAATATCTGCTCACTCCAAATCTGTTAAACAAACCAATGAGGACCTGGTTTAATTTTGGTCATTTTACACTTGTGTGAAATAGGTCAACCTTTGTGCTCTTTTGTCTTATTAATATCAAGTTAAAATTTTCTATACTATTATAGTTTTATATACATATTCAGGGAGGCAAGTGTAAAACCCAGAAAATTACTTGTTTTCTGTAATAAGTGACGTCATGAGGCATATAACCTGGTATTGTAAAAAAAAAAGGAAAAATTCAAAAAATCACACATCAGACTGTTAACCTTTTACAATCTGTGTATTGTATTATTTTATGAAATACATGTATAAATTTGAACTGAATATTTGTTGTGTGTTTTCAATAGTTCTGCATTCAGCATTAATTTCTAAATGCTTGGAGACGTTATTTTCCAAGATCGACTTCAGGTGACTAGGAGTATAGATACTGATGAAATAGCTTTTGGTTATTTCTTTGGTTTGCATTGGTTTAATTTTATGCATAATGATATGCCATATAAAAATTCATCACATTTGCACCAAGATGCAATGGATATCTCTCATGAAATAAATTTTTGATATTACAATGCAATCACAGTGGGTTTTTACATATTTCTATCGAAAAGGCATTACCATTTATATAGGGCTAAAAAGCGTTTCATATAGGATTTACTCATAAAAATAGGATTAAAACGTGTGATGAAAAGAATCTCTCATGACTTGTGATGGTATATGATTTTTATCCAACTCTTGTGTTTTCTATCCCCTCGACAAGGCCTGGGGATAGAAAACTTGAAATTCGTTGGATAAAAATCATATACATGTACCATCACAAATCATGAGAGATCCTACATAGTATATATCATCCGAGTCATTTGAGAATTAAGCAGTGATAGTTGTCTCGCACACCAACTGCCACAGCTTAAAGGACAGGTGACACAAAATCACTTTCTTCTAAAAACATTTTCTTTGATAAATATAAATCAGTTTATAACAACTTTCCCATTTGACTAGCATCAGATAAGAACACACAGCTCAATTAAGTGTGTTGAAAATCCTAGCTGCAGCAGATCTCCGAGTTTTGCCGATCTTTAATGAGATAAGAAACCCCTGTGTGTTATTCGTCAAAGATGACATAGTCAGCAATCGGCTACATAGTAAACAGAGCAATGGACGAGGATTTATTTTCACAGGATAGTGTAATTGTGTTGCAAATGATGATTTTGAAATAAAGCACTATCAGATTAATTAAAGTGAATTTATTAAAAGCATATTTTCTTGAATAGCTTAGTGTATACATGAACCCTCTCCTGAAAACAAAGTAGTGAGATTATAGAATGTACAAGATTACATGTTGTATTATTGGTTAATAGAGTTTTTGAGAAATTTTGTGTACATAAGATACCGGTAATAGAAAATTTAAAAAAAAAAGTAATTAAATTAAAATGAATCTGAAAATTCTGTGATTGATAATAGCAGATTATCATCCTGTCAGCCACACAGGCAACAACTTGTTTAAATTCTCAATATTCAGTAAAGTTTGAAATATATTGTTTGAAAATGCATATTGATCCAATCTTGCAAATCTAAAACATTGATTTGAATTAGGTTGATATTAATCTAAATATTTTTTCTTTAAAATAACTCAACCTATAGCACGATGAGTTAGATTTTTATTATATCACATATTAGTCATTTTTTGTGTACTATTTGTAACAATAGGTGTTGCTGTAAAAAAAATCATTCATTGTCCACCTGAATCTAATGTCAGTATATAAGAAGTCATCAGTGTGCATAACAGCTCGTTTTAGGGTTTTTTAAAGGTTTGATCAATAGAGAATAAATTATACACAACTCAGAAGTACTACCAAAAATGATCTTCATAAACTATCAAAGAAAGATACAAAATCCATTTGGATAAAATTCAAGGAGTCTGAGATTAACACATTTTTAAAACCTGAATACTTTGTTAAAAAACTACTGTTTCAGTCTTAACTGATTATGAAAATTGGTAGTTCTTTTAATTAAATTTCAATAAACAAACATGATCAAATAACATACCCAAAAATGAAATTAAAAGATGTTTGAGTTATTAGTATTAAGATTAAGGTAGACCCCTGATTTTGATGAACTCAAGAAATTTACAAACATATTTGCTTACATGTACCAGGATCTGGTAATACTTCTTAAATCAAAAATCCTTTATTAAGTCCAGTTAACTTAATTAGGGCTTAATTAGGGTTTAAGATCTGGTGACATTCCTTGTTACGATAGGTTTTTATACATTATCACCTACTATGTGTTGACAAAACAAAATCCTTTCTTTAGCAACAATGATTCCATATTTTTGATGACTTTTATCTTTTGAAAATCCAACATCTGACACATTTTTTTTTCCAGCGTGAAACACATAGGTCAATAAAAAGTTAATTTAACAGCTCACAATTTTTACTCCTATTCATAATTGCTGAGGAAACAGAAATGGGGTTTCTAAGCTTAGAATAATTCATGTTTATGTACAGGGTTCTCAAACTTTTAATAGCAATTAGCAAAATTTATTGACTTCAGATTTTAGATTAGAGCAAGTTAGAAATTCCTATGGTTGAAAGATACAGCGAATGGGCAGTGTGTGTCGGCTATTACGTCGCACCGAAGGTTTCCGATCTCAGAGGCTTCAGATATGCATATTGAGGTCACGAGTCTTATCAGCTCAGTAATTCAGCAATAGCTGTGAAACAGATGGGAGTAGCAGGGGAAATTTTGCAGAAATTGTATCACACTCACAATCCAACTTGTTGGTCAATGTTTTTGTGATTGTGTCACCTGTCCTTTAATTAAACAAATCAGGATGTATCAACCAGTGACTGCTCTACACCAATTAACATCCTTAAGTTAATGTCATAAACAACAATTGGGTATTACATCACTGTTAATTTCCTGTTCTTCTAAAAATGCAGACAGAAGAACATTTGAATTGCAAGTGTGCTTCGAAACAAAATTTAAGCACTGGGATAAAGCTGTTGAGAGGCAAGATGCCTCTTTATTTATGCCTCAAAATTTTTCTTTGCCTGATCTAATAGTTTCAATGTTGTCTCGTAGAACTTTCCATTTTCATTATACAGGTATGTTCCTCGGCTTTCGGTCAGATATTTGTTGTGATCTTTGGTCTGAAAATCCTGCATCAAATTTTTAAGGCCACACCAATATAATTTTTTGTTCGTCGGACATCCAGTGAAAAAAGGTACGAGCGGGCGAGCGATTAAATAATAAAATTATTATTTCTTGTAGCCAAAATTTTTTGGCGGTACGTAAATAAATTTGTGCGGACGGTTATGTTTTTATCTACTTGTTTCTAATTTATAAATTAAAACTATTTAAATTGCGAAAAATAGAGCGGAAATAGAAAACGGCACAATTTCCTAGATGAGGGAAATTAATAATATTATTTGTATTGTTTTATTTAAATATGAGCTCGTGGGGTCCGACGAACAAGAAATTATATTGGTGTGGCTTAAGTCTATCTTTGGATTCCACAATGCCAAATAAACTACATGTATATTCAGCTAAATAATCTTGCATCCATTCAATAGAAAATAGTTATTAGTTAATAGTCAATAGAAACATGGTTATAAGAATTTATGCTTACAGAAAGCCATTCTCATTCCCCTTATCATAAACTGGGTTCAGACATAAGAAATAACATTTGTTCAATGCCAAGTTAAAGACCAAGTTGAGACCAAGAACTGCTTGCTTTTGGGTGTATGGTTTCTAATAAAACCACATTATTATGACTATTACCTATAAATACCGGTACTTTAGGCTACAAGACCCAAGAATTGCTTGTTCAGAGGCAAGGTTTATTTTCCATTGCAAAGCCCCCTTTTAATGCCAGTGTATGAGGCCAAGAACTGCTTGTTCACATGAAAGGTCCTATTTTAGCCAAATATCGTTTGTTCATGTTTGGATGAACTCGTTCATGGGCAGCTGACAGCCTATTATTTACTGTTGGTTCAATGAGTCACAGAGACTGGGTTTTATTCTATGCTAATTAAGTCATTAAACAACAGAACTCATGTATATACTGTTGCTAGTACTGTATTCATGCAGCCAAGTGAACAGGTCCAATCACTTCTTGTTCAGACGAGTTTACTGTAGAAACCTTTATCTACCGATTCATTTGCTTATACATGTACCAAGTTCTTGTGGATGTATATTTGTTGTGTGCCACCTTGAAATAATATAATTCTGCATAATACAAGACCAGGTCAATAAATCAAAATACTTCTTGTCCATAGGAGCTAAGTTCATAAAGCCAAGAGGTGCTTGTTCATATCTTGGTTAGCTTGGTTTTGTCCATTAATCTACTTAAGAAATTAACAGCAAGTAAAAAAAGTTCACAGGATATGAACTTGGTTGGTCACGTGATCAAATCCTGTGAACTTCTAAGGGCTTCTCAGTAGATTTGATCACGTACCAACCAAGTTCATATCCCGGTGAACTTTTTAACATTGCTGTTTATTACCGGGTACTTATATTTACGTTTGAAAAATGCAAATAATTCAGAATTGTTAAAATAACAGTGTTTTTAATGTTTACAATAATGCAACTGTCAAGTAATAAGCGCGTGCGGTAATCATTGTGACGTCATTAAAAAGTTCACACAGAATTGAACGTTTTCGCTATTTTTTAGGTTCATATAAGGAAGCATATTTGCAAATGTAAATATACTAATATGTCAGAGTATGATTTCTCAATTAAAACAAAAATAGGCACTATAAGCATTTAATTTCTTTTTTGCTAACATAAAAGTATGCTGTTTGTATTTACAAAATCACAAAGAAGCAGTTACACAATTTTGAAGAACTTTATAATAGTTACTGTTAAAGTCCAAAACTATTCTTCATACACAGGTGTCTTAGCAGAATACTAAATAAGAGAGAATTCCAAGCTAAATGTCATGGCCTAATACAGTGCATGCTAAAAAAAAAGAGATTACACAAAAGGACTTAACTCTCAGATGTAAAATGTAAAAGCAAGTAAAGGGAACAACAGCATATGTTTCAGATCAAATAAAATAATAATAGCTAAAAAAAAAAATACTTTAATTATGCAAATTGGCATATCTTCCATATGATGCCCAAATGGGTGCAAAACAAATTACAATGGATAAACATAGAGGAAAAAAATAGCTTTAACAAACAAAACATTTATCACTTTCTCTCTGATTACTCTCTTCAGATCTACAGTAATTCAAAAAGATAAGCCAATGATCACAAAGCTCACCAGAAGGATATTCATTTAAGTTCTGCTCAAAATTTGAAGTCGATCATGACAAATTTTAATGAATAAATTGAGAATATAAACTCACAAAATACTATAGCAATTAGTATAGCTATATACTTTTGAATGTAATGACTGACATAATTTGATCAGAAAAGTCATTGTAGGCAACTAGCCCAGGTGAGCTTTAACAACCAACAAAGGAAAAAATCCCCATCACAAACAAAAATGTTTAAATGTATGGAAGAACATCAAATGAATAAAATTTTGCACGTAGTAATATTTTTTTCTTTGGTGAAAATATGCACCATTCATGTTAAAAATAATATCAAATGCGAGAAAAAAATAACGACAACAAAATTTCACCACTAATAAAAAAATATGCTAGTGCATAGCTTCCACTGTAAAAATTTATAACATGTTTCTATACCCAAAGGTTAATACTTTAATGAAAAGCCCCTGGATGTTGTGGAATTCCAATAGCTGGTAAATTACCAACACAACCTGGTTTTGGGTTTAATACCCACAATGCCCCGCTGGGTTAACTCTCAATCCTTAATGTGTTCTCGGTGATGGAGAACGCAATACTTGCTCCCCCCTAAAGCATAAGAATGCACCACTAGGTGGTTGTTCCATCAGACAGAGCAGGATTTAGACATTGATGGTTGCCATAACATGCAACCCTTACACACCAAATGAATAAAAATAGAACTGCAAGGTAAACAACAAGCACAACTGAATGCCTTTAAAGAAAATAACATTGCGTATACTTGTCAAAAGTACAACCCTTCTGTAATATTGGATTTATACAAGTGTACAACCTTTATCAGCATGTAAAAAAAAAAATAATATAATAATAAAAGTAATAATAACTAAAATAAAGGATTTGATCACAATCATTATTGATGCACTGTCCCAAATTTCATATACTAAAGTAAATAATTATATGACAACATACCGGTACATAAAAAAGAAAAAAAAATATAAGTGCAAGCTTTAATCCCCCTGGTATATGTATTATCAAACAAAAATGGATATTAAATACAACCTCAGATAATGATAGGGCAATATACACTGACCTATTTACTTATCACATATACTACATTTAATGAGAACAATTTTTTTTTTCTTTTCAAGTGAAAAAATTATATAAAATAAAACAATGAACTGTGATTCACACTACTATCTTCTGTTGAAATCCATGCAATCTCCACTACACTGATATGTCACAAACTTTGCATACATAACACTATCACTTAGGGACCAAAAAGGGGGTGGAAGAGCACTTTTAAACTGACAACATCTGACTTTTTGAGTCATCCAAACATCCTGTAAAAATGTCCAACTCTCTCACCTCAAATTCTATAATACCCTTATACATCACGATTAACATAGCATTAAAAATAATGATAATCATTAACTGCTTTACATTCTATAAATCATAGAATCATAAAAAATAAAGATTGGCCTTGCTGTAATTTGTTGTTAAGACAATAATAAGTTCAAGTGATAATGTAGCACTTTTTTTTTTTTAAATTCCTAGCTAGAGTTGGTACACTCTCAATAATTATACTTTCGCATTGCATCGTTCACATGCCTAATTAAGTTGATTGCTACGCTTTTGTGTTTCTCTCCTCCTTTGGCTAATCCTACTAAGCACGCTTTGACTGTGTTCATTACCACCAACAAATGCTTGTCCTCTTCGTTATCAGCATCCTTGCGCTTGAAGACCAGCACAGGGTTTCCTCCGTCTTCCACTTTCTTTAGAAAAGCAAACTTGGAATTCTCGAATTCAGGCCCGTTAATATAGAAATCTGAACTGTCCTCATAATGTGACGCGAGTCGTTTCACTTGGGCTTGCGTTGGGCTCATTCCCGCAGATAGAGCCCAGGGGTTTCCCTCTTGGTCATATATCCCACACTTCAGCATTGTACTTCCATCCCCCTTCAAGACATCCACGTAACTATCCCAGGAGCCCATCTTGTGTCAATAGATCTGTAAAAGAGAAATCGAGCCAGAACTTCAGATATATTAACTTTAACATTTGATACAGCTTCAAAAACAATTCATCAAACAGTGCAAGTGATAAATTGGCCATACATTTAATGAAATATATATATAGAATACTTGGATGTTTGCCAATTCTTCTCATTGGAATTCTTCTGATTTTTAACTTTCACATTGTTCTGTCAGTATGGTTCAATTCAGACATGCCTTTCAAGGGTCTCAATAAAAATAAAATTTGAAATGTCTGTTTATATATACATTTTCTTGGAAATATTCATGATGATTTTCTTAACATTGATAACTCCATGTGTGAAGACTCCTTTTATCTTCAAACATAATTTCAATTCAATATACGGGTACAAGTACCGGTATTTCTCCCTTTTGTCATTGATAAATTCATTTTGGTGACAGAAACACAGACATGTATTAATTAATGCACCTGCATTGAGCTTCTTTTTTTATTTTTGAATAAAACCTAGTGTCCTGGTTATTGTAGGATTGACTTTCAGACACATACAGACCATAAAATTCTTCCATTGATTACAATTACTGTACACAATTTTGTTATTCTTTCATTTGTGTAACCTACTATTAAAGCTGCTGGAATGCTAATGTACACTAACTATAGGGCTCAAGAACAAGATGCCATCCTTATCAATGAATGCATCAACCAACATTAGTCACAGCTTACTGTTAGTAGAAATTGGTCTTAGTAAAGGCTAGCTGTGACCAATCACAGTGAAGATATGATGAACTGGGGAGGGGGGGGGGGGGGTACTGTGGGGATTCTTCCCCCCCCCCCCTTTGATTTGATAAAATAAATCAATGTATTTGTATTAAAAATTGTTCACTTTTGAAAATCTGTGGCAGTGTGCTTGCTATTACAGTAAATCAAAGAACAGCAGTTCAAGTGTGAATAAATAATTTTACAACAAGTCAGTGACTATATCGAAAACTTCACAAATCACTGAGAGAGAAATTTGTGAAATCTGATAGTCCCCTTATCTGTTCCCGATATCAGAAGTCAGCTGCAGGCTTGGGGGGTGAATTGTTTCTGATTCACGGCTCTTTCAATAAATGCAGACCTCATGGCTTATGGCAGTTTCAATATTCACCAATGACCCCTTATAAATTTAATTTGCAGTGTGGATCGTAATGGGTTATTTACATGGCTCTATCAACATGATAAAGCTTTGTCGTGATCAGAGATGATAGCCAAGATACAGACAAAAAAATAACTGGACAAAAGACATAAGGATTTTTGTATACATGTGTGTGTGTGAGAGTGTAGACAATTACATACAAATAATATATCTCCAAGATCCCATGTATTTTACGTAAACCAAGAAGAATCGTCTTTGTTTGTATACCAGTATAGAGCAATGCATCATAGGACAAAAAGTAGATTTAAAATTTCCAGTTGAAGGATTCTCAACATACAGGTTTTATATGGATCTATTTTTGGATCTTATTGACAGCAAGCTTTTGAATGGATGATGATTTTCTACAAATCAACACCAGCAGGGTCCAATATCAATCCACACAGGGCCTTGTTTAATTTTAATACTACATCCAATAATAAGTGGTGTTGAATGAAGTAAATTAGGTCTACTGTATGAAGAAGTTCCTTTGTCTAAATCCTTGTCACAAATATTCTTAAATGGACACTATTGAGACAATTAGACCAGGTACAGGTATTGAAGTTATATCATTACAGTTTAAGTTAATATTATAATCTCTTTTCTACACCCCCCCCCCCCCCCCCCCCCCCACACACACACACACACAGAGTAAGTTCACAACCTCAGGTCAACTCGAATATAAGCCTACTACTACTGATCATCTTCAATGTCTTATACTCCCTGTCTGAAGTGATAAAAGATGTCTTTATGTTGCAATTTCTTTCACGGTCTAGACTATTAAAAGTATCATGTTCCACATTTCGTCGATATTTAAATGAGCTACAGTGGGTCTAGATAATCCTGCGAGGTCATGTAAGATCATGGGTTCATTTTAATTAAGACTATGAACAAAAGGAGGTTAAATTCAATGCCGACACTTCCAGCAGACATCCACAGTTCCACACATTTTTAACATCCCTCAAACACCGCACCCCTTTCATCAAATCAGCTTCCCCAGAGAAGTACGACCGCCTTTTTTCATTTAAATTAACCGAAGTTTCTATCACACTTAGATGACATGAAATGAAGTTTTACATACCGAATTGTTATAAAGGATAACAGGGATTTCTTCTACCGCACCAAGCCGGGTTCTTCACAATTTCAAGATGGCTGAAGGAAAAAAATTTCGATGATTCAGAAACTCTTTCGGGATTGTTCGGTAGTAATCGTTAACATGCAATATACCGCAAAACACGTGGTCAATGAGTCATCCGTGGAGCGGCGGATCAAAAGTCGAATCGGCACAATGCAGCAAGACCAATGCTTGCATGATGGAATGATTAAAAAAACACCTCTCCATGCAAAACTACAATAGTGTGTGCGTGTGTGTGTGTGTGTG
>WFKH01011801.1:36447025-36458126 GCA_016163765.1 Magallana hongkongensis
GTACGCACCAAACACGCATCTCGTAACCATTTACACATAGGCTTTAAATGGCCACATGAGGTCTTTTGAATGTCTGACAATGTACGAACACCTCCGAGTCGAATGCCTAGGACCATGAAATTCACGTGAAATCTGTATTCACTGAGAAATCAGCGCTGGCAGTAAGGCTTATGTCAACAAATGGACTTATACAATACAGTTGATGAAACCAAATTTTTACCATTGTAAAATGAGTGTTTAAAATGTGAGCATGGAATTAGTAGATGCTGATGTAATTATTGTTTTTGTAATTATTGTTTTAAGTGTGCAAAATGCTTGAAAAAATTAATTATGCCTTTCCAAAAGCAATTAGAAAAACTAGCATTTTCTAAACGTTGTATTTTTGTAGTAACCCATGATGCATTTCAACTCAGGAATGTCATTCAGCTGATTGGTCAGTTTGTCGATTTTGTCGGTGCCTCATTTAGTATGTAAATTTATTCCGACGTCACAGAAAATAGTTTTCCCGACCTGTGTAACCACACGCAATTCCCGGCGATCGTGATTTCAACAAGTTCGAATCTAAAAAGGATATACATAGGATAGGCATACTCTAAAACCTAGCCTGGCCTGGCCCCATTGGCCTGGCCTGGCCTCAAAATTGGCCAGGCCTCACTTTTGACCTCAAATTTGGCCTGGCCCCTGGCATCAAATTTTGGCCTGACCCCAAATTTGGCCTCTTCAAAAAATGTTGGCCTCAGATTTTAAAATTTCTCTATTTCTCATTTTCTTAGATTTGCATTGAATTTTTATTTATTTCTCTTAGATATTGAAAATTCAATGATTTTTAATGTTTACGGAATAATCATATGGAAAGTGACCAACTGTTTAAGTTTAATTGATTTAATCCATGTACAAACACACAATAATTACCTATGACTTGCATGTACATCACTGATCTTACTATTGCCAAGGAATGGATTATGCCAATACCAAAGCGATCAGCTTTAAAACTAAGAGCCACCACTCTCTCTCTCTCTCTCTCTCTCTCTCTCTCTCTCTCTCTCTCTCTCTCTCCCCATTCAAAAGTAAAACATCGTTTTAAGAGACTGACCTGATTAAAGGATTAATAAATATCTCAAACATTTGTAAACTGGTATATACATTGTAGCATCAAATTTCTATCACTGTGTAATGCACTTTAAAATTGCCAGTTTGCTTACATTACCTGTCAACACCAATCAAGCCCAATTTTCCCTCTCCAGCAGAAATTCGATATCACCCTATTTCTGTCGCTAATCTGCTACATTGGGGTCAGATTCATTGCCTGCCCTGTCGTTTAACATTTCACACGGTCTAATTTAATTAATGTCATTTGTGAATGACTGCAACATTGCATCCTCCGATAATTTGATTGAGTAGAGTTTCATGCATGTGTTGTTTGTATATTTAGGAAAGAATTTTTCTCCTTCGGGGAATGTTTATTATCAGAATTTGAACAAAGCAAAACATATTGTGACCTTTGATGTTGGTTAGAATAAACACATTGGCCTCTACCATTATTTTTTTCTTAAACAAGTAGTTGATATAAGAAGAGTTACATTGATACTGTCCGATCCTGAGAGCAGTTTGATTTAAGTACATTGAAAAACATGCAATGGTTATACAATTGCAGGGCAGTATCACATTCTTAAGTACTTTAGAATTTAAAATAGACTTGATCAAAATTTATCAGAATCAATCACTCATACCTGTAGTAATATATACATTGCACTATAATTTCAATTGTTAATTTTTTACTATTATTTTAATAGAACTATCACTATAAGACACTCAAGCCATCTACTGGGATGTTAAATATGTATTGAACATAAATCATTAAAAAATCAATAAAATCATCAAATGTGTAAAGAAAATATTAAAATAAAATTGAGGCCAAATTTGAGGCCAGGCCAAAATTTGGAGCCAAGCCAAATTTGAGGCCGAAAGTGAGGCCAGGCCAATCTTGAGGCCAGGCCAGGCCAATGGGGCCAGGCCAGGCCAGGCCAGGTTTTAGAGTATGCCCATAGGATATGCCTGTTGCCCAAGCCTATTGAATGTATTCAATAAAATATATTTAAATTAAATCATGATTATTTCGTGCAGTCCATGATTTTTTTAAGGTCGCTCTAGGTTTCGACCAATCGATAACGGGGCGTGTCTGGCTGTTTCTATAGAGCTATGAATTAACTATAAGTTTCCGTAAGAAATAGAGGAATCATACTCGGTAGACGTAAATATTTAAGGAATAAGGAATCATTCTCACAGGTGCTTGAGGACAGGACCCAGCCCACCCACCCCCCGATTTAAATCCCTGGGGTAGTTGACTTTTTTGATAGAAGTTCTTTTAAAGTCATATATATACACAATTAACATGTTCCATTTTAAAGCTGCTTGGTCCGATTTTTTGGCTATTACACTATCGAATAATTTTCTATACAAAGCAAACATCTTAGAAAGTTATGGACTTTCTCCTATTTACACCAACAGAATCGGTCTCCTTTCAAAGTTAGCAATATTCAAAGTAAATAAAAATAATTTCTCTTTGGGCAAACGAAAAAACAAACCAAAGTGCATCACGGGAATGTTTAGAAACGGAACCGTTTGGTTTCGTCCCCCCAAATGATTGGGTTTATTCATCCCGCATGTTATGCATCGATTGTAAACAAAGCAAACTTCAGAAATAGCGAAAAAATGTACACATGCATGTTATTTTTAATTTGCCTGAACATTATGACCTTTATTTATAGCGATGTCAAAGTCGTAATACAACCATACCGGTCTCGACGTCAGGGGCAAATTTTAACATGAAGCGAAATAACGCGATACCCTTTTATGTGGTTTGTTTTGTTAACAAATTTTGTGCATAATTTTTTTCTTTGAAATTTGGCTTAATTGACCGGGTAAACTACTGCAATGTCTATTATTATACACATACTTAGCATAACCATCGTTGAAAAGCGTACTCAAAATTTGGTATAAAATCGGACCAAGCAGCTTTAAATATCTAAAAATTAACGGAAAATAAACGATTAATATAAAACACCCCCCCCCTTGCATATAAAAAGAGGAAAGGTATGCCACTCCGATTTGTTTACATCACTACCCCTTCGTCATCTTGGCACTATAAATCATGTATCCGCTTTATACACCCAACGAGCACGGGATGATATTATCGCAGTAAATATATCTCTTCCTCATTATGCTTTTAAAATGAATGTACGTTTTTCTGTAAACCTACTTTATCATGTTAAACGAGTTTTTCGAAGACAAGCTAGGTAACTGTGACGGAAGTCAACATCTTTCAGTGACGTAATGTACACTCATGAAGGATAATTAAACACCGAGAAATATTTTTGCGCGCCAATTGAATTAAATCGACTTTCTCGGATGTTATCGTACCAAAGTCACCCCTGCGAATGTGTTCGGAATGTTTTCTTTATCGTTGCTAAGTATGCAATAAATCCAGAGGTGTTCGAATAAAAGTTCACGAGACTTCCCCGAGATTTGTTCAGTTCCTGTGAAATTTCGAGCGGAAGTATAAGTGTTCGGATAATATTATCAAAATACGTGAGTACTGGTCGTTTTTTCATATCATATACTACTTTGATTTATTTTAAAACACGAAAATCTATTAAGATGTTTGTCTTATTTCATCATCTAGCGGTTATTTAAATTAAACGATGATATTCAGAACAGAGTTATCGTTCGTGTTCAACCACTCTACACGTGTTTGAAAATATAAACATTGTGTTGCTTAATAAAATCATAGCCATGTTTGATGCGTGTGATGTGCAATACCATGCTTTTTAAAAAAAGAATGGGTGTCTGTTTTGTATAAAAACTTAGTATATTGAGCCATCTTCAAGGAACATTCTGAATATAATATTATAGTCTGTTTCACTACTGTATTGATGCTATTACTAGGTAAGGCGCGGATCGAAAATTAATCCTTAGGGGGAATCGCTACTTAACATTTAATCGTTGCAATAGCAAAAAAAACCCTATTTTTCTATTGTCACATTTATTTCTAGAACTCATTTTATCCACCAATTAATGAAGATAAAGTTTAAAATCAATAAACGTCTAGATTTTATATTTGATTACAAGTACCTAGATTCTATGAAATAGACTATAAACACGAGGCACGATTTTTACTGCGAAACTGAAAGGGTCAAATAAAACCACGTGGTCTAAAATTTAAATGACAATAACGAAAGTGACCGACAGATGTTTACTTCCGTCACAGTTACCTAGCGGAGTGGCATACCTTTCCTCTTTTTATATGCGGGTTGCGGTTGTTTTAAATAAATCGTTTATTTTCAATTAATTTTCAGATATTTGATATGGAACACGTTGTGTACATGACTTTAAAAGAATTTCTATCAAAAAGCGTCAACTACCCCAGGGGTCTAAATCGGGGGGGGGGGGGGTCCTGTCCGCAAGCACCTCTGATCATTCTTTGAGTATTACGAGGTGATAATTTTGGTCGGGGCGTGATCAAATCCAATAAAGCCCGAAGGGCTTTATGATAGATTTGATCACGCCAGGCTTTATTGGATTTGATCACGCCCCGACCAAAATTATCACCTCATAATATTCAAAGAATGATTTCTTATTACTTATATTTATATAATTTTAAACCATCATACGATTAAATATTTAAATATAAATAAGCAAACCCCGCTGGCGCCTCGATTTGGCGTCATTTGAAGTTATGGGTTATATAGTACAAAATCGATACGTAGTGTTATCACAGGCAAAGACACTGGAAAATGTAAATATAAAATAATCAATCTCCTATTGTGACCACACCCAATGCCCGGGGATCGTGATTTCAAAAAGTAAGATTCTAAACTATACGTAAGGATTTCACACAAGTTTCGGATCATGCAATACGTCTAAGGTTTTTTAGAACAGTGTTGTGCCTTATTTCTCTCTATTGATTGTTATATTTAAACAATAAAATGCTTTCTTTGGTGATTCATTCGGGATATGAAGGTAGCGACATTGCAGAAAAAATACATAACCCGCGTTAGCGGGTTATGTTAATTTTTTCTGCAATGATCGCTACCTTCATAACCCGCATGAATCATCAAAGAAAGCATTTTATTTTTTATATTAACATCTTTCTTTTAACTAATTAATAAATTATGAAAAGTTAGTAAAACCCACTAAATTACTGTTAATGTACAAAAGTACGGTAGCTAAAAGAAACAGCCAAATCGTCTCCTGCGGGAATTTGAGTCTGACATCACCATGATTATTTCGTGCAGTCCGTGATTTTTCTTAGGTCGCTGTAGGTTTCGCCCGATCGATAAACGGGCGTGTAGATTTCAGTCTGGCTGTTTCTATAGAGCTATGAATTAACTATAAGTTTCTGTAAGAAATAGAGGGAATCATACTCGGTAGATGTAAATATAAAAAACTTAACCTCCTATTGTAACTACACCCAATTCCCGGGGATCGTGATTTCACCAAGTTTGAATCTACGTAAGGAAGATTTCACACAAGTTTCAGATCAACACGTTTAATGGCTTTTTATAACAGTGTTTTGCATTATTTTTATCTATCTATTGAGTCTATCTATCTATCTATCTATCTATCTATTGAAATGTAAAAATTCAGTCTCCTATTGTGACCACACCCAACCCCAGGGGATCATGATTTTAATACGTTTAAATCTAAACAATGTAAGGATGATTTCACAAAAGATTCGGATCAAGAGGTCAGAAAGAATTTGTGGATTGTGTTCTACATTATTTCATTATATTTATTCCTTTATAAAAAATTCAACCCCCTATTGTGATCAGATCCAATCCCCGAGATATATCAATTTAACAGGTTTAAATGTAATCTACTAGTGTGTAAAGATGATTTCACACAATTTTAGGATCAACAGGTCAAATAGAATGTGTGTACATTTTTGTTCATTATTTTTCTCTATTGAAAATTAACCCTCCTATTGTGACTACACCCAATGTACTTGTTAATTCTTTTCGAACACATACATATTTGAATCAGCCACTGGTTTACGATCATCAATGGCTGCCTATACCGGCCGATATTATATGTTATATTTTTTGTTCTGAAACCTTTAAAAAACGGCAACACGCAGAGAGAGAGAGAGAGAGAGAGAGAGAGAGAGAGAGAGAACCGATATTCTAATTTTAGACCACTCATTACCACCCTTCATGTATATTTATGAACCTTATCTACAATCAAGGGCAGACAAGTCTAAATTCCATATATCTGCAGAGCAGTTAATGGTCTCAGGTGACCTAAAAATCATGTCAAAGTCCCCTTTTCAGCCCATAATTTGCTATTAGATGATAATACATTTTCTATTTTGAAAAAGTTGACAATGAGTTGAATGTCTTTCAAAAATCTTTATTCTGACAATGACTACCGGCCGGTATTTAAGATACAAAGTCTGTAAAACAGTGCATGCCATACTTATATGCGTCATATTGAACTAAAGGTACACTACCCGTTCCAAAAAAAAACCCCCACCAAACTCTCAATGGAAAAAGTCCATACATGTACATGCATAATTTCAAAAAAAAAATTCCAGATAAAGATTTATATGGGTCTCTATTCAACTTTGAAATCCTGAAATGGCGTTTATTTAGATTTCAAGATTTCTTTTGGAAAACAATTATGATAAAAACAAATGTTATACTAGTATTGGAGGAATGTTTCAATCACCTGGAAGAACAAATTAATAATGTCAAGACAAAAGTTAGAGCACCAGAACCATACAACCTAGCTTCACTGTCATTTCATTCATAAAGTCAACAACAAGTTAATGTAAACCAACTTTCATTCGTGACAACTCTATTTCGCAATTAACTGAATAACTGAAGATAAACTGGTTCGCAGCAACTAATTTTCGTTATCAAGATGCAAATTACAGTACCGACCAGACCCAACCTAACAGAAAGTAGACCTCAACCAAACCAGGAGTCTGCTTTCTGTGTCTGCTTTGGGTCTGCTATGGCAGACCCAGAGCTGACCCCAAGCAGACCCCAGACTGACCCAGAGCAGACATATAAAGCAGACCCCAATTTCAGAAGCAGACCCTTAAATCGGTACTGAAAAATGACCAAATGTCTTTACATGTGTATTAGGAATATACAAGGGGCGGGCTTACAGGCTGTAAGAAAAATATGGGTCTGCTTCACACTTCAGTGTGCGGACCCAAAGAGCAGACCCCGAACAGACCCCTAGCAGACCCAAAGCAGACACAAACTTTTAAAACGCAGACACCGAATAGAAACAAAGCAGACCTGGGATCAGCTTTTGGGGTCTGCTTTGGTGTTATGTTGTGTCTGATCAGTACTGTATCTAAAAATAATAAGAGATATTTGAAAACTGGTTTGCGACGAGAAATAAACCCACAACTCGCAAATTTTTCTTGCACACAAATAAAAGTTGTTTACAGTATTTATCTGTATGGGCATACATGAATAATAAATACAGTCATTGTGCAAATCAATAAACACACAATTGGTAATGTTAAATATCAACCGGTACTTAATACAATATGTCTATCCTGAAACCATGAATTAACAAAATTTTGTGTTTAATCACTTTTCCTTCAACACATTAGGCTTAAAAGGTATTTTTACACTAAAGCAAAGCTATTCTGTTTTAAACCATTGGCAACTAATGTTGACAATTGCATGACCAGTTGAGAACTATAATCTACTACAATCAAATTAGATGAGCAAGTAAATAAGTGCATTGTGTATCTATCCATATCTTATGAATGTTTGCAAACAGAGGTTGCATGTGAATCTAATATACATTATATCACTTGATCAAAGTTTGACATACAATATAGAAAATTAAGTGTAGGTTTAGCATTCTGAGTTTGGTCAGATCATAGGAACTAGATGTCTTCATGGAATTTAATACCCATTAATGGTAACCTTCAACTAAAAAGTTATGTTCAACATGAAACCTCCTGAACTAGACTTGAATGGGGTATAACCTCGGCACTTAAAGATAACATCTAGTATGCTGAACTAGAATGATTACATTATTTACAAATATACATAAGGAAAATAACTGTGCATAACTTTGTATATTCATGACATGTGCCAGGTGAGTTCAGTTCATGTCCAAAAACTTAGCCAATTTTTTGTCCAATATCAGTAAAATAGTTACTATTTGGTGCAAGCGTTGTACAAACTTTAAAACTAATTCATAAATGACTATGAGGTTTCTAAGATTAAGCATGGACCAAAACAATGTCTACTATGACATACGGTGAATGTTGTACACCAAAAAGTATGAGGCTCAGCGACAAGTGAAAGAACCAATAAAAATAAGTTACAAATTCATTTAAGCTTCATTTTGATCAAATCGAACAACCTAGGTGTGTAATATAATGTATTATCTACATAAATTAACAAATGTCACATGGTATAAGCAGTAAATGGAATTTGTCAAAAATTGCATTGCTTCAAATAAATAATGTACAAATTATATACCATCAAAAAAGATAATCATTTCATCTCATTTCATCTGATAATAATTATAATCAAAATCATTTTGCACAATTTAATTTTGGAAAACAAAATATCATTCTGTAAAGTATAATAAATTCCAAGCAAATATTGTATAAATATACAGTGTACCGGTATGTTCTAGCTGAGAAATTCTTTTATATCATAACAACCTATCTTTTATAGGAAAAGGTCTACATTTTGAGGTTAAATGAAACTTTATTGTAATGATATTAGAATACATCACCAAAAAGTATGTATGGAAATACCACTGGTATACATGTACTGGCACATGTTTAATCATGTAAATTCATTGCTTTGATAAATATATTTTTGGGCAGTTGGTGTAAGGGCTGCAATTTGCCAAGACCGTACACATTTAGAAGTCTTGAAAACTCTAATGGAAATCACAACTTGAAAAAATTAAACATAAATAGGGAAGGTTTACAATTAAATGTGAATTTTCAATAAAACTAATATCTAACACTTATATCTATGTAACATTGTTCCATCATTTTAATGCTTAAAGTTTGAAACAGTCTTAAATCAAAGACAGTAAAGAAATGTTTGTGAGATTTAAATCTATTCCTGTGGTTATCATTAAGTTTCTCCATTAATGCTGTGAGACGAGTCAACAGAGTCTATCTGCACCATGTTCATAGAACCTGGGTTATCCGAGTTTTCTGAGTTGTTTGTATTAGAAAACTGCAGGGGGGTCTTATTGCGAAGTTTGTCCATGGGGGAGGTCCTCGAGTTGGGCAGCACCAAGGTCACACAAGGGTATTCGGTCTCTGACATCGAGGCCTCAATGTCACTCTCGTTTGATTTAGACTCGCTCTCGCTGAGGGAGTCGTCGTCGTCGTTCATGTAGGGAATTTTTTCATCCTCTCTCTGACAGGAATGATTGCTACCACCAAAACATCTGTAAAGTCATAGAAATGCAGAGATGTATCAAGTAAATCAATCAGAACCTGTAAAATCATTTGTTGCCAATTTACTTACTAGTATCTTTGTAATAACAATCTTGCAAAAAAACATGGTTTTGTTTTTTTTTTGAAAGACTTTATGTGTTAATGGCCCTCATAAGATATCACTGAGGTCTTTATACTCGTATTTTTCAGTAACACACGTAAGAAATATCTAACTACTACTGCCTGGTAGTCATTTTAGGAAGGTTACAATATTTTACAACATAAGTCATAAAATGGTCTTAACTAACAGGATTTGGCTGTATACAACAACTAGACCATTGATTGTAACACAGAGAGAAACCCTGTATGTTCTGTGCTTTTATTTAATTTGGTTGATGTACTGGATTTTTTAACTAACATGAATACATCTTCTTACATCTTACATACTCCACATGTTTACAATTAGTTTAAGAAAAGAATTCAAAAGTGGTGAAAGGTCAAATACAGAGTCATGTAGTTCATAAAAACTTTCTTTCAGTTCTCTTTATCAAATGCATGTACAGGAAAGAAAATGGTCACTCACTGGTGTCTACTGGCACTTAGAAAGAATAGGTAAAAAAGTATTTACGGGCACTTAGATTTGTCTCCCTTGCAAGTCCAGAGTTCTTCGATGGCTTCAGAGGGTATCTTCCCACTCAAGAACTTGTCAATTTCTGCTGTACTTAGATTACTTTGAAGGAACAGATGTAAAGCCTCGTCTGACAGGTACAGGTCTTGTTGTAACAACCTGCAATAGATACTAATGGACATGTATATTTAAGTAATGAAAAAATGTAATGAAATATAATAAATGTTTTAACAATTTACAATAGATACAGGTGTACAGATGTGCTGTGGTAATGAAAATGTAAAAAAAAATAATACATATAAATGTAACCAGAAAATAAAACACTGAAGTGTTCTTCTGAAGGAGAATCAATTTATCAAAGGTATTAGAACACGTGTTATATGTTTTGGTTTTATATATTTGAACCTGTAGCCATTGGCTACTATATATAGCGTATAACCTGTAGAACAGATATTCAAGTTAAGCACGATCTTCACTCATTCGAAGGCTTTTCTTTGCCATTTACAATATCCCCACCCACCCACCCACCCACTTATTATTTCAGTGACATTTAAAAATCAAAGGACTGTGCATAATAACATGTAATTTGCTTTATTTCAGAAAGAAGTTTAAAGAATCTTTAGATGTATTTGTGCGTGTAAATAAATGCAGCAAATAAGCGCTTCCTTCACTAATCATGTGTTTTGTTATTATTGTAAATAATTTATGTTCGGTTGAGTGAAACGAATAAGAACATAAAAACATTTTCATGCATTCAAATGGCTACCAACTAAAGGTTATGTATGATACAGGCTGATGAATTATTGGGTATATAGTGTATACCAATTTTCTTGTAATTCGTTGCTGGATGTGTCAATCCACAAATTGAAATGTTAGAGATACACTTATTGGGAAAACCATTGTCTACAAAATTTCAAATCATTGAAAAAAAAAAACTATGGGTTTTTCTAAATCCTCCAAAATTGATACCTACTGTAACAAATATCAATGACGGCACAGTAGTTGGTTCTGCATTTGGACAGTTATTGTTT
>WFKH01011801.1:36463126-36478174 GCA_016163765.1 Magallana hongkongensis
AAACCCTTTTAAAATTTATAAATTGGCTTCTGGAACAATCTTGATGGTTTTTACTTAACCACAGAATTTACTGCTGCTAAAATTCCTGATAATTATTTTTCTTCCCTGTCCCTTTTCATTACTTAACAAGAACAACCTTTCAACATTGAAATTTAAGTAAATTTCCTTATTTTCATGAAAATTTGAAAGAAATGCATGCTATAAAAAAAAAGTTGATTGCGGAGAAGGACATATTCAGCTTAGTTTATACATGTAGTAGATCAATCAAAATGGTTTGGATCTGAAAGGAATTTATTGGTTTATATAAATATTATAATTTTGGCAATAGCATTTGAAGCCTAACATGCTTCATGAAATATTTGAGTGTGACACCCTTAGCCTTGTTGGCTCTCATTTTCTTTTTTTTTTATTTGCAGAAATACATGTATTTACAAAACCAGTACTGATACTATAGAGTGCATGTTATATCATTAATGTTTGATGTAGTTGTGTCATGCGCGGATCCAGAAAATTTTTCCAGGGGGGGGTCCGAAGGATAATTGTGTTTGCCAGGGGGGGTCCGAGGCATATTTTCGATAATTTTACTATGTAAATTTAATAAATTTTCATTTTCCAGGGGGGGTTGGGACCCCCCCGACCCCCCCTCTAGATCCGCGCATGTGTGTGGACCATGAATGAAGTTCTTAACCAATCATGAATGGAAGGAAAAAGTGAGCATCCCCCAGTCTCCATCATTACTTGAAAATACTACAAATAATGAATGGCAGAATATGCAATAAAGAAAAAGGCTTGTTAACTACCATTAAAATAATGGAGTTAGAAATTCCTGTAAATTTACACATTATGTCAACTTTAATCATTATGTTGCTAGATTTTTAGAGGATTATATGGATTATTGTAAATTCTTTTTATTCGTTAAGCCCAATTCTCATGGGAGTTTTTAAAATAGCTGACAACACTTAATCTTACATGCCAAATTGAACTATGACGTTACAGTTTTAAAACAGGAGAAAAATACTCTGCATTTATGATATCAAAATCTTAATCATTCAACAACATTCACTCACTCACTCATTGGATACGCAACAAATATAAATGATGAGTTCTTGATTATATATCCTCATTAAATAATTAAAAAAAATTATAAATAATAATTTGATAAACATGATCAAAGAAAACCCATAAAGCAACAAATTTTATTTTAAATTCAATTTTTATTTTCACGTTGTTGCATCCATTTGCCAATGGTAAACCAAATCGTGTGAATAGTCCGTTGAAAATTTCATACTCGACTTTTGAGAAAGTGAATTCATGATGGTCTTACAAAGAGCTAATGAAAGTGAATATATGATGGTGGTTCGATTAGCTGATGAGTAATTTATATACACGGCGGTCGTGCGTATAGACACTACCAATTTAATTATTATATGCAGCCATTGCTTCAACCACCAAAACGGTCGCACTGTAAATATTTTACATGTACTTTTTTTTTTTACTTACATAAATATAAAAGACCAAGTTGAATTTCGAATATTAAAGAACCAATTAAATCATAACACATTGTAATTTAAGGCCGATGATATATACAAGACCGTCGTGCACATAACTAAGCAAAGTCTATTTACATGACCGTCGTGCAAATAGCTATTACTAAATACAGTGATATACACGACCGTCGTGTGAATTAATTTTTGAAAACAGAGACAAAAATAATGTTATTTATGTCTCTGATGAAAATCTATTTACACGACCGTCGTGTAAATAACTATTGTATGTAGCAAAGATATATACAGGATAATCTTTTTTTAGTAAATGACGATATTATAAAAATGTCAAAGTTTATTTGATTAATAATATAAGATGAAATTTATGTTATTCCGAACCCGACCAATGTGTTTACATCCGCGCAACATGTGTATTTTATAAACTGATTAAACTTTTTGGTAAGCTGATGAATAAAGCACCACACTGAAAAATATTGCCCTTCAATTGTTATAAATTGATTTATTTTAACAAATTGTTGTTGTTCACCTTATTATGATATTAAGGTACAAATCTGATGGGGATAAGTATTTTCTGCTGTAAAGCTGTAATCACTGAAATTTCAGGTATAAATGTCGCTGTGTATAAAAATATAGACATGGGGGTAACAAGTTTTTTCTTTGATTCCTAACACTGAACATATCCAAGGTTTCGTTATGATTATATTTTCTTTATTACCGGAAAACCATTTCTTTCTATTTTTAGTAAATAAAAATTGTCTTGTTTCATATCCAATAATTATATGTACAGTGTACCAGTATACATTATGTATACAGACCTTTTAAAGAATTTAATTAGCAAAATATTTGCATGAAAAAATTTTTGTTACCATTACAGCGAAGTCTTGAATTGCGTGTCACATCAAGCGTGTAAAGCCTTACGAGGAAAGCTTGTGAGAACCGTGTGAAATGTTTCATCGGATTAATGAGAATTCATTAGGAACATTTAATGCATTGAAAACAATAAACATTGTACGTATCTTTTAAACAAACTTGTTTTCTTTTTCAACAAACATATGAATAAGACATATTTAACACAGACTGCAGGTCTATAAAGTTCGTCTTAAGTGTTTCCGTACTGGTACAATATTCAAATACACAATCCATCAACATGTTTTATACAGTTAACAAAATTAGACTTTTATAGAAAAAATCCAAATCAACAATAAGTGGCACTTCGATGTTGAATAAGCATGCATTTTTTTTAAACGATAAGATTGTGTACAATTAACATCCATAATCTTCGAGAGAACATTGGCTAACTGGCTGAACCTGTCAATCAAATTTTGAGTGTTTGATTTCATTGGATGGTCACGCGTGTCTGTTATGTCAACAGCCAATAGAAACAAAGTGATGGTAAAGCAGTCAGAATCAGCAGTATTTGATAGACGTACACAATTTCGAATGATAGGAAACTCAGCAGATAAAAAAAAAAGAGTGAAAAATATATAAAAATCCAATGATTTTACACGTACATGTAATTATTTGACCCTTATCAACTCTATTAACGGAAAATAACAGGTTAAAATATAACAAGTATATGTTTAATCACAATGATTATTTTTTAATGCAAATTGATAGAGCTAGATAAAAAAAATAACTCAATATGAAAAGAAATTAAATAGGGTCATATACAATCACTCGAATATCTCAAAACTCAAATTATGGCAAGTCACAAAATCTACGAAATCAACGATTAAGACGACCTACATGTATATTTCGTTGAAATACGTTACACACCTTATAAAAATCCCTCTTCATCATTTTTATACACTGCATTTAATAATAAGAATTATTCAATATGATCATCTGACTGTCTAAAATTCGGTAATTCAACAATATTTGTTTTTATAGATTCGCGCCCCGTGTGGCTGAATGGTGTTTCGTCATTTAGATGCACCTGTATTTTTCCATGTAGTATAACAGTCACTGTGTGCCCAACTTAACTGGGGATGAAACAATACATTACCGAAGCGTCCGTTGAAAATGACATGCTCGACGGGAATATTTGAATTCTAGACGTTTCGGGACCAAGATGTTTCGGGACCCGGACGTTTCGTGACCTGACAAGATGTTTAGGGACTAGGACGTTTCGGGTCCTGGATCTTTCGGGACTCAGAACAAGATGTTTCGGGACTTATGTAAAATTAATGCTATAAGCATTTAAATGCATGTTCAATGTTATGATTTTTTGTGTGTAAATAAATTATCGATAAAACTTAATAAAACAAAGGAAATGCGGGTAAATTGTACGTATGTGAAGTACTTAATCAGGGATTGTGAGTGATAAAATACATGTTTTTTTCAACATTTTATATCTTTTTTTTTAAATTTTTTGATAAAAAGGAATAAAAATAATGCAGCATGGTGTAACCATGATAACTAGTATAACAAATATGAATGAGTAATAAGAAATATATTAGGTAGATGATAACGCGTGTGTTGACAGGGGGATCTCTTCATTAGTCTCCTCATAATTAACACCTGGGTACACCTATACACAGGTCAGGTTACAAGGTGTGATTTGATTGTTTTTATAACAATTATCGGTAGCCCTCCCTCCTTGAATGTTAAGTGGTTTATTCCCACTTTGCCAAAATTGATTTAGATATCAAAGATGTACACCTTTTACTTGGGGGCTATGGGATTTAATTTAACATTAGGAGTTTTAAAAGAACAAAATTTTTCTCTTGTTAAAACATTCATTGAATTACCAATAGAAGATTCCCTTACCAGATTTAAATAGCTGTGTAATATCAGTGTAAATGTATCAAATTACGGCTGAGGTATAATAAGATCAACAGTTAATATTACTATTCATTTAGAATACGTCTTCATGAATTAATTAAGTATCTAAGTTACATCTTTAATCAAGTCCCGAAACGTCGTAGTGTAAGTCTCGAAAGATCCAGGACCCGAAACGTCCGGGTCTCGAAACGTCTTTTACACCAGGTCACGAAACGTCCGGGTCCCGAAACATCTTGCATCCCTCGACGGTCGTGCGAATAACCGACGAGATAGTAAATACACAACAGTCTTGCAAATAGCAAATAAAAGACGGTCGTGCGAATAGCTGATGAGAGTGAATACACGACAGTCGTGCGAATAGCTGCTGAGAGATTTATATACACGACGGTCTTGCGTATAGACACTACCGTAATTTAAGTGCCATTGTGATAAATTACCCTTATTATCAGCATAAAGTATGAAAAGCTATTCAACACAAACAAGTAAATTACTTCATATCAATACCATAAACATGTATTTAAGAACATTTTCTAATGTGTGTTAGAGTTTAAGGAGTTCCAAATTTTTCTCGATGAATGACTAAATCGCCGACTAAATCATATGATATTTTGGAACATTGAGGGCCTAACGTTATGAGAGGTAATGCAAGCTTACCTTTTTGTCAGGATTTTTAAAAAAAATGACAATTTTCACTTACATGAACGGGATCCTCAGCTGATTTATCCATTCAAATTAATTAAATTTAATTAAAGCCATAGCCGTAGTACAGTAGTATGTCTTCCTACAATCAGCCGTCTGTCACATGACTGGAATCTCGAACCCGATTATTTTTATAAATACCGCAAACCATTTACGACATGGGTTTCCATCCACATTTTAATTTATAGAAGATCTTCTATTTAATTTTCTGTATATATTAACTAAATGCTTAACTATTTAAAAATATATTCTGTAAATCATAATTTAACCAAAAACAACGTATTGCTCTAAATCTTTTAAAGTCGTAAACTAGTTATAGTCTTATTTCTGGCAGCATTGACAAGCTGGTCGGATTTTTTCTGTAAACAACATAAACTATTGTCTATTGGGACTAAAAAGGTTAGTTTTTAATCGACACTCATGGAACATTTGATGATTCATTTCTTTTATTTACGTTCTATGCAGATGTTATGCTGAATTTTCTAGATATTTACATGTTTTTGGTAATGCAAACGTTTGAGCTTTGAGGTAGTGAATTAGCCATTTTGGTCAATGGCTTCAAAGGAAAACCTTGAAATTCATTGCATTTTAATATATAAGGTCAACACTTGTTCCGAATGTTTAAGTGTCATTTTGTTTTGTAAGCTCTATGCAACAAAACGATTGGCATCATCTAATCCCAAGGGCCAAGTACTATAGTATATGATAAAATTGCACTTGAAATAACATGAATTAGGCTAGTGATCAACTGATCATGATGATGCACAATGACATAACTCAGAATTAAGTAGCATTTCATTTCGTATTTAAAGGTATAAAAAATTTCAGTCCTTGAATACTTCTTCAGAAAGTCAAATATTTTTTTTTATTTGTAAAATCTATTACAGTGCAATAGTAAGTTGATTGATCTAGGACTTAATTTACTTACTTTGAATTAAAATTATGTCTTCTTAGAGTAAATAATCAGAGAAATGTTGATCAAACAAATTTCATGTTTCATAGGAATCCCAACCACTTTTATAATGCATGAGGTCATTGACCTTTTAACACGTCCTGAAAGTAGGTCAAGGCTACCATGCATTTGTTTACATCCAAGAGAGATAAAATATGATTTGATTGAATGGTCATCATGCCATCTCTCTCCTCCTTTCAGAATTTTTAATGATATAAAGTTTGGTTATATAAAGCCCTCCTCCAAAAAATACAAAAATTACTAAATTGAAATATTTTTCAAATCTTTCATTGCATGAAAATATATAATAAAATATGAAAGGTAGCAAATTTTTCTCTATTATAATTTGCCCTTTAGCTTTCATGTTTTTGGGGTTTTTTTTTAATTTCAGCTACCAATGTCATTTGGGTGGTCTTTGAATGATGTTGTCACCCAGGGAAATAAGCGCTCCAAAATGTCTCATCATGTACCCACCATAACCAGCTGGGACATCAATGATTCTCTAGCTGCAGATTTTGATGGATCTCTCTCTGGTCTGGGTTCTGAGCTCGGAACAACAAGCTACAACATGAGGTAAATATAGGGCATTTTGTTCCAAGCATAACAATATTACATATTCATCAGTTTGTTTCTTTTTTGAAATTTTAATAGAAATATGTATTTGAAATGCTGTACATGAAGCAATGAAATATGTTATTTGTAGAACATCAGCTACTTAATGTTATTTAAAGTGATACAAGCTAAAGTAGTGTTGCTTGTTTGAATCATTTTATTCGATGGATAATTTTGATATAATGCTTTACTAGTCCGAAATGTGTATGAATTCTTTTGTGCAAGAACAATTATTGCCAACTTCATTAGATTCAAACCAATATTAAACTCAAGGTCTTAAAGTGAAAATCTTTGACCACCAAGCTTGTACTTTTTGCTTCATTGTGCACATGCATGTACTTTTATCAAATTATTCAAGATAATTGGAATAGCAGGGTATTGTAGAAAATGGTAAGTCAAAAATCAATACGTATATGGTTTAATAATTAAACTTTAATTCACTGCATCATGTGCATACAGATGATGTTTGGTATACTCTAGTGATATCTAGTTTCAATGGTAATTAATGAACAGGGTTTGTCAGATTATGATTTTTAAAGCAAAAGGTTTTCAAGAAAGCAAATGGTTTGCTATTGATAAAAGTGAATGTTAATTGCTTAGTTATTTATTACTCTCTTGTAGCATTTCAGTTGCAGATAAAAGATGGACTGATATTCATTAGATTGCCTTTCCATTTACTGTCTGGACTTAAATATACTGTAGATTCCTTATTTTACACAAGTACTTAATTCCGCGATTCAACCTTTTTGCATCATATCCATGAGAATATAAAATCGCGAATGCTGTTTTTTTTATCATAGTTTCATTTAGTTTACATCTGTACGAACAATAAAAGAGAGATTTTAAAATATGCTAGATGTGCTTCTCGCGATTTTACTCAGATATTAATTCCCTGCGTTTAATTAGGAATCTACAGTATCGTATAACTTTTTCTGTGGGGTGATTTATAATTTTTTATGGCTAAATTTTGTGGCATTATAATTAAGGGAAAAAATATTGCAAAAAGATTTGTTGATATTCAAACTCTTATAGTCATCAACTCAGAATACAAAAATTTAAAAGCAAAAATAATTTTTTTTTTTTGGAATCAAGTTGTAAAAATGTTCAGCTACAGAAAAGAAGAGTTAGGCCATCCTTAAAAAATTGTTTGTTTGGAATTGCCGCCTGGAGGTTTCAAGACCCAGGAGGGAGGGAGGGAATTTTTTTTTATATTTCAAACTTGAAGTTTAACTAATTAAAATTTGGTAAAAAATTAAATTCTCCATATAAAAAAAGTTCCTTTAGTTATTTTTTGCGTAAAAATTTTTATCAGCGGGGGTATTTCAATGAGGCGGAAGGCAACTCCAAACAAACAATAATTTTATTTTGGCCATATACAAGTATTTTTATGGATAAGTTATAGATCTGTTGACATTTTTGTGAATGATTATTTGTCATTAAAAGTTTTCAAACAGAAATTAAATGAATATTCAGGAATACTTTGTGGTGATTGGAAATCATACATATATGTTTCTAGTATGTTACGCTGTGTTAAAATGAAAGAATCATTTCATGCTTCTATGAAACCTGTACGGAATTTAAGTGTTAAATCTGTGTAAATTTGCAAGTATATTTTGTCCTTCAGTGAAGCTTTGCTGGCATTACCTGTTTTCAAATCAGAAAATTTGGACAATGGGTAAGATGTGTTCTCAAAAAAAGGTAAACTTTATCTCTCAAAAAAGGTACCTTTTTTCTGTTAGTAAAAACAAAAATAGCAAGATGTTTACAGTCACATTGTATGTAATTATTATATAATCTCTAAACAAAGGTACCATCTTTCAGAAAAGTTTTTGTTTTCAAGCAGTGGTAGTGCAATGGTTCAGGAGAAATTATTACAGATAACTGGGGAAATATTAAATGAGCAATTTTGGTGTTGATCATGGCAGGATATCTTGCTTTTCTTCTGGAATACTTTTTATTTTTGGACTTTTTGTTAGCTTTCAGTACATTCTTGGGGCAGCTACCTCTCCTGCAGTCAAGTTAAATGAGGAGACCTTGACCTACTTAAATCAAGGTCAGTATTAAATTTAAATGGAATAAGATACATAAAAGAAATACATGTACATGTGAATTATTCAGTCCTTTTTAAATTGAAATGTATACTTTTAGTATTACAGTACTTAAGTAGTGAAAGTTCTGAAATTAAGAATTTTTAAAGTTCTTCTCTAAAGATAACAAATTTAGAAAAGAGGAAATTATGATTGTATGTTTGGAAAAATCTTCAAAAATCTAGCTACAATGCCCCAACTTGACATACAACTTGCCATAGAACTATGCAAACATCCTGAGATACATACGACGTGTAGATTCAATTTTTTTTTGAACTGTGTACCCCAACCCCCTCCCCCTTATTCAGAGTTTGAAATATAAAAAAAAAATTAGATGGGGATGAAGAAGTATTACTTGAGTTGTTGAGCTTTGTGACCGAATGGACATTGTTATCTGCATCTTACAAAATTAACATAATTTGAATTTATGAGCTGCATGTAGACCATACAGCTGTTAAATGAAATAAATTTCCCATATTTTTGTCAAACCAGGAAGACAAATATTTACGCTTTCAATAAATAACTTTTGTGATGTAATGATGTTTCCTCATTTAGAAAGAGTTATTTTTTCCTACAGGACAATCTTATGAGATCAAACTGAAGAAACTGGGCGATCTGTCTGATTTTCAAGGAAAATATCTCAGAGTAAGTACATGCATGATTTATACAAGAGTCCTATTGTGTGTAAAACCTGCTTCTAAATACATGTAAATTGCATATGCACACTTGCCTTGTTTTTTGAATATGTAAATCATAAACACCCCTGTTAGTTATGGACTTAAGGTCATTGAATTGACAAGAGGTAATTAAAATATGATCAGACAATTAAAGAAAATGGGTACATGAAAATAATCATGTTTGCATATACCGTATTTTTCGGACGAATCGTCGATGCGGACGACTAGTCGAATTGCTCATTTTTAGCCAAAATTTTAACAAATTCCTACGATACGTCGATTCAGACGATACGTCGATCTTATCACTTCTAAATGGCGTATAAAACTGCAGTAACATTATCAGTGTATGATGCCACGATGTCCCCGATATTGCTACCAATTATTATTAATGATTGACATTTAAACAATTACGCTTTATACTTATGCATCATATTTTCAAATACCGGTAACATCTATATAGTCGCTTGCACTGTAAACAATTCCCGATATCGCGTGTTATGCAAGTTGTATGAGAGTAAACTAAACTTACTTTGTCAGAAATATTTTATTCCCTTAAAATAATTATCCACTCTGACCATCGCCAGTGTATTCGCCATTACGTAACCAGCCACCTGTTGACTCGGCGCGTGGTCAATGTTTGTTTAACAATTTCCGGTGTCAGAAGCATGCACCTGTCTCGTGTCGGACTTCAAAGGGGATCTCAAGTGCAGAAAGCTTAGCAATTACTATGATTTGATGAAACTTGTTTACTTTGTATACAGTAATGCAGTTACACGCTATTGTTTTACATAGACACTGTTAGAAATAGATCGATCATTTGTACGACTTGATAATGACGATATACGACATACATACGTTTCCTAAAATTTTTATTTAACAACAATTAAAGAATTGGACAATAATTAATCAATGAACTTTAATCACTCTTATAACGGTACTCTTTATATACACAGGGAGTGAACACGCCGTATAGATCTTAGTCTTAGGGAATGATTATTACATAGCACAACCGATGTCAGCCTACTGTATAAACATTAGTATTGATAATTGCCGATTACGTATTTTAAGATTGAATTTGACCATAAAATATTTCTTATTTATACTTTCCACTAACAACTCTTTACTAATAAAAAAATAAAACTTAAAAACATTCCCCGGACTTACTGCAATAATTTTTTCCATTCAAATTTGGTTTCAATTTTACTGCGCAATGTTATCTTCCCATTAGTGTCATATATGGAACCATGTGACGATGTGTTTATAAAAACGGAACGGTAAAACTTTTAATTGATTAAAGACATGTACCATTTTTTTAATTACCGTTATTATAATGTATACTGGTGTTAACAAATGAGTGAAAACGATAATTAATAAAGATGAACGATGAATTCAACAAGGTAATTTCCAATCACACAGCCAACTCAAGATGATTAAAACCAAGATTTTTAATGCTATTTTTAACAATTTTCTGACCTCAAGCCTTAGACAAGTCGATTTAGACGATAAGTCGGGTGCTCTGCTTCAGAGAAAAAAAATACCGACTAATCGTCGGAAAAATACGGTACATGAAAATATATATGTTTGCATATACATGTATATGAAAGTATTCATGTTTTTTCATATCAAAACTGCTGAAAGCATTTTTCATACAGAAAATGATAACTCCATCAACTGTCCTGTTGTTATTTTTTCAACTTGTGCCTCCAAATACTAGGTACCTGGTATATCAAATAAGAGTCCAAACTGTCGTAATATCAGTCTCACCTTGTGATTTCCATGCTTTATATTATGCAGTATGCATTATTCAGAATCCAATCTACAATGCTTTGAATAAAGAAATATAAGAGGAAATGACACTACTTATGGAATGCATGATGGGTAAGCAAATCCTTAATGTGTGTTTCAGAGCGTTGTCAAGATTTGTTTCCACGAAAGGCGGCTTCAGTACATGGAAAGGGAGCAGATCGACAGCTGGCGCAATACTAGACCAGGGGAGAGAATCTTGGATATTGGTAAAAATCAGCTATAGTTGGTGTTTATTGAAAATTGAAGATGAAAACATCTTCTTTATGAGATAGATATGCTTTATTAAGGGATGTGACTTTTCTGCTGAAACATGGATATCTGCACATTTTGAGAGTCAAAATTGTAATTCTTGAGATCAGTGCAGACATCTGACTAATTTGATTTCCATCTATTTCTTCCTTAACTAATCATATCCCTGTTTATTAATCAAGTTTGTTGATGAATGTTAATTCATTTTTAAAAAAAAGTTTTATTGTGAGGTGATTTCTCAATTTTTAATCTAAATTGTTAATATTAATATAAAATGTTGTAAATTTTGAATGAACTGGATGTTTTTTCATTCTTCCTTCCAGATGTTCCATTGTCCTATGGATTAGTCGATGTCAACATTGACAGAGAATGTTTGAACGGGGCAGAGTTTATTTGGGATCCAACGAAGGAGACTGGTGTATATGTCAGGGTTAACTGTATCAGTACTGAGTTCACAGCCAAAAAACATGGCGGAGAGAAGGGAGTGCCATTCCGTTTACAGGTGGAGTCATATACGTATGAGGATAGGGACAACAAGCTGATTCACTGTGGCTCTTGTCAGATTAAGGTCTTTAAGGTATGTAAACAACAAGGAAGCAAAAATTGTGTCTGGTTTTGCCCTTAAGTTTTAAGCTATTTCATTGCGCTGTACAGAATTCTTCAAACATTGTGTTGTTTTGGCCTTAAGTTTCAGGTGTTTTTGTTGTGTTATGCAAAATCTATCAAACATTGTCTTGTTTTGCCTTTGAGTTTTCAAGTTTTTTGTTTATTTGTGCAAAATTCCTCAAACCTTTTTTATGCCATTTTCAGCCGAAAGGAGCTGATAGAAAGCATAAAACAGACAGGGAGAAAATGGACAAGAGAACAGAGGCAGAAAAAGTAAATTGCTTTGTAACAAAACCAAAAACTGAACAGATATTATCCATTGATATGCAAATATCATTGGGTCAGATGTTTTTTATATTTTGGATCAATAATTATAAAATGTGTCATTCAAATATATTTTCCAATACTTTTCTTTTATTAGGAAAAATACCAGCCATCATATGAATGTACAGTTTTGACAGAGGTGATATTGACTTCTCTTTATTTTTTCTGTGTGGTTAAAAATTTGGAAAACTGTAACCATGCATTGTTTCATTGATATTCATTGGCATCAGTTTTGGTGGATTCAGAAATATAAACAATTTTGAGTATTGAATTCATAAATTGGTTATGCATATTAAAAAAGTTTCTTATTTTGATCTACATTTAATTTTTTGATTTCTTGGACTGCCTCAACAATGAAATCCACACAAATTGGTGTCCAACAAATAAAATGAAACATTTTCACCAATTCTATTTCATTTGATATACATATATATTTAAATCTATTTCATCACTTAATTATTTTTTTGTTTCATGTTTTAGTATGAACACTTTTTTCATGTGTTTTGATAGGTTCCCTTGGATCAAGTTGCTAACATTGCCACTCCTAGTGTTAGTGTTAAATCTCCAAACAACTCTTTTGCCAATCTTACACAGAGCTTCAGTGACATGCATGCTGGGTAATGTCATCTATATTTTCAGAAGTACTGTAAACCAACTTTAATTCAGGTCTGAGAAATAGTTGTTATTTTTGATTACCACCTGGTTGCTAAGATTTACACTCACAAACTCACTGCTTAGAAATACAAATGCATAAAAAATACCATGTAAATGCTTAAAGAATACATGTGAATGTAAAGAAGCCTTAATGATGGACCATGAACTACTGAGACATCTGCGAATTCAAATGAAGTAGTCAACAATTAAAGTTGGTTTACAATATTCTTCTTCTTTAAGTTGTTTATTTATACTGGGTGCACTTTTAATTAAGAGGCTAAGCTGAGTGGCTGCTCTCTCATTGTTAGATGATGAGACAATTACTTCATGCAATATAATTATTTCTCCCTTGTGTATTGATTCTACCTATTTCATTTAACTGATCTAAATGCCATAACTCAAGTTTTGTAGTGTGTCTCATGGGACCCTTTATCACAGATCCCTAACATTTCATTGATTTTTGAATCAATAGATCACCCATCCAGAAGAAACCCCAAGCAGATGATGATGACGATTCTTCAAGCGGTAATGGCGGGTCGGGTTCTAGCAAGAAACTCAAGTCCTCCTCATCCAGTGATGACTTGAACACTGCAGTCAATTTGAAAGGCGTATGTTTTCAGAAATTTGAGTAAATTCTCCTTTAACAACAAGATTTTACTGTGGCCATGCAATTTTTCTAATCAACCATTTGTACATTTTATTTTTCTATTCAATATGTTGACATGAATTCAAGAGATATTGAAAACCGGAGCAAATTCTGCTTAAGAAGATTTTACTACCATTCAACTTTTCTCTGAAACCATTTGTACTTCTCGTTTTCTTTCCAATAAGTTAACATGAATGTGAGATAAAGTTTATATCCAAGTAGAAGGAAATTGGTAGCCATAGTAATGCAGCCATGTTTATCGCTGGTTTCTGATGAGTCTTTTTTTACTGTTCTTTAACACAGAAAGCTTTGACCTGTGATGCCTGTGCACCCGAAGTAACAGCCTGGTTACAAGCAAACAGATTTGGCAGCTACAAACAAATATTCCAGAACTTTTCAGGTATTTTAAATGTTAAAGTTTACTGTCAAACAGAAAACAATATGCTTTCATTCTGTACAAAAACTACTTTGCACAGAGCACCATATCTAACTGTGCAGAACCTTGATGTTTCAGCACAGCATAAACTTAATTTTAAGCTTGATGTACTTAACATTGCACTATAATGTCAATAATTAATTAGGGCCCCGCTCTGCGGGCGCCCTATAGTGATCAGTCTGTCTGTCTGTGTGTCCGTCCGTCCTTCCATCCGTCTGTCCATCCGAGATGGGTTGTCCGGAGCATATCTTCTCTCCCCTTGGCCCAATCTGGCTTATACTTCACCCGCAGAGTGCCTTTGGGTAAAGGGTGTGCAGTGACCTTGAACCATGTTTCTAGGTCTAAGGTTAATTTTCAATTTTCAAGGTCAAATGTGAAGGTCATAGCAGAATTATATGAAAAATCCTTGTCTGGAGCATATCTTCTCTCCCTTTGCTCTATCTGGCTCATACTTCACCCACATGGTGCCTTTGATCAAAGGGTATGCATTGACCTTGAATGATGTTTGTAGGTCAAATGTCAAGGTCATATTGGAATACTTTTTAAGAGCATATATATACTCTCCACTTAGCCCTATTTGGCTAATACCTTACTTGAAAAAAGCTTTATGGTTAATGGCGTGCAGTGACCTTGAACCAAGTCAATGTGAAGGTCATAGCGGATCTCTTTATAATTAGTTTTAGAATGTAGATTATTTCCCATTTGCTTTATCTTACTCAGATTGAACAAAAATGCCTGTATGTAAGTGGTAATGAGATTGAATTAGAAGTTCTATGCCAGCTAGAAAATTTCCAAGTTATAGGTCAAGGTCAAAGCAAAATTCTCTGAAATTCTTTTCATCCTATTGTCCATTATTTAAGCAGGGCCCTTTGAGATGGTCACCATCTCAATGTTGTCTAGTTGAATTTGTATTGGATAATGCAACAATATTATAAATTGATAACAAGTATGAGTCATAGACATGACTAATTTGTAGTAGAGTGTCAACAAAGATCAGACTGACAACTATTA
>WFKH01011801.1:36483174-36494896 GCA_016163765.1 Magallana hongkongensis
ATCACAAAGCACACTGCCACTCGACAAACATTTTTATTAAAACTTTGGAAACTCAAAAGGGAAAACATTTTTTCGACTTTTCCAAAATTTGTTTTACAAAAATATGCTCCAATTTTCCTCTCCAATTTGTTACTAAATTGTTCATTATCACTGATAGTTACAGGTAGTGTCTATTGTTTTTTAGCATAGAATTTAGATTCCTCTTTGGAGGTTAAATAACATAGGTCCCTGTTTCATGTAATATTTTTCAACTTACAACAACAGAATTCATGTCTATTTAGATCGAAAGAAATTTTTTCCATCATTTTAGTGTAAATCAATCATGTTAACTTTGAACAAGATATTCTTTTTTAAAAACTTTATAACAAAATGGCATTGTTATGTTTTTAGAAGATGGGTGAAGGCTTTTAGAGATTATGAATGTCTGTCATAATGCCAAGATTTTTACTAAAAAATGGGAAAATTTACACATATTTAGTAAAAATGTGTGTAGTTTTGTTATTACATGCATTTAACATATGTTCAAATATTTAACAGCAGAATTATTTCATGTCATTTACATGGCCTAGCTTTTTGTTGCATCATCATGTAGAAAGCAGGGGCTTGTTTCATTTTGACCATTTTAAATAAAGATACATGTACATGTATTTAAAATCACACAAAAATCCCATTGTTGACGATATGAATTTTTCCATGTTGTCATTCATATATCCTTTTTATAAATTTCCATACAGATTGAATAGTTATAAGATGTAGTGTGTTTCAGTAAATATTTAGTTTCAATGTGTATTTTTACATGTATTAGGAAATATATATAAACTAAGGTTAAAATTGAATCACCGTGACTTGATGTACATGCCAGTTACAGAAAAAAAAAATGAATTCAAACTGCTTTATTTTAAATTGATTTTTTTTTGTTCAAATCAGAAAGGTTTGTTTTAAAACAATTACAAAAACAAAAATACATGCTTCTTGGATCAATTTATTGTAGCTTTTTATTCTATTGTGACTTGTGATGCAATGAACATGAATTTTCAATTTGATATAAATCAAATTGTATGTAATACTGTTAACCAACTTTTATTCGAGTGCGAGAAATTTTCATGAGATTTGCAAGAGCATAGTTGTCGTGAATTTTTCTCACAGCGAACCAGCCCTCAAATGCATCTGGTATTTCATTTTCCAGTTCATACACATCTTGATTGCGAAAATAAGTCGCAGCGAACCAGCGTATCTCTGTAATCTGCAAAATAAAGTCGTTGTGAATAAAAGTTGGTTTACAGTACTTTGATATGAAGTACAGAATGCCTCATGTTTTAAATTGGGGTTTTATTCTTCAATCATGTTTTTGTATATGTATTTGTAAATATGAGTATTGTCTTGTGGTAGCTGCTTTTATTTTGATTTTTTTTAAGGTTTAAAAATCCAAAGGTTACACCTGAAGTTGGATAGTAAATTACATTGGAAACTGTAACAAAGAACTATGGATAGGTTAATTTTGGCTTATATGTAAGTGACGCTACTAAAAATATATTTGGAAACGGATGTGCAAGAGTTTAATTAAGAAATGTTATATTGCTTTCATGCATGGAAACTCCCAGAGGACATTTTGATCATAAAATGATAAAAAAGTTTTTTTCAAGCTCAGTATAATCCATCTTTTAAGTTTGAGAATTCCATATCCAGAAACTCAGATTTGTTTCAATGGGGTCGAAATTATTAGCATTTAAAAAAAAAAAGGATGTTATTTACATTTTTATTATGATTATTATTTTTTGAAGCAATTATTTTTTTAAAAAAGAAATAGGATATGTTTATGTTTTTGTGTTCATAATATACATGTAGAATTTCTTTAGAAAGTATTACAACTTCATATTCATCATCACATTCAAAGTGTCTAAAATTTGATTATAAATAATAGTTTGTATCTGTTGTTTGATAAATACATATACCGTATATATATATGTGTAGATTTCGTCATCCTAAATCTTTTTTCCTTGATTTGTTGGTAATTTCTATGTACATGTATGCATCCATTTCAGGGTATCTGGATTTTGGCAATAAGCACTTGATTGGTTTTTAAAAAAAAATATATATAGGAAAAATTAGTAAAAACAGCCATTATAAAAATATTTCAACATTTTGGATATTTTTTCAGTTTTAGAAAACTTCTTTATTATGATAAACTTAAGGTTGATGACAGAACTTTTTCTAGAATACTGTGCTTATATCAATTAAGGTACCCCACTACACCTCGACTGATACTTTTTTAGACACTATGTCACAAGATGGCGATTTAAATGTTTTGTTGAATTGTTTTTATCAATCAGTTTGGTTGAATATTGTCATAGCTCAGTGGTTAAAGCACCAGGCTTGTGAACCGCAGATCATGAGTTCTAATCCACTTGGGGCTTTTGTTCATATTTACTGAATTAAATTTTTGAAAATATAATTTTTTATTCAAAATTGCACATTTTTCTGCCTATTTGACTTCTATACTTCTTATCCACCATGCTGTCTATCATAATCAAGTAAATAATTTTCTGCTGATTTGAGAAACTATTTCAAGGTGTAGTCATCCACCTTAATATTAAAGTGTCCTTTTTTCAATATTGGTTGCCACACAAACAAAACATGACTGCTCAGATCATAATATCTGTTCTATTTTATGATTTGATTTTACATTTAAAAGTTGTAGAACAAGTTGATTTTCTTTAAAATGGATTAAAGGTTTTGTGGGAGGGGTGTTCATAAGAATAATTTTTGTACTTGTGTTAAAAATTATCACATGAATCAATTTTTGTTATTCAAACTCGGAACACATACATATTTACGGACATCCATTCTTGTTTGAAACATCACATCTAACACCCTTTATTTGTCTATCTATGAGGGTTGCGACAATTACCAAAATCTGTCATACAGATATATTTTTTACTTATTTTACGTTTTCTTTTTCTGTTTTTCTGTGTGAAATGTGTACTTTCATACTGTTAGATTTCCCTACTGTATACAAGCACCTGTTAAACGAACCGAACCGAAACAATTTTTTTTTTCTTCTCAAAACTGAGGGGAAAAGCTGGAGAGTTTTTGTGTTAGATTATCAACAGGGATAAAATGATGTAGTTGAGTTGATAAAGATAAGACAAAGCTATAGTCCTCAGTTAGGCTACTCGGGCATTTTGCTAGAAATTAAAATTCTGAAACAATTGCAGATATATTTTTCATGAAGCTCCAGTTCCTTTATTTTTTTTTTTTCATTTTCTAGAGACAAGTTGCAAGCCTAGTGATTCTTGAAAATAAAAAAAAAATATGTGAGAATGAGAGTTTTTTGAAGAAAAAAACCTGCTTACTAACAAGCACTGGTACTGGAACTTGCATAAATTTTATTTTATCATGTTGTTTGATAGTTCAAAGTAATTATTTTTTTTGATTCAGTTTAGTCAAATCAGGAAAAATATTTTTTTGCTTGATATGCCCAACTGAATTGGTTTGGTTTGGTTTTTTTTTTTTTGAAGTGATTCATATCCAGTATACAAGGGAAGACACTTCTTGTTTTTCAGGATTAACAAATTGTACTTAATATCATTGATGGGATGACGGATATTATTTTTTGTTTATGAAATTAACACCTTTTTTGGAGCAATGCTTGCAATAACCACCATTGAAAACTATAGCATTATGTCTGTGTTTTTATTAAATCAATGTACGTCAGTTTTGATGACAAGCATGTACAGAAGCCTTTCTCCACATCAATCCATACGGCTGGGTCTATTTTGTTTTTCTGTTGTGAAGAAGCTAGTAAACCTTAAAGAGGAAAGCAATAGAAACAATTTCTTTTATATTGTTGATGTCACATCTGTTAAGATTTTGATGTAAAATATAAGTATGAAACAAACAAAATGGTTGTTATCTTTTTCCAACCAGAGGGAAATGATTCAGTAAGTTGGTGATTTAGTGCAACTTTAATATAGAGTTAACGCCCTTAGTATCGATGAGAGAGAGAGAGAGGAGAGAGAGAGAGAGAGTTATCATGTTATCGTACACAAGTAAACGAACAAGATATGTATATAGTATAAACTACGCCTGGCGTAGAATTTTAGAATTCATTAAAACGTATTAATTAATTAATTTTAAGCTCACTTGAGCTGAAGTATAAAATTTTTACAAAAGTATTGAAACACAGATTTAACAACAAAGTTCCAAAACTTAAAGACATTTCTACACATGTATCGTGAAAAAAAAAACCCACTACAAATTATGTTCGTAGAATTCCAGGTATGATACAAAAACGAGAGAAGATTAACAGGTATGATAAAAATCTAAGAGAATTTTTTTTAAGGTAAGCACTAAAAGTTAACAACAAAATAATGCGTTTGCAGAGCTGAAGGAAGAAATCAAAAGTCTATTTCTACATGTAACAATTTGTAATGCATGTAATAGTCATATTAATGTCAGCTAAAAAGTTTATAATATGCAGTTATAAAATTAGTTACTAGCAATACCTCTGAAGAAAATTTTGACCAGGGTGTGTTACATGTATGTACATGTAATCCTTATCATGTTATCGTACACAAGTAAACGAACAAGATATGTATATAGTATAAACTACGCCTGGCGTAGAATTTTAGAATTCATTAAAAAGTATTAATTAATTAATTTTAAGCTCACCTGAGCTGAAAGCGCAAGTGAGTTTTTCTGATCCCTTTTTGTTCGGCGTCCGTCTGTCCATCTGTCTGTCCGTCCGTCCGTAAACTTTTTACATTTTCGACTTCTTCTCCAGAACCACTGGGCCGATTTCAACCAGAAGAGAAAAACTCTAAAAATCTTCTCAAATACCATTTGGCCAGAAAAGCTGTTACATGTGTGGAAGCATCCTCAGATAGGGTAGATTCAAGTTTGTTCAATTTTTACATAGGAATATATAGAGAAAAATAAATCTTTAAATTCTTCTTCTCAAAAACCAATCAGCCAGAAAAGCTGTAACTTGTGTGGAAGCATCCTCAGGTAGTGTAGATTCAAGTTTGTTCAAATCATGATCCCCAGGGGTAGGGTGGGGCCACATGGGGGTCGAATTTTTACATAGGAATATGCATAGAAAAATCTTTAAAAATATTCTCCTTAAAAAACCATTTGGCCAGAAAAGCTGTAACTTGTGTGGAAGCATCCTTAGGTAGTGTAGATTTAAGTTTGTTCAAATCATGATCCTCGGAGGTAGGGTGGGGCCACATTGGAGGGGGTCAAATTTTACATAGGATAAAAAATTAAAATTATTCTGAAAAACTCAAGTGTAATAATATATGGTATTACTTGTATGCAAGCTTCTTGACATATTGTTGATTCTAAATTGTTAATAATGTGGCCCCTGGACAATTATTGGGCCCCATAAGGGTTCAAAGTCTGATGTATTGTTATTTATATATGAGCAATTGTTTAAGATATTCTTGAGAACTGCGATGCTTAATATGTGATATGGCTATGAAATCATTCTGTTACAAAAGGGGTTCAATGCTTAACATAAGAATATCTGGAGAAAAATTTGAAAATCTTTTTATACAGGATCTATTCTACTACAGTGCCCAGATATTTTGTGTATTGTATATGACTCCATAAAGCTGATTTTATTATGGCTATTGTTGCTCAGGTGAGCGATGTGGCCCATGGGCCTCTTGTTATAAAAATTTAGAATTTTGCGTAATGATCTAAATGTATTTACATTTTCCCCACGAGGGGGAATCAAGCCGGTTTGATATTCAATTTGTGTCGTACACAGCTGTTGATATGACTTATCTTCTGTAAAAACCTGTCCATTAAAATAACTCCGATACACATCTGCCGCGCTTGTCTATCATTCAAATCTACTCCCATTGACGGATGTGAATTGCGATTTTTTATTGCCAAAATAAAAAAAAAATGAAATAAAAAAATAAACCCCTTTAATGCCCACTGCCTGCGCTATCGCAGAGTCCCAGCGCCACTGTTCCGCGGGGGTTCGAGGTTCCCCTATATACATTATACCGATCCACTGATCAAACACACTTTAACTTCATTTCAGAAAAAGGACCCATACACTTTTAAAATCTGAGTAGCGATAAACTTTTAAGTAAATATGGAAGAGAGTGTAAGAAGAAAGGCATTCCATTACGGACGCTAATACACAAAGCGAATTGTTTTCTTCTAAAGCAAAAACACCTTTTTGGCGATCTATCCAACACTTTGCTAAAAGACATGGAAGATTATCGTCCGAATTATCAGATGAGTCTTTGGGTGAAGGAAGTCGTATGGATTGTTTTGTGATAGGAAGTTATCACAGTACTTCGCCAGGATTTCATACAGGTAAATGTGGGTTGTTTTTTTTGGTCGAACAAAAATTTAATTGACTTTACTCATCTCTCTCTCTCTCTCTCTCTCTCTCTCTCTCTCTCTCTCTCTCCAGAACTTAACAATAATCTTTTTGAGGCATACCCTGTAACTATAATTATTCCTAGTTTTATTTCAGTTTTGAAAAGCAATGAATATACATAATAACCATTTTACATTTGATTATCTAGCACCATCTTAATTTGCTTCATTACACGTGAAATGAACGATGAGATTACTAATTCGTGTAAAGGGCAAAAATAAATACGGAATGTAGTACAGGGGTTTCCGATATCCGTCTCTTTTATTTTCTTACACGTAATCATTGACCTTTACTTTTGAATTTATTTGATCATTAGTTTCAAGATTGCCATAGGCAAGAGCATGGAATAGAATCCACACTGTGGCAGCTGTGGTTTGTTGTTTTTAAATAAGAGAGAGAGAGAGAGAGAGAGAGAGAGATTGATTGATTTAAATTAACCAACTTTTTTCCATAAAAAAGTATAAAATCTTTACAAAAGTATTGAAACACAGATTTAACAACAAAGTTCCAAAACTTATAGACATTTCTACACATGTATCGGGGAGAAAAAAACCCCACTACAAATTATGTTCGTAGAATTCCAGGTATGATACAAAAACGAGAGAAGATTAACAGGTATGATAAAAATCTAAGAGAAATATCTGACAACGTAGTAGTTTCTAACGTTAACGGACCTTAGCACCATGGCAATGCAGATCTCAGGACACGAGAAAGTCACCTATCTTCGCACTGCTTAAAAGATTGAGTTTAATTGCAACCAAGTTACATCGGTAAAAGTTAATAAACGCCCATTTATAACCTCTACCGGAACCCGGGCTTAGACATTTTTGCGCTGGTTGACAGGTTTGTGGATGGACCGGGGCCAACCCGAGGTCCCAAAAGAATTTATCTGTGGCATGGCCCGCTCTTTTTAAAAAGAGATAGCCTTGGTGTTTCCGTGGAGAGATACTATTGACAAACATCCCCCCTAATTATACAGTCATTATCCTTGGGTATCTGCTTTGGTGTGCTGTTTTCTTCGAATCTTCGAAAATTTACGGCTACAATACAATGTACAAGTATAACACGGAGTTTCCATAATTCAGCTTTGTGTTTTATATTTTTTATTTCAGAACAGCGACTCGTTTGCAGGTGGATATTTAAAATGATGTATACCTCATAAAAAAATTCAATATAACAGCACTTTTTATTCATTGGATGACTTAATGGTGGAAGAATGGGATCTGCAAGTACCAAAGCACGTACGTTTTCCTTTCAATTTTATTGTTGTCTTTTATGCAATTTTTGCAAGATTTTGAAAAAAAAAATGTTAATTAAAACAACTTAACATGGAAATATATTCTTGGACATATACTTAAAAGAATGAACGTTATTCCTATTTTTCTCTTCGATTTGTTTTATTTATCAAAATAATATACATGTAATTACATGCAATATTATTTAATGAAGCTCCTTTGCGGGTATAATAAGTCGGTTTAAGAAGGTGTCCAATTTGTCGAATCTATAGCATTTCAAACAACGATGTTTGAGATTTCTTACACAAAAAACCCACTCTTGGCAAAATATCATTTCTGCTTAATTTCAAATCCTAGAGTTTTAGTATGAAAATAGCTGTATAACGATATGCATTACAGGCAATGAAATGCCAATACAATCATAAACAGTGTATTTCTTTGCTCGGCTCTTCGGAGACTTCTCCAGACTTAATGGATTTTGAAGTTTTCGTTTTACAATTCTTAAAATAACAATTTATTTTCTCTGTGCGACGGGCCAAATCATTCTACAGTTAACAGGCGCATTGCATATTGACAGGGTGGGATATTATGGGGGTGCTTTCGAGCTAGACTCACGTGTTTAGTGATATTGTGTCCTTGTATGGTATTAAACAAAACGTGTAGAGAACCTTGTTCTGTAGAACAAGATCATCATAATATAATCTCTAATAGCTTGTGTAGTGTGTGCACAATGCGTCTTGTAATTGAATTCGGAGTGAATGAACCCGTGATGGATGCCTCGAGTACTATCAACCTGACACCTTTTGTCAAATCAAATCAAGCCTTGATAATCCAGGATTAATATATTGAAAAGACTGAACAATGTGTAAGAAAATTGTTTTTGAGAGGACGCACAATTGCTACTAAAAAAATATAATTATGATCACCACCGTTCAATATTCGTTTAGACATTCTGCCATCACATCGGTAACCTGACAAGCAATAAAGTTCGTGTGTTAATAATTTTTACTGAAAAAAAAAAACAGATTAAACACAAAACTTATGTATTTCTGAAAGAATTTTATTCCAGGGATAAAACGGTCTAGATTTTTTTGTTGACGGACTATTTTTTTTTTATCTAGGGCAGCCGTTGGTGCAGTTTTCCGCGGAGTCTGCGGATTTCGCCATTATCAGCTCGTGGTCCTCCAAGACTTCACCTGGCCGAGTCCACGTCATCAATGTACCAAGTGAGTACGCCTCTCCCTCCCCAAGCTCCAACTCCACAACCTCTTCAACCTAAAGGACTTTGTATTGCTTGATATTTAAGACCGATTAATGACTTACTAGTAATGCCATCTGTCGTTTCGCAGTCACAGAAGTATTGTTTTTGTAAAGGCCACAAATATTCTCTGTATAAAAAGAGTGAAAATAATTTATATTCACGAATTCAACGGGATTACAGCATCTGATATTCGCGAACTCCAGCATGTGGGACAAACACTTATACTTACGAGTTCAAAAAAATCAGAGATATTTGAGCATTCCTTATTAAAGAGATATTTTCTATAGGTTCAAAAGCATGATTGAATAAAAGCATGATTAACCCAACCTGATAATTGGAAGCTGATTTCAGACTAGAATTGTCCAAATAACGAAGGTGATGTTTAAAACAAAGAACTATTTATATAATTAATACAGGCGTGGAAGGATTTCTTTCTTATGTGTACAATGTCAGAATCCTCTCCTGTGATTTATGATAATGACGATGCAATATTGTTTAATTAATGTGGTTTGCACGTTAACTGAATACATGCAATGTGAATCCTTATCCTTATATATATGACTGTGCCTAGAAGTCCACTGCAATTCCTTTTTAAAGCCCATTCAACTGAAATGTATAATCCTAAGAGCTTATACCGAAAAGATATTAGACTTATAAAAACCGTGCCTTGAAAATTAAAAATTAATCAGAATTGAGGACCATCGGGGTGCATATACAACAACCAAATGAAAATGACCAGCAAAATTAAAAGAATATTTATTTTAGATTAACCAAAAGTTTTTCATATAAAAAATTTTGCTTACTCACAAGACTACATTTTCTTTGCGAAATGAAGTTTTTAGACGTTTCCAATGATTTCGATCCCCACAAAGGGCCTTACTCGATTTAAAGATAAGTAAATTAATCCTATTGTAAGTAAATTTTGAATTAAAACTTAATAAATCGCCACTGACCATGTAACTTCTAGTTACTTCTCAGTTACTACTCACCGGGACTTTAGACGAAATGTGAAAACAGAAAACCTAGGATCAGAAAATGTGTAATTGTTTAACTGGATAATTGATATCAATGAATACCTTGGAAAGAATCCGCAAGTTATTGGCCCCTAAACTGAAAAACAATAGCTGCAAAGGTATGTAAAGAGGAATTTTGTGTCGGTGGTATCCAATGTTAATTAAAATGGAATCCCAGTATCATATTATCAAAATTCAGGATCATTTCCTTCGCAGTGACCACGTTTAAAAATTGATAATCATAATTTTGGCTGTAAATGAATTCAATATTTTTGGTATCATATTCATAATTGTCATGTATTTTCTCCCAGCTAACGTCTTTTATATGAGTTAGCTTATTTATTACTGTAAAGGGGTTTTTCAGAACTTTTGGTTATGGAATTCACTGCTTATTTTGAGTTATAGATATACTCAAACACAAAAACCCGAATGAATTTAGATGTGTAACATGGAAAATTAAGCCTTCTCTCTTTAACGTTCTGTCCACGTTTACTGGTAAGGAGCTCAACTAAAATCCCCTTTTTGGTTATTTAAAGGGTGAATTATAGAATAAGTTTTCCAATATTGTTCTAAATATCACAAACACAACAAGAGATAGATTAAGTTTTGTGTAATTGGCAAACTTAGCCTTTGTTCACCGGAGAGAATTAGAAAGATTAGTTAAGCCCTAATTGTAAACTTTGAATCCCAGTCCGTAACAGCATTAACAGAAATTACTTATATGTTTTTGGCAAAAAGTCTTGGATTATCGGGGCAGCATGTATTTTGATAATCTCCACATATCCGAAAAAAGAAAAATAGCTGTCTCATATTGGCATGAAATTGACACCTAAGCGCCATGAGCTCGGAATAAACGGAGTTTAAAATGGCTTCTACCTATTTTGGGTTGACATTCCCAGATTTGGGGAAAATTAACGGACAACTGTTTTACTGTGTGGGTCAGGAAACTAGGAAAACAAAGACCAATGTGCAGATAAACAGTAGTGCTGCTGCACCGAAATCGCACGAAAACGTTCGCTCAAAAAGTAAGCTCGATTTTGTTTTTGGATATTGTTTCATGTTACCCGGTTTTTCTTTCAGACTTCAATTATTGTTCTTTTTACCCCGTAATGTAAACAGTTTTTTTTATTAAAAGGAATTCGCCATTGATGTCTTTTAAAACCATACAATGGTTCAAAGCTAGCCTGTCGATGTATATTATCATTGTAATGTTTCGCTTGATAATAGATCTTAAGAGCCTATTTCACAGAAGAAAGCGAAAATTTTAAAAAAAAAAAAATACGTTTTGTTTGGAATAATTTTTCTCTCAAGATGAATATCAAAAAACTTTTCAGCGATCTACTCTACCTGTCTTTACTGTGAATCACCGTTGTCTGAAGAAATCAATACAAACCGACCTGGATTTTTATGAAGTGTCATAATCTTTCATAAAGACCTGATAAGATGTGTTTTAATACCGTTCCTCTGTTTGCTTTCATTAAAGGTCAAACTTTTGAAAATAATTTATGGAAATGTAATTGTTTCTTAAGGGCGCTCCAAAATCGGCTCAAGAAGCAATCCATAGATAATATACTCCCCGTATTTGCACAATTTTTACTTTATCGTCTTTACCTGAAGGGAACAAGAGGGACCAGTCGTGATTTTGATAGATAGGGATACATTTGTCTTGTGATTTTGTTACCACTGCTGAGTCTCTTACGAAAATTCCGATAAAAGCACCCAACCGGTCGTCCATCGACTTGTCACAAGATAAAGATACCTTTTCTCTTGTCTTGAAGAGCTTAACCCGGATAGCAACAATACCAACGGA
>WFKH01011801.1:36494996-36515797 GCA_016163765.1 Magallana hongkongensis
TCTTAAACCGAAATCAAACAGTCAAACAGATTTTTTTTAATTTTTGGATAGGTCAATAATTTCGTACCCCATCACATACATGAAAGTGATATTGTGTTTCATTCATTGTTGATTTACACCGCACGTTCTCCTCATAATTTGACGTCCACTGTATGAGAGTAGATTGTCCTCATGGAGTTGTCAATTTGTTAAACATAATCGCGAGAAGGTTTACTTTTCCTTGTATTTCAGCTTTTCTATTTGCCCTTGTTCATTCTTACGCGGAAAAAAGACGCATCGAGTGGTTTTTCTATTTTAATGATATACGAGAATAATTCATTGATAGAAAGTGCAATATCATGTTTCGTTTTGCAGTGCCCGAATTATGATTAATAATTTTTGATGTTTTTTTCATTCCCAGATTTTATTTCCTTCGTCAAATGATTGGATCATTTTGTCGCAATAGTTTTATAGAAACCTTTTGTAGACAACTGACTACAACCAAACATCAACCCAATCTTTGTATCCAAATCTTTATTTATACAATAAACGAGATACTTGTTTAAAAGACAACGTACATGTACAACATAAAACAAGAGAACAGAATCCGAGCAACAAAGTAATGGTACTCCGGGTTCTTGGACGATTTTTCAGCAATCACATTCTTATGATGGTCTTTTTCTGTGGTGAATCATCTTCAGTTAGAGGACTTTGCATCTTTCTTTATTTGACTCAACTTTACCTCCTATAGCTTATCAACCATAAACATACCGGTAATAATTTGCCTGTATGCTATGATTTTGGTAATTGAAAGGTGAAGTTCAGCTCTATACTATATTTGGCACATCAAAATCAGTGTAATTCATACAAACACAACTTGTGTTTTTTTATGAAATTCATTTGTCATTTACAATAGGCGTTCTGATCGTGTGCTCCTTTTTGTAGGAAAGGGCGTTCTAAGTTAATTTTCAGAACTTGTGCCTACCGGGTAATCTTTTTGTTTTTCACCATAAAACAATACAATATGTTCAAATCAAATCATGTGCTCTGTAGCCTACTATTTAAGAATCTGGACCTCTCCTCCTTCCTTTAAAATCGAGGGACATATCAAATTAAAAATTCGTTTCTCGTAGTATGGCTTTTCCCTATTGATCATTTTGCATATACATGTAGAATATATTGCCATATTTTTGTTGTTCCGAATCGCTGCTTTAATTCTTCCTTTGGAGATAATCCGCAAAACTCCTTCCATATCCCGTTTTATTAAATGTCATGATCTTGTAGATTGGTAGAACCCTACCCCCGCTGTGAAAACGCGAGTGGGGCCAAATCCAGTTTAATTGTTCTTCTCCGTGTGTTGACTTTTCAAGGAATCAAGAATGCAGAAAAAAAAAATCGTAATCGCATATAAATATTTGAGAGCATTAACAACTTGTAAAATTCCAGTAGCTCACTGAGCTTAGGTGCAGTTGAAGACTGCAGAACACGTGATATTCCATGTACGTTGCTATCTGTAAACGTTCAAATTGTGCAGCTTCTGCATTATGACCGCAAGTGGTAGAGTAGGCGTAAGTTTTAGTGACACCTTTTAAAGAAACATTCAGCAGTGTTAATTTAAGCGTTATAAAAGATAAAATAAATGATATCATGTTTTAGGGCGTAGTAAAAAAGAAAGAAAGAAATCTTTGATCAGCTATAATCAAGATGATGTCCTAAATCTGGCCTCAAAGAACTAAGTTGTCTTCCTTGTTAAATGAACACTTTTTGTTCCTGTGTTAAACCTTTTTTTGTTGCTGTTAGAGAACATTTGACATATCCTTTAATTTGTATCACCTTTGTCCGTCATTAAGTGATATTTAATTTACCAGGTAAGAAACAATACAGGTGAAATGGGCCACCCTAGGCGCCAAAGTTTTATTTTCTTTTGATGAGCGGTAACTCCTTACCGCCGTGGTCACCCAGCTATTTAGCTATATTTGTCGTGACAATCAATAGATTGTAAAACTGTGTGCTTTTATGAGTCTTCCTTTAATTTATTTACGTTTCAATTTCTTCAAACTTTGAAAGTATTTTTTAGTTTCTCTGTGAATCAGCGCACGTTTATGTATATGGTATCTGATACCAGTTCAAATATTTATTTTATACTTTATTGAATTTCATAAAGGGGCACATGTTTAGGACCCCCTCTCCATTAACCTTCTGCTGATGCCGGTTAGCCGAGAACAACCGGTATTTATCATTGTTCTTTGTTAAAATCGTGTTTGCTTTGAAGACTTTCAGGGCGTCATGCACGCACTTTCATTCAAAAAATTAAAGTTTTCCAAGTTCATAGTTAAAACTCAACCATCGCACCATTTCACTAAAATAAAAAATTCTATTTAAAAGAGAAGTCTGGCGATTCGGAATCTTAACGAGCGTATTTTGCTTTATAAAATTCTTCGGCGATTTTAAACGAGATAATGCCAGTAATTATTTGAAAAGTCTTACTTCATTGACCAAATCTGTAGATTTTCATGGTGTACACAAGTTAAGTCGAGATAAAAACTTTAAACAGGGTGAAAGTTAACTAAATGTAAACAGGCACGGACCGCTAATTAAGCTCTTTGCGATTAAGCTGTTTACTGATGAATTAAGGCAGGAATAAAGGCGTTTCAAGTGGCGGATCTTTGCTATCGCAGGGTGGAAAGGCCGTTATCGGAATTTTGACTGGGTAGGTCTGATTCAATCTTAATATACAGTCATGTTTATATAAGTTGTAAATAACCTAATAAAGGTACATTGACAGCTTCAAGCGCCAAAGTTCATCTGGAAGTCATTTTGGTTTTCCTCTCTTTCAACATATACGCCTTTTGCAAGATTAGTTCTAGTTTGGTCAAAGTCGGGGAAATTCTTTGGAACGAGCCCATTACTTATCAGTGAAATGGAAGTGATTTCGTCAATGGGTTGTAAGAGCCGTGTGTTGCTATTGAAGTTCATCGATTTGGGGAAGACCGCTAGATAGTCACTCAGACGATACTATATTAAAGATGAATTGACGATCAAGTATAAACGTAAGTTATTCTGAACATTTCTTTGGTGATAAATGTGTTAGTACGTGCTTGCACCAGCACTCTTTGACGTTTTGCATTTTAACATCGTCATTGTCTGATTGCGTTTTTTTGGTGTTTTATAGTTCTCAACCAGTCCTTTGAAAAGAAATAAAAAGAAATTTCTCGTTTTCTTTTGCTCGCTGAAATATTCCGTTATTGACACCTTCTCAAATTCGTTACAACGCCTTAGATTACAGTTTACCATTTTTTCAGGGGTATTGAAATGTAAATGTGTTGCTGTAACATTACCATCAAGAAAATTCAGGGGCGGATTATCGTCTTTAACATAATACGGGGGCGTAGCCGGTGACAAGGAGGGAACTGTAATGTTTCATCTGAAATTGTTTAGCCTTCAGATTTTTACCTCATTTATGTTCTTTTTTACGGCTTCATTCTCCATTTACTTTGCTCTTGATGCCTTTGTGTGACAGCGATGAGCTGGGCTCTAATGTGAACAATTAATGTCTTTCTGAACCATCCGGAAAGGGATTTCTTTTCTGAATTAATTACCCGAAACTTCAATAAAAAATATACGTGTGAACTTGGTGCCTGAATAAGGACTATGTTAATATTCATAATGTCTTTTGAGTTTTGAACATTTGGCATTAATGTGTTTGTGAAAGTAATGGTTTCATTTTTTCTGTTTTGACTGGCTATGGTAGAAATCTTTCTCAGTTTAGTGAATACATTAATAAAATCCATGGCCAATACATGTTGTTAATAGAAGAAACAATATGAAGAAGTTTTAAAAAATATTTTGTCGTTTTGATTGTTAATTAGTTTAGGATGTAGTTGCTGTAACAGCATTTATGATGTCAAAGAAGAAGGGAACCTAGTTGAGTTGAGACTTACATTCGGTCACCTCTAAGACAAAGTAAAATTTATGTAAAGCCCCTTTATTCTGCACGTGATTTAAAATAAAGAACTTTACTGAAATGGGTGAGTAAGGGAATGTGCAATGTATTCGATACCCATAGATAAAGCTCCCAAATATTTGTCACTTTTCAATGTCTTCCATTCCTTGATTCTATCTAGGACGTCACGCATAGTTCCGATAGAAACCCACTGACTGCTGCACCAGATGTTGTTCATAGATAGGCGACCCCCAATCAGCTGATCTCTGGTCCAATCGACACCTCGCTATCTAACTGTTACATCTTTTTGTCAGATGCCCCCCTTCTTTGAACCAACAACTTACCTATGTCAAGGGTTATCAGAACCCAAGTTTTGCTTTTCTACCAATTTTTGTGTCAATTTTGTTGATATTTTTCTTTATTACTTTTTTGTAATGTCATTTTACGTTGTACACACATATTAAAGACTGTTGTCTTCTCTCTCCCCCCCCTCTCTCTCTCTCTCTCAGTCCTTTTTCATTGTGGGTCCACTCGTGCTATAAGTCTTACTGCTCTGAGTATTGATGAATCGAGTATACCCGGTTGCATAACAAGGCAACACGTCCATCCCCTCTCTTTCTCTTTCTCGGGGATGAGAGATTTCTTTTGTGGTTGGCTGTTGTAAGTACCCATGGGGACTCTCTAAAGAACTGTGTATTTGTCAAACAGTTTGACGTGGACTTCTGTTTATTATTTGTGACTCTAAAATACCAAGTGACCTGTCAAACCCTCTGGTCAAAAACAACTGACCATATCCTTCTATTCAGTCCATTCGGAGCTTTCTGTAAGTAAGTATCCATTTGGAAGCAAAATTGGTTGAATATACAATGTACACCTGTACATGTATATTACAGTATAGTTATGCTTTGGTATGCATCTTTTAGAAATGGTATCAAAAAGATATCGAACTCTGGATTTGTTTGGTAAAATTTGCTTTCTTTTATGTACCCCTGGTTTGCCTTTCGGTTCAGTGCGGTCAGGTATGAAATATTAATTTCATTCTCCCGGCATTAGTGATTAAGTTGAGGGGGGATATCGCCATTGCGATCAATATTTAATGTTCTCTACATTTGTTTCCGATTTTCAGCGTACTGAATGTGTATATACAGTTAATACCTGGGTGAAGTGTTTTTGTTCGATTGAGAAGGCCTGTTTCGAAAGGCCATTTTTACCCCCCTTATAATGACCGATAAATCAATTAGACTCGAACTTTAGTTTACATTTTACAAGAGAGAAAAAAAAATCTACCATAGTTTTTAATCGATTAAATACTCAAGCATGATCAATAGTGGCTCTACAGAAGACTATGTGACACCGCTGACGAAAAAGATATGCCTACAAATGTGCTATAATTCACGAATTATGTGGTGGTAGAAGAAAAAGAAAAAAACTTTCCCCATTATTAAGTAATGCCAGTCTTAAATGGTGTGAAAGCGCTGCAAGCAGTTATTTAACAAACTCCATTTATGCAAGGCTTTGTGTAATACCGTGGATGCACACTCGTCTATACAATACTATGTCAATATGTTAATTTCTCTCTCCCTCTACCTGCAGTCACGTGGTACGTCTTACTCTATGGGACGCTGTCGAGTCGGTTTATATGGATTTTACCTGTACGCGTGTTGACATCAGTGCTTCTTTTTCTCTACTAAATTGACACATGGATTTTAAAGTTTTACTACAAACACTGTGGAAACGGTGCTGAGAGTTGTTTCAAAAAATGGAATTATGTGCGGACAGCGGAAGCTGTAAGAAGCCCCTAACCGATTGGCATGGGGTCATGTCAGACCTATTCGGTGTGGGTCAGTATCTTTTTTTTATTTTGAATTCTATCGACGTTTCCTTGTCACACATTATATATCGATTTGGCTTCTGTAAAAAGTCGTGCAATGTGTTGTTGTCGCACACCTCCATTGTGTTGCACATTTAATGGATATTTGTGCCCGGTAGTGTTAAGGTTTGTGCCTTATTGGTCAATATTAAGGAACAAATTGATAATTCTTTATCAGTATGGTATTTATATAGTGTTATCTTATTTCCTTGTAGTGAGAAACTCATAAGGCATCATACATGTAGTTATAAGACTTTATGTGGAAATTTTATTTTAATTCCCTACTATCTGTTTAAAGGGGTAACAAATATTCATATGTCACTTTGCAAAATAAGAAAACATTAAAATAATTAAAATTGGGGTTTTAAATCACATAGTATCTCTTTGCAAGAACGTATTTTAAATTCATATTTAAAAAAAAAAGGAGACGAAATATTTTATAGGGTGTTAAGTTTCAGATTGATACCCAAGGAAAACTTGTGTCTCGGTTTTGAATATGAGAGAACAAGGAAATCTCTAAGATTTATCGGAAAAAAATGACCGGCTTCGACTCGATAATATTGGAGTCCAAGTATCGCTTTGTATCGAATCGACTTCCAATAAAGGCAAAAGATAGTCAGTTTTGATTTATAGCAGTAATTGGGAACTTGACTCATCATCGCTACCCTTTATGTATTCAATATGATAACGAAGATTTACTTATGTTGATTTCCAAAAGATTTAAAAAAAATATTATCAGTTGACGTCATAAATAACAAGCATATGACGTTCATTAAAAATTACAGGGGCTTCATAAATATCAGGGTTTTTTTTTTTAAACGTTTACATTGCGTATTTTATTTGTAATTTTAAAAGAATAACAATTTCAATACGACTTCAGTAGACGTTAAACTTCGTTTTTAATATGAAAATAAACTGTGATAATTCACTTCTACCAAACTAAAATATTAAATATTCAAAAACAGGAACAAACCCTTTTGTCAATCAATGGATTGATTCGCTTTGATCCAAAAAAAAAATTTCAAGAGATATCATAGCAGTAGATTTCGGCTAATGAAATGCGGAGGTATTTTGTTTTGCTAATTAATTACTCATTGCTCATTTCTTTGGATCGCAAGTTATAATTTATATGCGGTGGAATAACTAGAAAGTCTCCCATCGTGAAGAACTTGTTTGTTTCACCTTGATTGTACGGAGACTTATCTGTCAATTTCACCGGACTGTAATTGATTAAGGGCCCATGCAATTAAAAGTTTTGATGTGTTTATACTTGTGGTGTGCACTTTGATATTTGAGCCACACGGCAAAAATTAATCTGTTTTAGAATGTGACGTAATCTTTATTAATTTGGCTCTACCTGCAATGTGACATAGGGCAGTAAGTCTATAGCGATATAATCCGAGCAAAGTGGATTTTCACACTCCCATAATTAACTTAATTGACCATTTGGTCCTCAAATATTTTTTCCATAATCCAATTATAATACAAAAGGCTTATAATTATTGTCGAATCATGTTTCCAAGCGCTGGAATTTAGTTAATAGAAGGTCAACGTCATATTAAGGTTTTGCCATTGTTATAAAAAATTGCTTGATATTTTCTGTTTGGTACACTGAAGCACTTTTGGAATGTTGGATTACTTTAAGTTTTGCACTGAATTTTTTTTTATCCTCAGGGACTTTCTGCCATGCATAATGACATTTTCTTGTTATTATTAAACTACACCTGATTTTCTTACCCAACCTTTCGTCTCCAGTCCTTTAGATAATATTGAAACTGATTTAATTCGATGTGAAAGCATGTTGCATTAGAAATAGAGCACGCAATATCCACTCCTACAAACATATAAAGTATCAAAAGAGCACTGCACGCACGATATCCGAGTACAAGGTGTGGAGTAAAAGCACGCGGGACCCCCCCCCCTCCCCTTTAAAAAATTAAATATTAAAATAAATAAAAAAGAAACAAGATGATATTTACATGAAGCTGATCAAGAAACATGACCAAACGTTAAAATTTTCTAAAGAAAAGTTCCCAGTTTCGGGAATTATAATTGTTGTTGGGGGAAAGGATATGGATGATGTAATGTATAGCCCCCGTGTGCTGGCCCTTCACTGTAGACCTTGTGTTTTGAACTACCTGGCTGGAAAGTGATTTAATGAGAGTCCAGGTGTTCGTCTATCTAGCACGATACATTTCACTGGAACAGATATCCAATGAGCTGTCAGATCAAATATTTTGTAATAAAACACATTTTAGTTCTTTTAGATAACAGTATCACACGAAACAACTGCATATCTCTCCTTGCACAAGTGCGGGTAGTTATTTAAAAAGATGTGTTCAAATTTTTGAGAGTAATTTTGGAAACTAAGGATAAAAAGGCAGGGTTCATGTTGTTGGGCTTTTTTTTGTCCCACGAGCTACGTCGTTGTTTTGTGTGTTTATCTGAGAAGTGTACAAATCGAAAGTAAAGTTTCTAAAACCCGCAGAATAAATCATCGATCAAAAAGCCAGATGAATAGTTGGTTGATCAAAAACACGTCGATCATTCAGAAAGACCACAAAAGCCAATCTGTAATCGTATTTCAGTTATCTGGCAATTAATGACATGTACTAAACCTATATCGTATCTCCCGCGTATAAATGTAAAACTACAATCAGGTCAGATACAGATACCATCGTTGAGTAAATTTGAATCCAGGCTTTTGTACGGGTGATCGCAGGGAAAGGTCTTGGGATGGATAAAAAAGGCTTTAGCCGCGCTCCAAAATGAAAAGGAAACCTGGCGCACGACCACATTGCAGAAATACTTTCGGAAACAAAATCTGGAGGATAAAGAAATGATTAATAACCCCGTGTTTTATTGACAATCAATCCAGAAAAGAGGACCCGAGTATTTTTCCTTTAAGAAAACAACAGGGTTTTCATATTCATCTTCCTTTCAAATCAACAGTTTGTGATAGTTGTCAATTCTCCCTTTTCATGCAACTCGCTCTGGATTTCATTTGTTTGAAAGTTCGCTTTCTTCCCAACCCCCCAAAGTCTTCAAGTTTCGAGAAAGACGACACAAATTACTTCTAAATGACAGGTCCCCTAAAAAATCACAGAAATTCTGTGTCCCTCAAAATCCAAAGAAATCTTCATCGCAAGACTTTAATTTCTGTTGATAATATCAAATTTTAATGGATGGACGGATGTATAGGATGTACTTTTAACAGTATAGACACCTGATACTCCGCGCAGAAATAAAAATTGACAAGCAGACGATAACAGAATATCATAAATGGCAGTATTAAATTAACATTCATAATATTCTTCTTTCACGTTATTTATGAGAAATGTTAGAGATTCAACCTTGGAATCCGCATTATTGCGACACACCCGCGCGAGCAAGAAGCAGAATGCAAGAAAGTGTCTGCCATTGTCGGAGTAGCGCGCCAATATTGACACAGACCCTATTTCCTTTGTACTCTTTTGAACAAGTATTAATGTAATCTTCGCATTTGGTCCTAATGGGTTAATGGGGTTGTGTTCGTTGTGTCAATATGGCGTATAATCGAGCGAAAACAAGTGTTTTCGAGTTGTGTCACCAACGCCTTCCTTGAGAGTTTGCAAGATCGTTAAACAAGTCGCCGTCCTGTTCCTCTACATTGTTTAATCTTTGACTTTGCAGATGAAAGTGCAATACTTCTTTGTAAAAACATTGATCCCATTCACGAACTTGTGTAAACAAGATGTTAAATGTGTTTCTTTATGTAATATTTTTAAACCAACGCCTCAAACTTGTTTCGGTGAAGGAAGATTCAGGAAAAGGGCCTATTATACTCAATACCGTTGTAACCATTGGTAAAAAATAGCTTTACAGGAAATCCGTGGCTATAGCACGAAGTAGAATACAGTACCTATTAATTATCAATCAATCCATGAACAAGGGTCCACGAACGAACAATTACCTCGACGTTACGTGTCTACGGGACATTTTGCACGTGGCCTGTCTCTGTTTATGACCTCTCTACTCAACAGACCACTGTCCCATAAAATTAACAAAAAAAGTGAGATCATTACATTTCTCTGTATGAAATCTGACCACAACGTTCATTCATATCGTCTCCAGTTTGTTTAAGTTACGTATTCCGGCTATTGACGACAATTAAGCGGTAGACAAAAAAAAAGCCTACATAAAAAAGACAGTGTTTGGGTTAGGGACTGAATTTTAATCCGCCAGATTGCATTGATTGAGATCAGTAAAAGTACTAGTGACTTAATGTGTAAGAAAAACAGAAGTAAAAAGAAATAATGGGAGAAAGGAGACGTCTAACTTTGCTTCCGGTGTTGTCAACGCAACTGTATGCGGATGTTGACCCAAGTCCTTAAAATTCCAGCCAAGATACGTTGACTACGCGGCACTCAAGGTTAAACATGAAATTCATAATATTTCCAATGTAGGGAAGGGTCTTCAAAGGAATTCAACTAACCGTCTAATCCTTTTTCTGGAATGTAAACCGTTGTCAAAGTTCTTTTCTTTTTCTTCTAAACACCAATGCTCATATATGTTTCAGTGCTTCTGTCAGAAAAACGGTAATTGAAATTTTCCAGTTGATTACGTGTACAGTTCAATTATTTCTGAACTGAACTGATAAATATCTACTTTTGAGTATTTTTAATTTGAGGTAAAAGCAATTGGTTTAAAATGACACCACATACACTCGGTTGCGGCTTGCCAGTAATAATTATTACAGAAAGTGAAATATTATTCAATAATTCTTCAATGGCCCACTAATAAACCCTGTCCTTGCGTCATCATTGCTATGTTAGTCATTTAACTGTATCATTCAATTGTCAGCCAAGCGATTTTTACTATTTGACGGAATTTAAACTTATTCAGTATTGACATAAAAGATTACTACCCTATTTCATATAACACTCTCCAAAAATAAACTCTCTGTGTCCCAAATAAAGGAGTGTAAACTGCTCGGAGCTTCACTTAGACCAAGCGACTTCCGGTAGATTTCGGACCCTATCGTGAGTCCTATGTAACTTGTGCTCCTGTGTACACCAAACGCACCTCCTTAACATGTTGTTCACTATCAACCCAAATCTGACCTTCTACTCCCGGGAATTCCCCAACCAATGGGGTAAGCTTACTCGAAAAATTTTGCGATAGAAATCATTCTTTGTCAGTGTATACCGCTTTACATACAAGAAGTGTTGTGGTGTTGGTTTTTCTATCTTTAGACTGATATTGAATGTTCGATATGATAGTTAATAATTTATGCTGTTCATGTTTTCTCCATGACAATCAGTGTTTTCAACAAAATTCAGCCTGATGCTGTTCATGTTTATTCATGCTGTTTATGTTTTTCTAATCCGCTATGCTGTTCGTGTTTTCTTCTAAACATAACTTTTCACGTTGTTTATATATTCTATATCTGGATATCAATGCTGATTTTTTATTTCTTTGTGTCCACGGCAGCTGTCTTGGTTTTTACATGGCTATTAGTGCTTTATGTGGGTTTTAGCAGTTTTAATATGATATTCGTGGTCCCTTTTTTAAACTCGATAGCACAGACGAAAATATATGAACAGACTGCTAAGAAACAGCTTCAGTGAGTCATTTTAAGGAAAATATTTGAATAAAAAGTTAAAAAACCTTTGAATTGAATCAATATGATTACGTAATATGAAACCGTTTCTGAGTACAGTTTTCATTTGATGCCATATTTCTGAGAGATTTGAACTTTATCTTTTTCAAAATACTAAGGAGGAACTCAGTAGACAATATATCAAACGATTTATTTTCTCATTATTCACATAAAAAAGAATTGAAAAAGATAAGGTTTGTGACGTAATATCCTGAACGTAATAATCACCATGAAAAACAAACGGATCATGAATGAAGAAATACACCAGATCTGTTATCCAGCCCAAAGATGCATGTTTCTAATGTCAGACGGCAGTAAATGTGCCACTCTGTTATGATGAAGACTTAACTGAAGAAGTTGAAGACTTTCTTCTCAAAAGACGCCCCAATTAGCATAACATTTACATCTGAAAGTATAGCTTAGCGCTTGTGGCCACCGTTATACCAAGAAGCCATAATGATGAATGGCCTGATATGTATCGCAGGTTAATAAAATTAAATTTTCTATGCCTCTTCTTTCCCCTTAGAAATCTTTATGATCTTATCTACATTGCCGCGCGAGTTTTATTCTTCAAATCTTTACGGCGAAGTAAACGTTTATGTTCCAAATTCAATTGAATCGATGTAAAATCTTATAGCCTCCACGAAAGGAAAAACGAGCAATCTGGGGGTTTCTTTATTCGCCTCCAAATAAAAACACAAACACACGACAGTCAGTAGATTGTTTTATGGCCCTGTTAACACTTTCGTTTAGGATTTTGTCTGCTTTAATGTTCATATTCAGCCCGTTTGGCCATTTTTAATACCCATTTATGATCTTTAAGTTGAATGAAGATGTTTTGTTTTTTATGGTGGATATTAGTGCACATGAAAGATTGATAGTGTTGGATTATCAGTTTATTTGAACATGATAAAAATGGCTGCATTCTCAGCAGGAAATCTGAACATGATAAAAATGGCTGCACTCTCAGCAGGAAACAGCACTAAATACTGTAAGTTTCAGAAAAAGGTTGCTATGTGATAAGGGAATAACTAGATCCAGAAAAAATCTCCTTGTTGTCAAGACATCATTATTTCGTGTCTATTGTCGCTATCTCATTGGAAAAAAAAAACTTGCTTGTGCTTTATAGCTGCTCTGAATATTTTTGTGTATTTATCTTGTCCACTGCTTGGGAAAACTACCCCAAGTGCGAAGATTCTACGATAACTCGCATACAATAGGGGGGGGGGGGGGGGGTACGGGTGAAATTCAATCGTGTAGAAATGTGTTATTTTTACGATCTTGGGCGAGTTTTGGGGGATAGTTATACGGTGCCTTATGGTTGTTAATAGGTCGGGTATATAAAGCCTGTGTTCACAAATAACCTGTCGTTTTCTGCATGATTTCATTTTGTGTTTTTAAAAGTTCTCCTTCCTATTGTGTCAACATTTTCCAAATCGAGAGATAATAATATAGTCGAGTCAATTTAAATCTAATTTCGCAAGAAAATGACAATAATTGGCTACTGAACATTTTATGCCGATATTCGTTCAATTTAAGATGTAATTTTAGGTTTCTCTATACGTTTAGCTCTGTTCTGATAAATATCGTGCACAATTTCGCATTGTAAATCATTGTCGGAGGAGAAAGGCCTTTCAGTCAAGATATTTACAGAATGTGTAATAAGATTATTTCGCCACTGTAATTTGTATTTGATAATAACTGATAACTCGTAATTTTTACTTCAAGTGTTGAATGGCTGCAAGTAAATAGATCGATAGCAGAAAGACAGGTTTATGGGACTGAAGACAGAATTTACAAGCAGTAGCCATTGTTAGAATCGTTCCACGTTCTTGTAGTATTAGGGCGGTTTCCCGGATAGCGCATAGTGTTTCGGATCGTCTGCCAGTAAAACTGTCGTCTGCTTTGATCAAATCAAATCTTCCGAAATCACCAAAATATTTCTACATTAAAGAGTAATGCTGTAAAATATAAGGTAACCCCATGTAGCTTTTAAGGGAAAAAACCCTACCAGATCAATACAAACCTATCGGGTTTAAGAGAAAATGGATTCAACCTTAAACATGCACGTCAAGACATATTCTGCCTATAGGCATGATTTAGAAACAAGACTTTATTTTGAAGAAAAACAAATCAATTACCAAACAAACAAATAAAATATACACATTTAGAGAGGATCATATCTTGTTTAATGACTTTCAATATCAGAGTGAACAAGTAATTTTGTGTTTTTAATATATTCTTAAACGTTGGAATATTAAAAGTTTATTAATTACTGGCTTATAGTTTATATATTTCTTGTTTACATTGTAGACCCGTCCATGACCGTAGAATCTGCCCATGACTCGTCTTCAGGCTTTGCCTCGGATGTTCCTAGCTACACATACTCAGGAACAAATATGTCTACCTTCAAAGGAGGCATGCGATCAGACGCTAGTGATTCGCCATTTGAAATCAATTCCCGAAAATACTCAGACGCGAGTGATTCTCCATGCGAGACGTCGCCGCGAAAACCTCATCGAAACTTTACCAGCAGCACACCAAAGCAGCCAAACCACTACAACGCTCACGATTTAAACATGCATTACCGAATGTCAACCCCATCCCCGCTCTCCTATAGGTCCTCGTCTTCCATGGGCACTCCGTCCTCCCTGTCACAGAAATCACAGAAGTCCCAGTATTCCCATTCGAACACTTCCAGTCAACGTCATCATCCACATCAACATCCACCTCAGACGCCATCATCATATCCACAGACACCCGTCATCAGCTACAAAAACCCTGCGTACGAATACCAATTAGACAAACACATGGAACAAATCCAATACAATATCAAACGGATAGAGCTTCAAGAAGACTGTCATGTGACCAAACAAAGCAAATACCGTCATCATAAACCGTCCTTGTTCGATTTGATTACTGATGACGTCATCGTGAAAATATTTTCTCATTTGTCCTCTGACCAGTTGTGCCGGGCCTCTCGCGTCTGTCAGAGATGGTACAGGGTGGTCTGGGATCCGTTACTATGGAAACGGATTGTGATAAATAGTGAACGTATCAATGTTGACAAAGCTGTGAAGTACTTAACGAAACGTTTAAGTTATAATACTCCAACAGTGTGTGTTATTGTGGAGAAAATCAACTTGAATGGGTGTGAAAAACTTACGGACAAGGGACTACATACTATTGCCAAACGTTGTCCCGAGCTTCGGCATCTAGAAATACAAGGGTGTTCAAATGTTACCAACCATTCATTGTTCGAAGTGGTGTCATACTGTGTCAATCTCGAACACCTCGATGTAACAGGTTAGTATTAAAACTCCATTACAGAGCCGTCTTAGATGACACCTCATTTGAATACATATGGTATACTACTAAGAATTAACAGTTTAAACATGTCCGTTTTGTAGCTGGAGCGTAATACGAGGTTCCATTTGTATACACCTTGGTATTTTTCTCAAGTTTTATTGATTGTAATAGAGCGATTACAGAGTTACAGTGCATGGCAGCAGTTGGCACATTCTGTACTAGACTCGGCTTCTCTCGGATTTCGCGTTCCCGCCGATACCGTTATTGTTAAATCTTCTGAAGGTGACATTGAAATACGTGCATATTAGATAATACCGGGCATAATATTTTATTAAAAGTATATTCACACTAGACACCCATTCTGCAGCTTGTCGTCAAACTTTTAAAGAATGTTTTCAATTAAAGCAAAGGCTGTGACATCATTTACGTCTTAGATCACTTCTTTTTTCCACAGGAGATATTTGCATGTGCTTTAGAGAAACATAATAGCGAATGTACCCACAATCGCTTTATCCACCCCTATCTCGGCGTTACTCGAGAGTAGTTCCGCGCGGTTTCTAAGAGCTAGACAAGATTTCTATTGTGATCCCATAAACCAAAACAACAGGAGAGGCCGTTATAGCAATTTCTGCATGTCTTTGCCATTATAGGGGTTCATCGCATTATATAGTTTGGGTGCAATACGTAAGATTTTAGGGCCAGTTGTTGAGATGACATCCAAGGAAATTCGATAGAGAGAAAGAGAACAAACTTATCTGTTATAGATTTTTTGCTGTAAGGGGGTATAATTTTATCTCAGCAGAAAATACTAGCTTTTCTTCTCCCCTGATTATCTAATTCTTTTCATTATACATGTAAAAAAAAGTCTGGGAATAAAAGCCTCGTATATTGAAACGAAATTTTAAAAAACAAATGCAATTTGATGATTTTTATCATGTTCAGAAAGAAACTGTTTTGTGTCGTTCGGTTTGCTTGACCATATTATACAGGTAGATGTAAATCTGATTGAAATCAATAGAGAGATGGACTATCAGCGAAGTGAATAGTCCCCGTGTCAAACAAATATCGGGGTTAATCTTAGTAAGCCTTAGATTCAATAAAGCAGACCTTGTTATAATATTACTCAGTTCCACAATAACTCTTATTCTCTGCAATGTTTTCTTTCCAGATTCCGTACTTTGGAAATAGTTTTAATTGAGATTTAATTCTTTCAACACTTCACTAAAAATCTCTTAATAATTAAGTGTAATGAATAGCTTCGATTGAAAACTAAATTGAGCCAAACAAGAGAGACCAGGTCGTTTTTCATCATCAAAGAATGGAAATATACATGTAACACACACAAACGTATATATTCTCAGAACTGTGTCAATAAAGAAAGAATTAAAAACCGGGGGAATATTACACTTTTTCTGCATTGCGTTCTGTGTCAACAATAGAATTTAGAAGGGAGAAAAGAAAGGAATGGAGGTATTATGTGCCATCTTTGAGTGCTGCCATGTTTTCTATCAATATGGTGGCACAGTGACAACCGGCCCGATTCTGGGGTTTTTGAAGACTACCAGCAATATTGACACAGGCCCGGATTGCGATTTAACGATAAAAGCTTCCAGCCACTTATCCTGCCCATCAAACTCAATGTTCGATTAATGTCGGTACATATTTATTTATCATGTAACTACCCTTTGTCTGCTTTGGAATTTGTGACAAGCCACAATTGACAAGTTGAGTTCATTGTGTTCCCCTCTTCACCAAATCTTTTTGTCAACATTTCATTTCTATTACAAATGCCTCGTACATTCCGCTATTTTGCTACTTGTCATTGCCAATCGCGATATTTCAATTAGAATAAAAAGGAAAGACGTCAAATCACGATGTTATGTAATAGGCTTTATTAAACATGAATTCATAATTAAACCTTTTTGTGGGAAAATAGTTCGACTTCGAGCAAATAAAAATGTAGAGCACTTTGATGATTAAAAGTTTATTTAAGACATTGTTTTATCATAAGTATTTTTTGTAATAAAATGTGTAAGAGTCAATGACAAATAAAAATTTAATTAGAATATTACTGACACAAGCTGTTTCTCATCAAAACCTTGATTGATTGTCCTTGTATAACCATATCAGTCTCTTATTTTTGTATAATCAAATGTATAAAACTTGATGGCATGTAAAAATACAATTAAAAGCTGTTTTTCATATCTAATCCTACATGTACCTCTAATTTTTGTAATCAAATGTATAAACTTAATGACGTATAATAATTTCAGTTGAAAATTGCTGACGTATGCTGCTTTTTGTCTTAGGTTGTCCGTGTATCACCCGCATCAGCCTCACCCCCCAGATAATGCAGCAGGCCACCGCCCACCACCTCCGACAGATCTACCTACGGACCCTGGACATGACGGACTGTTACGCTCTGGAGGACGAGGGTCTCCAAGTGATTGCTACTCACTGTAGCCAGCTCCAGTTTCTGTATCTCAGAAGATGTGTTCGAATAGGCGACGCGGGACTCCAGTACATTGCTTACTACTGCTCAGGACTCAAGGAATTGAGTATCAGTGACTGCAAAAAAGTGACAGATTTCGGTGTGTGTGAACTGGCGAAAATCGGCACCAATTTACGGTATCTCAGTGTCGCAAAATGTGATAAGATATCCGATGTCGGGATCATTCAGTTGTGTAAACACTGCACCAAACTCCGATACTTAAACTTGAGAGGCTGTGAAGCCGTATCTGACGATTCCATGGACGTTCTCGCTCGACACTGTTCAAAGATAAAGTCCCTCGATATCGGGAAGTGTGACGTTACGGACGAGGGTCTGTGCGTCCTGGCTCAAAACTGTCCCCAGTTGAAGAAACTGAGTCTCAAGTCGTGTGACGCCATCACTGACGCAGGCGTCAAATTTGTGGCGAAATCTTGTAGACAATTGCAGCAATTCAACATTCAGGACTGCCATTTAACGGTGGATGCTTATAGGACGATTAAAAAGTATTGCAAGAAGTGCTTCATCGAACACACCAATCCCGGATTTTACTAGTTTTATAGAAATCAAAATACCCCTTATTTATTACAACATGCCCAAGTCGATTGTTACTGTTGTTTTTTTAAATCTAAGATTAAAATATATAAACCAGATTTCTGTTTTCATTTATAAAGTGTATTGATTTTAAGAAGAAAAGTAAAAAGGCAAGAAACATACTTAAAATGTTTTGACAACAGGCACTGTCCTTAAAAGCCCTCCACAAAGGAAAATGTTTGTTGGATATTAAAGGAGGTTTGAAACGCATTGCTTTATTTAGAATCATTTATTTTGATAGAAGGAAGTTTGTATATACAATGTCATATAGTTTCCTTTTACATTGTATACCACAAACCTCCAATTGTAAATGATTATGATTTTTGCTGTCTGATTAAAATCGAACTTTTACTGGCTCCTTTTTAAATTGATTGTGAATCAAATAAAAAAAAGCCAGTGAATGTTGCATTTTAATTAGATTTGTAGCTCACATCTTGATTTCTCGCTCATGATCAATGTAATGAAATTATTAATCTTGCCAACTTTAGGGAAGAAGATACGTGTACGATGTTTAAAGAGCGTTCAAATGTATACTTAAATGTATATTTATGACCTATCTTTGATGAGTAATACATATAACTTGTTCCAAATTTATACGGATATCCTATTGAAAACAAACAGAAACAACGCTAATATTCTTATTTCTGGGTATTTTTGCACGCCTCCATAGAATATACTATATCTCGTCTCTTGTTTAGGATGCAGCAGATGCTAGAGAAGTATTGCTGTTTAGTGAGAAGGCAGTTATGGGTTACTAGCTGGTTTAAAATCGTGTACGTTTGAAAACAATAAGCGTGTATGACACCTGATACAAAGATACTGTTGTTTGAGAATTTTGATTTTAATGAAAATATCTAATTTTAACCTAAAAAAGACCGTCACACAATGAATAGACAGATAGTTTCTACTGGAGAAATATCCGGGCAGTTATTAAACAGAATTTATTTGTAGAGAAAATATCTAATTACAACATAAATTCCAACAGCTGCAGACCCTAAATACTTAGATACGTGAAAAAAAATGTCATTTAGAGTGCCTGTATCCAAATCAATTTTTTAGGAGGCTGGGTGGTCTACAAACTATTCATCAGATCTGCCTTAAACTTTCAAATATGAAACTTTTGGACATAAACTATTCCTATAGTATTTAGTAAAGAAATTTTTTTTTATCTTTTGGCTTTGAAATTTTAACATTTTCCTATATCTTACACGGAGCTTTTCTTCGAAAGGAAGTAAATATTATACATTTATTGCATGATTGTGAGGGAAATATGAAGATTTATTCCCCCATGGAAAATCATATTTCCCGAGGGCAACGGCCGAGGGAAATATGATTTTTCTGGGGAAATAAATCTTCATATTTCCCTCACAATCATGCAATAAATTGTTTATTATACCGAACGACAGGTGATAATTTAGAATACATCAATTTTTAATCGTTTTTCAATTCTAGTAAAGCAATAACGTAGTTAATGTTTACGGGTTTCTTTCTATGTCAGTTTTCTGATATAAATTTAAAAGGATTTAAAACATTTTTTTTTAAATAGAATTATTTAAGTACATCGTAGGCTCATCCTCGGTATTTTTCATAAGTATGGAATGAAAATTCGAGGGGGTAGGATATGATGAAAAATATGACGATGACAGGGAAAAATGAAGTTTTATTGCCCTGGCACGTGATTGTCTAGAACCAATCAGATGTCGCGTTATATAGAATAATCATATTGAGGTATAATAAAGCGTAATAATGCCACAATCATCCAGCCCTCGTAATGCATATCATATGACTATTGATCTGAAACTTAATAAGTTATAAGAGTCCGTTTCAACTCCTTTGCATAAGAGATACCGGTAGACTCAATGGATGGATTAAATTGTAATAGCATCTGATAAGAATAAGATTTCTACAAAAGCCCACAACCGTCGTTTCCCACAATCAAAGAAAGACAACCCAGCAGTACGTATGCAGTACCATCATGTTATGAAATATCAGCATGTAATGTTAAAGTAACAACATAAAATGAAGAAGTATCAGCATATTAAGACAAAGTATCATCATGTAATGTTAAAGTAACAGCATGTAAAGGCAAAGTATAAACATGTAATGATAAAGTGCCGTATAATGAAGAAGTATCAGCATGTAATGTTAATTAAAGTGTCAGCATTTGATGTTAATTAAAGGATCAGCATGTGATGTTAAAGTAACAACATGTAAAGACAAAGTATAAGCATGCAATGATGAAGTATTAGCATGTAATGATGAAGTATCAGCATGTAATGTTAAAGTATCAGCATATAAAGACAAACTATAAGCATGTAAAGATGAAGCATCAGCATGTAATGTTGAGGTATCAACATATAATGTTAACGCATCAGCATATAAAGACAAAGTATCAGAATGTAATGATGAATTATCAGCATGTAATGATGAAGTATCAGCATACAATGTTTAAATATCAGCATATAATAAAAATGTATTAGCATATAATGCTATAGTATCAGCATATGATGAAGAAGTATCATCATAATATAAATATCATCCACATAAGGCAGTTACGGGGGCCCGTAATGTTTTGTACCAACAACTAGGTATTTGCATACATCTTTTTCTTTCAAAAGAGATTTCTATCATGTCTTTGAAAACCCATTGGCATATATATTGTTATGCCTACTTAAGATCAGGTCCCCCCCCCCCCCCAATCATTATACAATTATTTGAGCTTAGCCCTAACAACGGGAATTCTAAATTTCACAAATTTGTAGAGGCCCCATTGCTTATTAATATAGCCATGCTATTCGTTTTCTTGATACAGGCCTAGTAGTTGAAAAGATTTTCAATTTTTACAGTTGTTGCTCAAAACTTTAGGCTACAGGGTTCACCTATCATTAACGATTTATTTATGATTAATGTTCCCCTCCGACGATAGTCGTACATGCTGCACACAAATTTTGGTCTAAATAATCCATATTTTTTCAGA
>WFKH01011801.1:36523100-36536499 GCA_016163765.1 Magallana hongkongensis
GGGGGGGGGGGGGCGGAGTGCCGACTTTACCTTTAACTGCAATTCTCAGTTTCACTCTTAATATTTCCGCTTCCGACGCCTTTCCAAAACATATATGTGTTTTCCAGGGGGGGTCCGAGGCATATTTGCGATAATTTTACTATGTAAATTTAATAACTTTTCAATTTCCAGGGGGGGTGTCCGGACCCCCCCCCCCCCCCCGGCCCCCCCTCTAGATCCGCGCATGAACTTATGTCAAAAACTTTAAAATGGAATCCATACTCAAGGACAGAGGTCGAGTACATCGTGTAGTTCTAATGATTGCAGTTGTCAGTAAAGTCTCAGAGTAATTTCTTTATGTGAACTTGCTATTTATTTCTTATATTTACGTTTAATAGCCGCATATCACTTAAAATTATGAACCTGTGTTACTGTTTTCATTATAAAGCATCAAGCAGCCTAGTGAGCTAGTACGATGACCATTATATAAATAGTGCCTGCTTGGGAGGGTACCAGTTGAAATTGACACCGCGAGAAAACCATTGTCAACCGACGCGAAGCAGAGGTTGACAATGGTTTTCGAGGGGTGTCAATTTCAACTGGTACCCTCCCAAACAGGCACTATTTATTTTATTATACTGAATGTCCTAATTTTATAGCAAATTTTACTGCTTTTATATAGAAAAGACGTGAGTTCTACGGCGAACCGTACGCGCATAATTTACGCGCATGTAACAATTCGTTCTATCGGCCCGTTGCCAAGTGTGTTGCTAACGCTGAGGGTATGAGAACGGATTGTCAACTGCGTCTCAACCAATCAGATTTCAGTATTTAACATGAAAGTATAATAATGCTACATGTACATCATAACTATGACATATTGACCCCTGAAAAAGTTCCCACAGAAACGAAGCGTTGGCTCTCAGTAGGAAAAAAAATTGCTAAATAAATTATAAACATATTTCAAAAGGAAAGAATCTCATTGAATGTGTGTTTGAAGACCGGTTTATTAGTAACACTGTATGCATGTCTGTTTAGTGCTAAGTTCACCTTGTGTTCGCCAGTCAGACAGTCTATTTCTACAGTTGAACAGCCTACGCCGTATGTGTACTAATAGTATATACCGCCATCGCCAGGTCTTAAGAACAAAAAAAAATCTGGTTCACAACAAGAAATGGTTTGGAAAATGACAGAATTATAAATAAGTTAAATGTACATTGTAAACTTGATCTTTAGATGAAAATGTATTCCATTGCAAAAAATTCTTCTCTCGTTCTTTTAAAATATCACCTTCCTTGACCCATCACTGACAAACTTATCCTATTGAGGTAGGCGTCTATTATCTGAAATAGAAAAAAAACCCACTTTTTACCTCAGTTCTCGTTGACGTTTTATGACTAACACATTTCAGGGAATTGATCATTATTTTAAAAAAAAATGGTAGCATTCTATATTACATGTAATTTGTTGAAACTAAATTGTTTTCAGTTAGGAGCCCCGTGTAAGTTCAACACAATGAACGCAAAATCGAAGAACCTGTATCTTGTATTTCTTTTTGCTAAGAAAGATTATGAAATTAAGAAAACATAGTTTACCTGAAAATCTTAACTTACTAATTCTTCCCAGGATGCATTAGGCATTTTATCTTTAAATGGCTGAAGTCGATTTGTTATCTCGCCGCATGCATTCTATAACAAAATATGTATGTCAATTCCATTCACAATAATATAAAATGATCTGGATCTGTGCCTGTCACGAACTATTGTTATGAGTGATTATACATTTAATTCTTTTCATAATGATGTTATCTCACCAGTACTGCTGCTCCAACCAGGTCTGTTGTACAGCTTCCAACTGTGGCAGTAGCGTTTGCCACTGTGTGGGTAGAATTTTCCGCTATATATATTTTACTTATCGGAAAACTGAGGGCTCTAGAAGCAATCTGAAAAAAACCCTTAACAAATCATATATTTACAATTCTTCAAATCACGTTATTTTTCGAACACATTCACATGACTACGAACTTTGCTATCATATTTTTACAATTCTTTAAATTACGTTACTGATTGTAACCCACTATCTTATTGTTACAAACCTAACTAACCTGCAGGATCTTCATATTCAATCCTTGTCCTATTTCACATCCTCCATGGGAAAGACTAACCGAACCATCCAGGTACACATGTACCAAAGCGGTGCTCTGAAAACAAAAATGACAATTAAGATATGGCCAATCTTTATGCCATGATCTCGAATGATTTTTATTAACTACATGTACATTATCAACAAAATATACAGATGCTCTTAGAAAAGACAAATTAGAAAAGTAAAACGATGAGAGTTGAATATCAAAACTTGAAAAAAAATACCTATTTTTCATGAAAATATGTACATTTATTAAATTTCTTTCTAAAAACTATAGTTAATTTCCTGCACTTTTTGCATAAAGATAACAACGGACTAAGATACAGTTCCACAAGGACGGTTTGATGAAAACGATTGTGCCAGACTTAACAATAAATGATCAACAAGAAGTTAGAATATATTAAGGTAAGAACTACACTTTTCATAATTTTAAAGTTTGGTCATTATAAGAGGCAATGAATTCATTTTTGTATAAATGTTCACCTGGTTCAGCAATGGTACAGGATATCCCATTTGAAACCGTATGGCCATCATGGCTATACCTCTCTTTTTGTAGGAATGTTTTCTGTGAAATACAGATATAGGATTGTAAATTGCACTACCATACCTAATATAACTTGATAAACCCGCTAATATATTAACTCACTCATTAAATGCAATTACGTCCGCTTCCTTCTGTAAGTAGTTAGCTTGTTTCTGGCATTGGTACCAAGCCTTCATTATTGTTTCATCTTGGAGTGGAAGATTGGTAAAAGGTACAAAACCAGTTTGGGCGAAATTAATCTCCTGAATCTAAAAAATATCGACGATATTATATCACTTCTACAACATTTCAATATAATCTTAAACAAAATACTAGTATCTGAATATAAACTTTTACCTTTTTAGGCCCCATTTTCAGGACATGCGCAACGTGGTCGATGATAGTTTCCATGGCTACATATGCTTGCGGAATCCCAAATCCGCGGAAGGACGTATTAGAAATCGTATTCGTTTTACATAGGCGCCCTTCGATCTTAACGTTAGGTATGGCATAGCAACCCTCTATATAGTTTAAGGTACAATCGAGCACCTGAAGTTCAAAAATGTTGGGTTTTTTTCAATCAACAATCAAATTCAGTTAGACAATGACATAGAAACAAATTCATCTTCTTTCAAAACATTTACACGTGTTTGTAAAATTTATTGAAAACCATCTTTGGAGCATAAGGAGTGCACTTTGATAAATTGATTTAGGTAGTGGATATAATGGAGACACGAAGAAAGGTTTTCAACAATATGACATCATAGTAAATTGTATTTTATTTGTTTACAAACCTCAAGGGAAACGTCACGCGAACATCCAGCATTTGAATACACCCTTACTTGAAGGGCTTGTAGGACGCCATCTTTACTAAATCCAATCTAATAAAAAATAGTGTAAAAAGTTTCACAAGAAATTTATTACAGAAAACTAATTAAATGATATCCAAAGATATATAATTGAAACATGCATACTACCCCAATATAGCTTTAGATAACTACTTAATACTAATTAAAAAACATCCGTTTTGTCTTTTATTGAAACTTAGATTCTACATTACGTATAGTACCTTCATTTTTATGATGATAAAAATATAAACGAACTGGGTACATACTTTCTATTGAAACATACAGATTCACAAAGTACAAACAGTCTGTATATTAAAACATAAGACAAACACAATTATACACTATTTATTTTGAAATTAACAGCCCAACAAGATAGGTTCTTTGTATTGAGACATATAAACGAATCATACTGGTATGAGACATGTAAACAACATACATATTAATAAACTTAACATACCTTATACACATTTTTTATTGAAACATTTACATTGTAAACGAACAATATACGTACTTTGTATTGAAACTGGTAGGGATGTCGTTTTCCTGTTACGGCCATGTCTTGCTCTCGGGTCAGTATACCGCGCACAGGACGCCCGTTTCTGAATATTGAAACAAAGGATTGTAGTATTCGTTTTACATAACTAGATACCGGTATATCAATCAACAAATACTAGTATATTCTTGTAAAATATTAAACAATTTGGTCTTTAAAAAAAGTCGGTTAAATCCATACGAAAATTTTAAAGAATTCTCTAACAGAGTACGGTCAAGCTTAATACCAAGCTTCGACAGAATGATTAATTCTAGTTAATTCATATACATTATAAACACACGCGTTAGTGGGTAATGTATTTTTCTGCAACGCCATGTACCTTCATACCCGCATGAACCATAACATGTTTGAATAATCATGTGATGAGTTTACCTTTGGGCAGCCAGTGCCACTGGGACGCAGATTTTCACGGGCTGTGATTCCTTGCCTCCAAATGCACCTCCTACCAGAGGGAAATAGTGTGGGTTACTTATTGTACATAACACTGTTTACTTTATTGTTAATTTCTCATTCGTCCAAATATATGTGTACATGTGTAATTAACAATTAATTTATTAACAGTGTACGTGCAACATTCATGCATGAACTTACCTGTTCTCTTATGACGTACGATGACTCTGTTGAATGGTATCCCAAGACAAGATGCTATGGATTTCTACCAAAAAAAAAATATACTATTTACATCATTTATTTGTGAAATAATTATGTCACTGAGTATAATCACGAGATGGGGTATTGGAAGAATTTTTGATATTATTCACTTCATCTGTAAAAATGTTTTGTCTCGGTATAAACAAGTGCAATTACATTCAAATGATACCATTTCATGAAATCGCATTCACGTATGATGCAAAAAAGTTAACCTCTTTTCAATACTTAGCTGTATATCTCAAAAAGTTACTTCGATGGATAAATACCTGGATGAATGTAGGCGCTTGATGCGTAACAAACATTTCTATCTCATGCTGTTCCCTTTTGGGCACTCCTATGGCGCCAGTAGTCTCCAAATACAGGTGTTCCTGCGCCCCGGTCCCTATTGTACCCTCCACGACCTGATCGCTCCTGGAGAAGCCTTCAGTGACGTCACCACGCTCTTTTACAACAGCTCCGTCTATAAAAGACTCCAGCTTAAGGGCATCCTAAAAATACAGAAATACATTGAGTTGAAATTCATTTGTGATAAAGTTTTCTAGTTCATAATCAGGCAATAACATGGTAATCAAGGTTATAGCGAAACGCGAGTGGTTTTGACTTGTTATAATTATATTGCTGTAACTGTGATTGTAATTGATAAATAAAATAGATACCTCTATAGTTAAGACAGGCGGCATTTCTTCGTACTCGATTCTAACTTTTTCTGCAGCGTGCGTAGCTTGTTCCCGGGATTCTGCAACCACGGCACCAATGGGCTGACCCCAATAAACCACCTTGTTAAAAGGGAAATAACCTTAAACTAAAGAATAACGGCCGAAGCACAATTCAGTTGAAATACAAAAAGTTCAAAAGCTTTTTACTAGTACGCATGGAATAATGATTTTCATCACAATCTTAAAGTGGAGACTTATAGCTGATATGATCTTAACAAGTTACACAGTCACTTGGCTGGTGTATGCTTTTATACAAATTATACCTCTTTAGAAGCAAATATTTCTTCGTCGACTGCCATAATTCCCCACATGTTCCTCCCATTGAGAGACGTATGGTCTATCCAGTCCACCACCCCCGGACATACCTTGACGTCAGACCAGTCCACATGGACAAGCTTTGCTCGCGCCCTTTTTCCCAGAACCAAACATAGATGTAGTTCATCTACATAGAAAAACCCGAACATATCAAAGGTATCGGTGATACAATTTTGTCAAAGATATCAACGGTTCAATGATACAAGCTTGTTTTATTAATGGTACGAATACTTACTCTGGTACGAGGGCATATCATCTATAAACATGGCCTGTCCCGATACCAAATCTTCGGCAGTTGTCTGGGGTACAGGTCTCCACACGGGGTCTGTTAGGGACTGGGAGTCAGGCACCCCATCAAAGATAATGTTGGACCGACAGTGTAGAGGGAGTTCCGAATGCGGTGATTCTGCTTCCGGTGTCGTCTGCTTTCAAAAAGTTGGGTTTGTTACAAGCTATTTACTAACATAGTTTACTAATTTTTTTTCATAGCATCATTGTTATTAATCACACTTACTTCATTTACGACAGTTTGGAACTTCTGGAGGATTCCAGCTGAGAGGTTGACGAGGTCGTCCTCTATTTCAGCTTTCTCCTCTGATAATCGTTTTCGAACTATTCCATCGAATTTCTCCAGAGACAAACTTTGGATTGTTCTTCAGAGAAATAAAATCAAAGTTTATAGGAAATAGATTATCTTCTCTACACCTACTGATAATCAATTGAAAAAGAAAAACATATTTTTTTAATTGTGACATTTTCTCTGCGTACCATTACGTATACACTCTAGTAGCTGTCTTGAAATTCAAAGCAAAGAACTTTGTCTGTAAATGAGCCTACAAAAGTATATATACTGTACGGTAATTTTAGGATCTCTCAATACTTTGTTTACCTCTTAGTTTCGGGCAAATAAGAAAAGACATCAAGTTTGATTATCCTTGAGGATAGCCCCTCCAAATAAGCAATGAAATGTCCCCGAGTATCCAGCAACAGAGCTGTGGTAATTCCAGCACTACCTAATGGTCTATTACGTGGGGTTTTATAGAAACCAACAAACTTCGCCTAGTCAAGTCAAAAAACAGAAACCTTATTGCAAAATAATTCTTGATTCAAACCTTATGTGACTCGCTAAGAGCAATCTTTTTTGCAATGTATTGGTCCATGTGAATTACGAGTACCTTGTTATCGAGTGGAACTTGTACGTTTAGGATTAGCTCTTTTCCATTTTGTTCATTTGACAAATATTCTTCTACTGTTAAATCGCGTATCTTCCCTAGGAAATGTAAAATCATTAAGTCAAGGACAAGAAAAAAATTAAACAACTGAACCATAATGAATTGAATTCACTAATGAGTCAATTAAAAATAATTAATATAAAAAACAGATTCTAAAGTTTTTGTTTGAAAGTATTATATACTGGTATATTATACAATTATAGCCTTTTGATGAGGTCAAAAAATATTTAAAATATTATAAAGGACGACGAATATATCGCCTAGTATACACGTAACGATTGTATATTAAGTGTTTTAGGACTATCTTTACCTGTGTGGTCCATTAGATGCACGGTATCGTTTAAAGCAAGAAGAAGAGGAATCATATCCAAACCATCCTCCCGGCAGGCCAGGTGCCCGCCAATAGTCTACAATCCAAATAGAAATAGTTCAATAACAAGAGGCCCATAGGCCTTATCGCTTTCCTGAGCAACATTGAAAGAATCTTAACCTAGTAGCTTACGGTATAAAAAAAAAACAATGCAAAACAAAGTTATAAAAGCATGGAATGTTTTTTTCACTATTTACTGCATAATTATAGTCACCATTTTATTCAACAGAGCTTTTTCTCTTCATATCTTTATTTAAAATCGAAGCGATCAGAAAAGCTCACTTGGCGTAGGTGGGCTAACTGTATAACTTGGCCTATTAAGCTAATATTTGCGTCGAAACATAAAATTTGATAAGTATTTATCTACAATTGATTAGTCTTTTGTATATAGATGCAAACTACGGTGCGTATTTACCCATTACATTGTTATAATACACGTGTAACACTCACGGCTACGTTGCGTATTTGGTCAGAGGCCAGTGATCGGATACAATCCAGGAATGCCGATACAACTGGTTTGGCTAAGAAAAATGAAATATTTTATGTAGTGATTATTTCTTTTTCATTTTAAAATCTTCAAAATAGAGAGATCCATTGTAAATCCAGCGGATACGTTTTATACATCTCTCATTTGTTAATTTATACAGACCTCCTTCTATTTTCAATTTTCTGACGAAGTCTTCCATCTTAGTAAAGGTTACAGCAGCGCCAAACTCCATCGTTTTATCATTAACAGATATCGTTTGAAGCTCCTCCACTCGATGACAACTGATAAAGATAATGGGACCTCCATCGGGATTTGTGGTGACACCTTTTGAAAAAAACCCCCCAAATCTCTAATTAAAACTTAAACAAAAAAACATGCGGAAAAACCAAGCTGGGAGAGAGAGAGAGAGAGAGAGAGAGAGAGAGAGAGAGAGAGAGATTTACTTTACCAAGTGCCGTAGCTCCCGCAACAAACCGAGCTGTCGGATGATCCGTCCAAACTGTCCGGAGTTGTTCCAAGTTCCATGGAACTATCCAAGTCGTACGTCCACATCTGATTTCTAGCGTATCTTCCGGATGCCACTTCTATCATAATTTTAAAATGAAATTAATTTGTATACAATGATTTAATACAAATTACATTATTATCATAACTTGTAGGTATTTCAAAATATATATATATATATATATTAATACTATTATGTCATTTATTGCTTTTTATAAATCAAAATCAAGGAAATAAAATGAAAAAAAGATAGTTTTACTTAAGAATACATACCATTAATTGAGGAGGGAATATAGAGTCCTGAGTGGGGTCGATCGTTCTGGGTGCTGGCTCCATGTTATTTGTTTCCTGTTTTATCACAACAGAATGTCCATACGGACATTTCTTATAAAACAGTAAAATGAGTTTTATCCCACATTATTTTTAAAGCAATTCTTCTTTGAATTTGATACATATTAAGAATACGTTGTATATTTGTATTAAATATCACGTCAAGTATAAATTTAACGTTCTCACCAGTTTGTTCGATTTGTTCTTGCAGCATTTTTCTCCCACTGGACAACCCTTTATTAAACACAATGAACTTTCTCTTTAAGCGATATATTTGTCAATTTGACTACTTCTATTCTATGGACTTTATTGACAATGTCATAAACTATCATTATGCTGAAGATCCAACTTACTGCAAATGGACTCATCGACTCCCAAGATAGGACGATACCCTGTGCATCTACAGAGGTTGCCTGACAAATAAAATTTGAAAACCCTATAACAGAACTACCTCTATTAATTTGACTTTATTCGAAAAGGATAATCTTATGTAAACTGTGCTGGAGACATTCCATTGGTTAATAAACTAGAATGTTCATAAAGGACTAAGATTCTCGGCGAGGCCTCATTCGTATGAATTCCATGTTAATGGTGATGTGTCTTTACATTGGTCAATGACCTCAGATCAATGATACACCTTTTGGACCTTTTCAGCCTTTATTAATTATAGATCTCTGGTGTTCAACATTATGAACCGGAAACTAACAGGACAGTTGAACAGAAATACGGACTGACAGACGTAATGCTTCCAATATACATCCCTAATAATAAAAACACCGCGTCGTTTGCAGGTGTATAATACCGGCCAGAATGGTTAAAGAACAAAATACAGTTATAACAAAGGACCTTCGATGGCTCTTTCTACATCCGCCTTGGTCGGTGTAGGGTTGTTTCGTAGTAAACAACACAAGGAGATGACCATTCCAGGTGTACAGAACCCGCACTGTATTCCATGCATCTGGATCAAGCTTTTCTACAAAAAACCAAAACCAGGATATGAAGAAGGATAGAATATATCATATAATTATACATGTACCTCAATATAATAACGCTATTTGATTGGTTCTAGACAATCACGTGTCAGGGCAATAAAACTTCATATTTCCCTGTCATCGTCACATTTTTCATCATATCTCACCCCTTCGGAAGCCACGTGAATTTATTTCCATTCATTGCGTATGAAAAATCCCGAGGATGTGCATACGATGTAATGAAATGATTAATTTTAAAAGTTTTTCGGATTATATCCATATTTTACATCCTTTTTATATCAGAAAACTAACATAGAAAGAAACCGGTAAACATTTACGTTTTTGCTTTACAAGAGTTGAAAAACGATAAAAACCTGATGTATTCTAAATCATCACCCGTCGTTCGGTATAATAAACAATTCACTGCATGAATGTTCGGGAGATATGAAGATTTATTCCCCCAGAAAAATCATACTTCCCTCGGGCCATGCCCTCGGAAAAAATGACTTTTCTTGGGCAAATAAATCTTCATATTTCCTGAACATTCTGAATAAATGTATAATATCTGTCTTGGAATGATTTGTTATAATTTAAAGGAATCTCGAACATTCATTCATTAATACATCAGGGGAGGTTATTCTGATCTTTACCTGAACCGGATGTAGACCATCACGTGACGTGCCAATTCCCTCCACGGTAGTAACTGCGCATCCATGTACATAGAATAGCGGAGTGATACAGGAATTTCTGTAGTAAACAATAAAATATAAATGATTATAATTACAAAACCAAACAACCCTTCCCAAATTTCAATAATAGTTAATCAACAATGTAACACTTTAGCATCTGCTTTAAGTAGCTACGTGTGTAAATAAAAAAAAAAACAACCATAAGTTACAACTTAGATACTGTTTGTGTTTATTTTTTCGTTTGTAATGTTTTACAGATTTTATAATAACATACAACATTTATAAACTAAATTTCATTCAGAAACGAATATAGATTTTACCAAAAGTACAGAGAAATATTAACAAAAATGCATCATAAACCATGATGTCATATCTATAAATAACAATATCTTATTACCCTATCTTACGCTTCAAAGAGAAATGGCCAAACTAAGAGAAATTGTTACCTTATGGTTTGAGACTTGTGGTCAAACTGAGACAATAAGACCGAACAAGCACCGCAAATACCCTGACCACAGCTATTCTTACTTCCGGTCAGCCTTACTTCGGTAGTTAAGGTAAACAATGCAATAATCATTTTCAAATACAATTACTCAGAGGATTAATGGACATCAAAGGACTTTGAAATTCAATGATGAATTTACACGTAAATAATTTTTATTTCTAATAAATTATGAGACAATGGTATGGTATGGTATTGAATAGTAAGTTATCTATTCTATACTATACTATTGCTAATGCCACTGTATAGCATAGCATAGAATAGTATACGGTTTACAGACATATATTCATTTGACAACAGATACGAAATGAATTTCTGGGATTGTAAATTAGAACCGATTAGCTGGAAAGGCTAAGACCATGGCCTTTTCCAGTTACATGTATTCTCTGTAGATGCTACACCAGTGACTGTATCGTGTACATTCGACTCACACTGTGCTGGTCTTTCTTTTACTTTGATAAGTATCTCATGTAGTCAATTGAGTTCGTAATAACCCATTTTTGTAGTTGCATTTAATGATTGTTTTAATAAAATTTGGTGCGAACTTTTCTTGTTATCAAATGCAAATTTATAACAAAGAGTGGCAGAATGGTTATAGCTTCATTACAAGTGTACGGAAAACCGTTGGTGTCACGCAAGAAAAATATTTTATCTGGCAGCCGCCAATAATTACGTGGCGGCTGCCAGACAATTATACGACGGCCGCCACATACATGGAATATCTTGCGGTCGTCAGATAAAACTGGGGAAATGGGTTTATAGGCACATGTGCTTGGTGTGAACATTGTTATAAAGAACTTTTACAATAAGAAACTCGCGCTATTGTTGCCAAACACAACTTTTTGGATAGTTTAGAAAAGGCTTTGGGGATATTCAGTCCTTGGATCCTTATGATATGTAGTGTAATAGACCAATCCACACTGTACAACAGTTATGTTCCTTGACATTAAAGATCTGTTTTCGTTTTGCATTTTGCATACATGTACATTGTAGGAAACAAATTAATACCGGAGATAATTTGCTCAAAACTAAACTCAATGACAGGGTGACCTAATTAAAATGGCGAATCGGAACAGTATTCAAGATATTGTAGCGATGAAGAAAAAAATAGTTAGATAGGGTGCTATCAGAAACCCTTGGTTAGCAACGATATACTGCGATGCATCAATCCTATATATTCACATGAAACATTTTGCGCACGCATTCGCAAGATCTAAATTTTATTTGGCGGCCGTCAGATTGTTATTTGGCGGCCATCAGAAACTTATCTTGCGGCCGCCAGATAAAATTTTTTTTTTTTACTTAGAACCAACGAACTCCCGTATAAGTATCACGCTCTAATATTGTATCTGACCATGAATAAAAAAAATTAATAGAAACACTTTGTTATAGTGTAATTTGGATTTTTTCGTCGTTATTTTCCACATTAAAATTGCGTTTCTGCATGGTAAATTTGTTCATACTTTAAAGTTGAGGTTTTCTACTTGTTTATGGCCCTGGTTGTCATTTAAATATAAACTAAGGCATGCTTTATTGCGTCACTATTGCTTTGTTCCATTCACATAACCAACATTTTCTATATAGAGGCGGAAATTTTAATGAAGTATGTAATGAGTATTTAAGAAACATACCGGGTATTCTACATCAAATATCAAGCTCATCGCTAGTTTTAACATAACATAACAGTATTATTAGGAATTGTACAAATAAATGTTACAGATAGGATTCATTTTCCTCTGAGATATGATAAAAGAGTCGCCCAAGTCTCCAGGTCTGTGCTGCTGACCTCCACCTGAAAATAGAAAAGTAAAACTGTCACACGAGGCAGAGCTCCCCAGGGACAGGTGAGGGGATACAGGGAGTACTTAAATGTAGGGGAGAGATACTCAATATTTACACCACCATTGCATTTATGCGTGACACATCAAGATGTATATCTGAAGCTTTATTGACTTTAATTAGATACTTTTCTATCAATATGTAGATCTATAAAAAGTCTGTATTGATGGGATTTTCATGTTATGCATGATCGATAGTAGAAGATATCGCGGTGATCAGTGGTATTCAAATTAAATATTTAACTTAGCTATGATAAGGCATATTTATGAGCTTATCAGTCATGTACAACTTTTTGAAGGCTCAAAGAAAGCTTTTTTTAACAAAGTGTGGTAAAAAAAGAGCTCCAAATGGGTTAAACAGAACTATGGTGTTCCGATGGGCCACTTCGACCTTCGCACTTTCGCCTTTAGGGCGAAGGTGCGAGAGTGCGAAGTTGCGAAGGCGAAAGTGCGAAGGCGAAGGAGCGAAAGTGCGAAGATGCGACGGCGAAGCGCGACGATGCGAAGGCGAAAGTGCGAAGTTGCGAAGGCGAAGGAGCGATACTACTATCGTTCTTTCGCCTTCGCAACTTCGCACTCTCGCCTTCGCACTTTCGCCTTCCCCTTTTTATGTTTGTGGAGCTCTCTATCGTTTAAAGATAATTTTAGCTGTTTAAAATGACATCTGCGACAGAAGACGAGCTTTTAAAAGAATTTATTTTCAACAGCCTGCGCAGATCCATAATTTTTCCTAGGGGGGGGGGGGG
>WFKH01011801.1:36565026-36590143 GCA_016163765.1 Magallana hongkongensis
CAAGTTTCAGCTTTCCTGGCCAAATGGTTCTTGAGAAGAAGATTTTTAAAGATTTACTCTATATATTCCTATGTAAAAATTCGACCCCCAATTGTGGCCCCATCCTACTCCCGGGGGTCATGATTTTCACAACTTTGAATTTACACTACCTGAAGATGCTTCCACACAAGTTTCAGCTTTCCTGGCTGATAAGTTTCTGAGAAGAAGATTTTTAAAGATTTACTCTATATATTCCTATGTAGAAATTCAACCCCCAATTGTGGCCCCACCCTACCCCCCGGGGTCATAATTTTCACTACTTTGAATATACACTACCTGAGAAAGCTTCCATACAAGTTTCAGCTTTCCTGGCTGATTAGTTTTTGAGAAGAAGATTTTTAAAGATATACTCTATATATTCCTATGTAAATATTGGACCCCCCATTGTGGCCCCACCCTACCCCCGGGGGTCATGATTTACACAACTTTGAATCTACACTACCTGAGGATGCTTCCACACAAGTTTCTGCTTTCCTGGCTAATTAGTTTCTGAGAAGAAGATTTTTTAAAGATTTACTCTATATATTCCTATGTAGAAATTCGCCCCCCATTGTGGCCCCACCCTAACCCCGGGGGTCATGATTTTCACAACTTTGAGTATACCCTACCTGGGGATGCTTCCACACAAGTTTCAGCTTTCCTGGCCAAATGGTTCTTGAGAAGAAGATTTTTGAAAATTTCTCAATTTTTTAAAATAAATTCTAATTATCTCCCCTTTGAAAAGAGCGTGATCCTTAATTTTCACAACTTTGAATCCCCTTTGCCTAAGGGTACTTTGTGCCAAGTTTGGTTAAAATTGGCCCAGTAGTTTTTGAGGAGATGTCAAAAATGTGAAAAGTTTACGGACAGACAGACGGACAGACAGACGGACAGACGGACAGACAGACAGACGGACGACAGACAAAATGTGATCAGAAAAGCTCACTTGAGCTTTCAGCTCAGGTGAGCTAAAAAAAAGAAATTTCAGGTACAGTGCCAAGTGAAATATACCACAGGTATTCTAAGCAAAATTTAATGTACTCTACATTAATTCAAGACAGATAAAGGACTGAAAAATTATTCATGCAGTTTTGCAGTTCCTCTACAAGTTCATGCATCACTAGTACTGTCTACATCCCATTTTAAAGGGAAAAAATCGTTTAAAATCTTCTGCCGAAACGAGAATTAATAGACCGATAGGTCTGGAGAATAGAGGTTAATATAGGTTACTATGATATCGTCAGCTTTTGTACGTCTAGCGGAATACATTACAGGCATACTGCTGGAGCATGAACTCTAGACTAGTTGAAATTGAAACAGAAGCAGAAAGCAAATACCTGGAGTCACAACTTAGAACAATTCATCAACATGGTAAGCATGATATTATTTTTTTTCACGGTCCCCATAATTTCTTTCAAATAAAACAACTTCCCATACCCCCCTAAAAAGGAATCATTTTCTTTCCCAACATTTTTTATTATAATGTAAAAATAAAATGTAATGACCCTAAAAACAAACTAAATTGTCTAATATCAACATTTGATGTGTTATCTTTCAAGAGGAATCATACTTTCTAAATTCATAACAAAAGACAAGGTGTTCTTTTTCAGCATCAGATTCAGGCGTAGACCAAAACGAGGTTTCCTACTGGCTAGGAGGAAATGACATAGAAATTGAAGGAGTGTTTAAATGGGTCAAATCTGACCAACCACTGACGTACACGGACTGGAGCCCGGGCCAGCCTGATGACGCTAATGGCGAGGACTGTATGGAACTGAGGGGGGCGTTCCAGTACCACTGGAATGACCTCCCCTGTAACATTCCCCACCACTTCATTTGCGAAGCGGCGTAAGGAGTTTCTAGAAGTTTCATCCAAATCAAAATAGATCACGTTATCCTTGTCAATCTTTAAGAGGACTTTTAAATGGTTGGGGATATTTTTAGGCTATATATAACATCCTTTAGAAGAAGAGATCTGTGTAAAGGTTTATGAAAATGTTCAAATTAAAAGCTTTAATATTTGGATTATTTCGTTACTGAATAATAATTTATGATCAAATATGTCATATTTAAAAGTCTAACTAAAGTCAGTTTTTATGGGTAATTTGTTGACAACCAAGCCTCTTTAAATGTGAACGTTTGAACCACCATTGCAGATAAATTAATGATTTTTGTTTATTGTAGAGCATTTGAAGCTAATACCATTATAGGAAAGTGAAGACTTTGAGTCCAGAAAAAGGGATTGACTTTAATTAGCTTTATACATGTCCTATTGAGTACGAGTGCTTACTTTATATGTGTGTGATTTCATTTTATGTCAATCATCGAGAAGAGCTGAATAAACAGAGTAGTGCCATAATTGTTTTCTTTAATTTTGTGTTACTCATATCTAGAATATTTTTGCATATTTTGATTTAAAAACCAATGCTGATCGGAACAATTTTATAGGATATGTTGAACAATGCATCCCATTTCAGTTGTTCCTTTTTGAACTGCCTGGTGTTGTTAATGTAAACAATGGAGAGAGGATTGCAAATATGTCAGATGGGCATGTCAAATAAGATATAGTTGAGTATCTACGTGCATGTAGCGAAAAACAAATTAATACAGCAGAAATAATATCAGTAAATACCTTGGTAAATGAACACTTTCTTGGCGTGTGAAGAAACATAATGAAAAGGAAAGAACTCCCTTTGATGTAGGAACAGTTTAGCTGATAATAGGGTTGAAAGATTCTTCATTCGGACAGTGAGGATATCGATGGAAATTGTTGTATTAAGCTGCTTGACAATCAAGATTATAAAAAATTTATTATTATTGGAGAAAATTTTATTTTTTTTCTAAACTCAGAACGAAGCATACCGCCCAGAATATGATGGACAAAAGGGCCGCAATGTGAGGCCAAGTGTGATATTTTCGAATGGTGACATAATGTTCAAGAGTGTGGACCTTGGTTTCAATATTTAGTTAATAAACTCTGTAAAGTAATTGAAACTCTTTATGAACGTTAAACACAAGCCAGTCATTGCAAACATTTGAAAATTCCAGATTTATTTTGAAGGATGGCAATGTCATAACTTCCTGCAGGAATTAATGATTTTTTTATTTAGATAATCCTTGCCAAACATTAACTTCCTTGAAAATAGAAAGCTATTTTAGAAAATTCAGATAAAGAAAATCAAAGACAGTATTAAAAATCCGAGAGGATCTATTAACTGAAGTATTTAAATTCTGATTCTCATTAACTGTTCCCTATATCATAAACTTTTCACACAATTCTACGAAGTTCATAGGATGTAATTGAATGCCTTCTTAATACTAAATCTGAAGTAAGTGTCTTTGGTTGTATTTGGTTTACATGTACACGAATAATCATTTGAAAAACGAGAAAGTTACATCGATTTTGGCAGGTCACTGCATGTACTTGTATGTAAAATATTTCTCCCTGTCTCTCTTACAGTTTTTTGTGAATATGTTACATATTACACAACTCTTTTAGACTAAAATCCTTTATTCCACAACTTAAATACCGGTATATCAAGTTCAAGTTCAGTCTATTTACTTTTAAACATGATGAACATATACATGTAGTGTACTTAATACAACTTAACTTTTCTTAGGGGTATACTCGGTGACCGTTCTCTGCGCAAATAAATAAGGACTTGGTAAGTATCTTACCCATAGGCTGCTAATAACACTGACCTCCGGTATGCACAATTTATTGACCATGCAATACGTTGCCCTCTTGATTTACAAAGAGAACATAGAGAAAGAGAACTTAGGTAACATACTCCTCCCAAGATTATCATAATAAAATTTGCTGCGAGATTATAAAATTGATTTTAACCCTTTCACGTTTGTACCGGTTAAATTTAGTCGGTAAGCCCTTTTCATTCAAAAATAGCATCATTTATAATTTTCAAACTTGTAGCATAAAAGGTAATTTGTCAGCATATGATTTATTTTATCAAAACCTTTTTCTTTGATTTTATTCTTTAGAATAAATACAGTGTACAATTTAGATACATGTAGGTTTGAGTACATGAACATAGTTAAAAATGACTCAAATTGACATATGCTGCGAATTTTTTTCGTGTAATCTTACCATAGTTCAGGGCCACAAAGTGTGAAATACTAGAATTTACATCTATCATAAAAAAAATTTGATTGAGCCCATTTAGTGCCGAGTGTAGGACTAAACCGTCTTATCAGTTTGGGACAGGTAACTTGCATGCAGAGAAGTACATTCAGAATGGCGACAGAATACTATTCCATCGCACTGATAGTCTTGTCTCTGAATATCCTGCAACCAGGTCGGTCAAATTTAAGTAATGATATATTGTTCAAAGTTAGCAAAAGGAACTCGAAAAGTAAATTGATATTTTGATAAATTAAAAAAAAGCTGATGAATGAACCAGCTGTAACAATGTAAGTTTTATAAAACAATTACTAATTTAAAAAAAATTAAATGTAGCTGGAAAAAGCTATAATAAGTGTTCGTTGTGTTAACGCCTTTTCTACAACCCATAATGTGAGAGTGTTAGAAAGAGAGATTTTAAGTTGTTGATTAAACTGTATCACAGGGTACTCTTTACTTTCATAACAACATGACGTATTTTGGTCTACATCTTCAGATGGATACAACAAAGGTTACAACTAATCATAGTGGGTATATATGAGGAAGACATATTTCAAGGGTTGTTAGACTTAGGTACTTATGTATCGCGTATCCCCTTCATAAAAGAAGTTCTATTAAACAAGTTTCAGTTTTACATCAATTGGAACACTTATCTATTCTGTCTATCTCGATGCATTCTTGACAATGTTCTATTCAGACTTCTGAGTGTTTTTCACCCTGAATGTTTAATATTTGATTTTTGAAGTGATCGGAGATTGTAGGAATGGATGGACAAAATTCGAGGGAAGCTGTTACTTGTTTGCCAGTGAACAAGCAAATTGGCCGGAAGCTCAGGTTATAAATTATGTTTGATTTATCTACTCCATATTTATAGGAAAAATACAGGATTCAACAAAAAAAAGGTTTAGTCTAATATTATATTCTCATTATCAGGCAGTCTGCTCAAGTATGAATTCCCATTTGGTCGAAATTGAAAGCCAGACAGAAAATGCTTTCGTTGAAGGAGAACTGAAGATCATACATAACCATGGTTTGTAGAATAATATATTGAGTTCACTTACATGTATGTCGTATTTTGCAATGATGTGTTGGTAGATCAGATAATTAAATTATACGCCAAAATATTCAAATAGATTCACAGTCCAATAACCAGAATGATGTATCTTACTGGTTGGGCGGAAATGACATAGAAATTGAAGGAGTGTTTAAATGGGTCAAATCTGACCAACCACTGACGTACACGGACTGGAGCCCGGGCCAGCCTGATGACGCTAATGGCGAGGACTGTATGGAATTGAGGGGGGCGTTCCAGTACCACTGGAATGACCTCCCCTGTAACATTCCTCACCACTTCATTTGCGAAACAGTGTAGGTAGTGTTGTAATCAGAAATATGGTTGTAACAAAATTTTACTCGACTAAAGCTATTTTACTAATTTGCATTATCATATCATGTAAAGCATGGGTAGTTTTCTGTCATTCATATAAGATACTTCTGTGCACCAGAGAACTTTTTTCTTATTGACTTTTTTTTCTAATTACAGAGCATCTGAAGGAAACAATATCATAGGAAAGTGAGAAGAATGACAGAAATAGAGTTAATTTCTGTGATATGGTTTTTACATTAAATGTTTTTTTCAAGGATATGTATACCAAATATTCTATTACTTCATCGTCTACATAAACTTTGCTTTTGTGTTTTGGGGTTTTTTTTGTGTTTTTTGTTTTTGTTTTTACTCTAATGAAGATGCCTGAATATGAATATGCGAGTTATATTGATTCAAATAATATATGCAATTTTAAAAGACTCCATTATAATAAAGACAGAATAGAAAAATATATACTTCATTTAAAAGAAAGAACTTACAAAGTTAAGAAAAATTACCGTTAATATAAAGTACTACTATACAATTCAAATGTTTATTTTGAGCGGATACCGGTTTACTCTTTCAACAATATATTCCGAATTTAAATACTGTAGTCTTATGTAATGATTTTTCTTCCGGATCGAAATGTATCGTGTGTTTAACTAATCAGATGCCTTCGTTTTCAACCAATCAGTGATTAGCGTATATCCAATAGAATTGTTGTATGATTAAACCAATTGGTGAGAACTAGTTGGGTATATATACAGCCACCCCATCATTCTAAGTCAGTTTTCAATCTGTGAACGACTCGACCGGTCTTCTGGTGAAACTCTTTGGTTAGAATTCTATAGAACAGGGATTTGAGCTGTGTCGGAAAGCAACAGAATTGTTCGCTTGACCACTCAATTCTTAACCCTGTTTCTGTAACTTGTGTCTTGGTGACTTGATAGTGTCTTGGTGACTTTCGACTGACCGTGTATTGGTGAATTGATAGTGGTTGTGTAGCACAGTGGTAGTAAACAGAATTGTTTGTTTAAACCCACAGTCTACGGTTAGTTGATTAGAGGTTGATTTTGTATTTTGATTCTTTGTTAGTTGTTCTACAATCAAATAGCCAAGGTAGGCCCATGAAAAATCTTATAATAACTGCATGTTATATTGGCAGTTGAAGGTCTCGTTGCATTTGTATATTATTACTTGATTCTTGGGAAGGAAACCTAAGCGAAATAACGATTTATTAGATGATTATTTTACTTGCAACTTGAAAAACCGTTACATTTATCAAAAGATAAAAATAAAAAGTATGAAACAATTTTACAAGACAATATATCTATGCTCTAAATATGAATTATTTTTAGTGAAAATAGCTGAGCACTGTGTAGCGAAGCTCTTTAATTATGCCTCAACATTTTCCAGTGAAAAACTTAAAGTTAACATGATATGAACACCATTTGTAAATATGTCTCAATTAATGTTTCAGAGACTTGATAAACTGTCGTCGTCATCAGTTACATTGATAGTTTAAGCATTGGATATACACGTGTACATAAAATTATGCAATGAAAAGATGATGCTCTATAAGGACAAGCTAAGTATATCACAAACAGGCATCCAAAGGTAAAACAATTTTACGCGAATAAAGAGTTTTTTAAAATATATTTACGAGATTAAGGAGTCGTCATGACCATTTTATAGCATTTTCTACCATTGAACAAAGAATAATTAATATGCAATGAACAAGCATAAATCAATCAGCTCCTTTTAAAACATCAGCTATTTATTTGCAAGTCACGAGTTCGAAATCAGTGGGTTTTTTTTTTTACAATTTAATTTACTTTTAAGAATTTCGGAATGCATGTTGTGGTTAAATAAAGAACAAATTTTATTACGATGACTGTGCTTTCATCTTTTATGATATCTCAAAATGTCTAATACAACTTTAAATAGATGTAATCTGATAGTGAAAAAAGATTAGGATAAATGAGTAATGGGAAAAGTACGGTTTGATAAAACTATTGACAAGTAAACTGCAATTTACAAGAAAATGTTTCTGATAAAGTAATTTTCCTTGGTTTAGTATAACTCTCTTATCAGTTTTGCAAGTCGAAGATTAGGACATATAGTCTTAGGCAAGTACATTCATACTAATCTATTCAGAAAATGGCGATTTCTTCCTTAATCATCGGTCTTTTGTCTCTGAATCTTCTTCAATCAGGTCAGTTAATGTTAAGAATTTATACAGTTACAAGAGTTTGTTAAATGAATGGGATAGTTTTACAACGTCAATTATTTGCTAACAATGATGAGAAGATAATACTAGATACATATGTTTTCTATTCCACCTTAAAATACACTTTTATGCATACATCTTTTCAAAACTATTCTTTGTTTGATCAGTCAGATGCCATCTCGTCAAACATTACGTGGAGACTGATAGCAAATTCATTTACTAATGGCATATTTACTTCTAAACGCGGAATAGACCAAGATGTGTCACAATCGTCATTTCCGCGGATAAGAAAGGCAACAAAGAAAAACTGTAAATGTGATAAAACTTCATCATACTATATTCTTCTTTGAAGTAACCGGAGATTGTAGGGATGGATGGACCAAATTCCAGGGAAGCTGTTATCTGTTTGCCAGTGATCAAGCAAGTTGGCCTGAAGCCGAGGTAAATGCTAGTTTAATTTTCAATCTCTCTTTCATAAACGAAACTCAGCACAAAAAAAGTAATCAAATCCCCCCCCCCCCCCCCAAAAAAAAAAAACAAACCAAAAAAAACCCAAAAAACCCAAACCCAAACAAAACAAAAAACAAACAAACAAACAAACAAACAAAAACAAAAACAAACAAATTAGAAAAAATCCTCAAAAACAACTTATGATCTTTTTCAGGCATTCTGCTTGAGTATGAATTCAAATTTGGTCGAAATTGGAAGCGAGTCAGAAAATGCTTTTGTTGAGGGCGAATTGAAAATCATACATAGTCACGGTTTGTAGACTAGAGACCAAATATTTCAATCGTGGTTGTATATTTGTAATCATGGTGTCAAGTAGATCATTTGGTAAATAATGAGTTTAACTTTATTTATAGATTCACATTCTAGTCATCAAAACGAGGTCTCTTACTGGTTGGGAGGAAATGATTTAGAAATGGAAGGAACTTTCAAATGGGTCAGGAGCGATACTCCTTTAGTCTTCACCGACTGGAATCCAGGACAGCCAGACGACTTTTCCTCTGGAGAAGATTGTATAGAACTCCAGGGCGCAATGGACTACCACTGGAACGACCTGTCCTGTAGCGCGAGGCATCGATTCATTTGTGAATCATCGTAAGCAGATGTTTACATTCTGTTATAAGTCGTTTACGAATGTCATATACCAAAGAAAAATGTTGTTTCTCGGTCATACGTTGTCTCCAATCTATAATTATCAACTTCCAATGAAAAATGCTTGACTGAATTTCAACCAAAAATTAAGATTTTAAAGTTTAAATAAAACGTGTTAAATTACAAACGCTAGAATCATAGTTTTTAAGTAAAGTTATAGCGTTTGCTTTTCCGATATTTGATGTTCTAAATTAATAAACTTTAGCTTGTATTTTATATTTCTCTAAACAGAGCCTATGGAACGGATAGTGGAGCAATATCTAGTGTGATTGGAAAACGCTAAAAATAAAGTCTCATTAATTTCAAGATTCAGTTTGACTATTTGACTTTATAAAGAAACTCTGGTGAAAGATAAGCTTTTGTCATGCTTAAAGCATTCCAGAGGTTCTATTTTCTTCCGCGTCTACACTTTCCAGAATTTGACATTGAATTAATTTTTATTCAAATATGAATCCCATCAAATGGCATGCCTAATGAAAGAGTGTGTTAATATTTTAACCATCTGCGATGAATACTTGCTGAGAAAACTTAGATGAAAATTTGTTCGAAATTTAAGGCTAAAAATATAAACAAAGTCGTCATTTAACAGGAAGTTGACGTCTGATTTGTACAAAAATAAATCCCACTATGTGGCATATTGAAACAAAGAATGTGTTGAAATTGCAAGCAACTGCGATTAATAATTGCTGAAAAAAATGCGACAGAAGTTTGTTATGGATAGACAGACAGACAGACGAACACACAAGGTAAACAGTATACCCCCTCTCCTTCGGAGTTATCAGAGGAAGAATTGCTCTAAAACTCGTCATTACACAATAGATTTTGGTCAAAGTTTTATCTTACTTGAAATACTAGCATTATTTATATCCTCTTCTTAATAACAAATGCACATTGCATATTTCAACCCCAATCTACCCAGATGGTACACATAAATACTAGTTGAATCTATATATTTGTTTAAATTTTAATAAAATGCACCTCTATTTTTGAATTATGTCTGACTACATTAACCAACTTAACATCCAATTGGGGCGGGAGGGGGTTCCATCAATTCGAAGCTAAAAATGACATTTTTCGTTACGATTTGTTATTTGGAACAAAATTATTTGTTTTAACAGGAATATAAATGTAAAACGATAGCACTATAAGATAATTGCAGGTTTTTGGTTTCTGCACAGAAAAATTTTCATGTCTGTAAAGGTGTGCTTTTTAAAAATTACTTTAAAAGACAAAGTACAGGTGTCTTCAAAACTAATGCTCAAGAAATTAAATCGGTTTCGGCAATTTGATGTTCAATTGGTGGAAAGAACAATTACAATTATGATAAAAATGTGGAAGATACATGTTAGACTTAATAATAGTTCGAAATCGTTTAAACGTATCCAAATGAGACTGGAATTTCTTTCTTGATACATATTAAACATATTCTATTCCTTTTTAATTTGAAACTAATTGAGGAGAGCTTAATCATCTAGAGTGCACGAAATGCGCGGCAAATAACATTAGAGGTTAAATGTACCTTTAAAATGGTAAATACAGTACAAGCTTACTGTGTGTGATACTGGTATTGTACTTAATGTAATGATTAATTGGACGAGTGTGATCCGAGAAAAGACTTCCAATTTCATACATGTATATAAAAGCGGAAATGATCCAGAGAAAGTAGTGAAGACGATAGCCGAGGGACAGGAAGTAATCTAAGAAATATAATAACAAGATCCAACTAAAACACAAGATCGGGACAGACCTCGTTAAACCAGAACCGGGTAAGCATCTTTTAAAGGTTTGCTGTGTTCTAAGTTTGTAATTAGCTTGGTTTTTTAAATGTATATGATTTCAATAGAAATGAAGAATGATTTCTGAAACAGTTTTATGGTAGCGTTTGTCAAGATTTTCTTCACTATTATCACGCATAACCTTGAACATGGAAAGGTTATATATGTTTTCTTGTGTGAACTATTAGAATTAGGAGAAAATGCCATCGACAAAAACATCATATTTACTTAGCTTGCCAGCATGCCAAAAAACAGTCTTGTCTATGTTACATCTTATTGTATTGACTATACCATCACCTTGATGTTTGCAAATAGTGTTTGCTTAGTATTTGCTTTTGATTACACGTTCCTCATAAAATCTCAGTAAAATAATTGAACTCTCTACGAAAGCATGTGCGCGAAATGGAGTAGTATTATCTACAAGAATAGATATGGGTTACCCCATATCCATGATATTCTACTTAAAATTTTTTTTTATAATTTTGCAATTTATAATTTTTCACATAGACATTCATGCGCACGTTCATACAATCTCAACAGGAATATACATATAAATAGTTTGAGGAATATAGTTGATACAACCAGCTTACAAAGAAAAAAAAAAAGAATATCACATGTCTACTCTTGAAAAATATTTCTCTACAAAGTCCATCTTTTATCAAATATTTTCATTTCAGAATTGTTATAAAACATACAATTTTAATTTCATATATCATTTTTAGGTAACATCATTAACCAGATAAACATGGAATTTTGTTTTGTCTGGTACAGTAAAAAATGAATAGTTTTCCATGTAAAATAAAGAAATTCACAACCATGTTTGTGTCAAGAAGAGGACAATCTAAAAAAAAAACCATATGAAATATTGAAACGAAATCTTTCTGAAGTAGTATTATATGAGTACTAAACTGATTCCACATAGCTAATGAATGGAACAACTAATAAAAATATGTTCAATAGTTTCAGTAGAATTTTCGCAGAATGTGCAATCATCATTATCAGTAGCTTTTATCTTTTCTTCAAATAGTTTTTAACTGAGAGAATTCTGTGTAAAATCCTATACTGAAACCATTGAGCAGCAGAGTATGTGGTCAAATTAAAACATAGTTTGAACACAATCTTAGTGGGTTTTTTTTTTTTAAATAACCATAAGGTGATATTTCAGAGTTCCATCTTACAAATGAAGCTGGAGCTTTGTCTTTAGTGTTAACATTTTTATAGATAATATTTGTACATTTTTGAAAGAAGAACAATGGTACAAAATACAACGGTATAACCGGACCAAAAGTATAACAATAAAGTTCTTCAGTGATGCTAGAACGTCTTAAAAACTTTGCAATGGCACTTATAATGCTGTTATATTGCATTGTACATACATGATCAATGTTAAATTTGTTATTAAACATCTCTTTTGATAGAAAAGTTCCATTATCATCTAAAAAATCATGAACAGTTTTTACACCCTTTTCATACTAATATTTTATAAACAATCTTTTCTTACCAACCATTATCTTAGAATTGTATCATACAGGAGATGAAGTAACCTTGTAAGAATTTTGTAGGTTATCATAATATGATCTCAGTACATACAACCATGATTTTAAAACATCAACCCAGAAGTTATTGGTTGTCTTTTCTAAAAGTTTCTTAATAAAATCATCACCAAATCCAGAGTTTTGCTCACAACAGGGTCGCCATATACATGTATTGCATAAAAAATATGAATCCATAATTGCTCTCCTCTAAGGAGCTTTTGATTCCAAAAAGTTTTTAAAGATACTAAAAAGTTATCAATATTGACCATATTAAGTCCATCGTTAAATATTTTTGGGTAACAACCTCTCGTTTGATTTTATCACACTTGGCTTTCCATAGAAATCTAAAACGTTTTTGGGTCAAGATGACAAAAATTCTTTATTGGAGTTTGGTAAAGAGATAAAAAATGATTGAGCTTTGGCCATATAAAAGTTTTAATGACGGTTTCTCTTCCAATAGGTGTGAGAATTCGTCTATTCGATTGCTGAATCAATGCCAGCATCTTTGGTAATTGTATGTCATAATTTAAGTCAACAATTTTAATGAGATCAACTGAAAAATAAATATATAATGAATTGAATTCCGTTGATCCCCAATCTAGTTTCCAACTAGTATGATGGAGCACTTGACAAGAAAATTTTCTTGAGCTAATCCAAATAATTTTTGTTTTTTTTAACTGTTAATTTTTAAACCAGATAATCTTGCAAAAAATTCTAAAGTATCGAGAGTAGCAAATAAGGACTGTTCAGAACCATTAAGGGTTAGTGAAGTGTCATCGGCATACTGTGTTAGTTTATATTCCTTATTATTAATAATTATACCTTTCATTTCTTTGTTTTGTTTGTTTGATCAAAATAGAAAGTATTTCTGAACTAAGAATAAAAAGATAAGGGGCAATTGGGTCACCTTGTCGACAACCACGTTGAATACCAAATTGTTCCGATAAGTAACCACTTTGCAGAATTGCAGATTTAAAATTCGTATTTAAAATTTTCACCCAGTCAATTATATATTTACTAATTCCAAAAAATTGTAAAACTTTGTATATAAATGACCATGAGATAGAATCAAAGGCTTTCTCGAAATCAATTAGCATAATAAGGCCTGGGATGTTATTTAATTCTGTATAATCCATGAGATTAATAATAAATCTAGTATTTTCACCTATAAATCTGCCCTGAATAAAACCGGTTTGAGTATTAGCAATTAGCGTGTCACCGGGTCATATGAAATATGCAATGTGTCATAGAAATATAAAAGAAGTCATATAAAAAGGCAATTTTATATTATTTTTAGTTATATGTACCCCTTTTATTTTCTATTCAGTCCATGTACACGCATGGTGGATCAAGGAATAAATATAACAAATAGGGTGGTGTGTGATTCTCAAATAGTTGCAGCATTTACATGTACTTGTGTAAGATTAGACTCTTATTTTTTTAGTTATGAACTGCTTTTCCAATAGATTAGCAAACTTTAATTTGAAAAGTACATGACTTATTCATATAATTTAAAGTATAGGACATATTATCCAATCATTTATCCAATTACAGAATATGCTTTTGTGCTTGCAGACGGTAAATGTTATAATGAACTTGGTGCCCCATTCCAAAACTCATTTATTTAAAGGTAATTTTACGAGTAGTCTTAACAGGAGATCCTGTATAATATGCAATTTAGGAATAAACTTAAGTTTCAATTGCATTGCCTGTGCAAACAGTTGTTAATGTGTTTGCAAGAATTGAATTGGTAAGTTTGAAGAAATTGACTTTTTATTAATTTTTGAATATTTTATATAGATTGAATTCTTCCTCTATTCAGTAAATTTTTCAAAGTATTTATCAGCATTAAATGTAAAGTGAATCCATATCATGTCATGCATTGTCAAAAATATCAGCATTTACTGAAGAAGTATCAGCATTTAATGATAAATGAACAAGAACTTAATGCCAAAGTACCATCATATATCATAATGAAGAAATGTAACATGCAATATTAAAAGTATTACTATAACATTAGTAAAAGCATTTAATTAAGAAATACTGAAAGGCCCAAGAATCATCATGAAATGAAAATTATCAACATCTAAAGACAAAGTATCTACATATAGTGAAGATGTACCATTATAACTGGAATGTCTTCCACACAAGGCAAGTGAAGCGTTCCATATTCTTACGGATTACAAAAACCGCACGGAATATCGTTCATAAATTAATCGCATTTAATATTATACCATATATGTTATAGGACCCAAGACCATCTTTAATCAAATTTTTTTATCGTAACTTTTCAAATAAATATAATGATATGATAAATTTTCGCTGTGTACTGATTACACCAATAGGTGAAATGAAAAAAAAACCCATTGATTTTTAATTAGTTTATGGTCCTGAAGTCTGGGTTACACATGGAAAAAGGATTAGGTTCTCTTACCGGTATTTTTTTTTATCAATAACATGCATGCGGATTCATTCATTTGTAGCAGTAATTTTCATCTTTTTAAAATTTGAGTGTCAGTCGTTGAGTTGAAAGCGAGACACAGAACTCACAATTCTTTGATAAGTAAACAAAGCTCAGGTCATGTTTTTGTTTACATTTTGAGAGTTGAAAAGAAAATTACAGGTTTAGACCTAAAATGAACGCGACAAACGCTAGGAACTGTTTATTTATGTTCAAAAAGAATTAGCAGATAGAAAAATTTAGCTTGAAAAAGAACTTTTACCGGTATATTGAACCAATGTAAACAACATGGCCAAGCCTTGTTTACCTACAAAGAATAGTGAGTTCTGTATCTTGCTTATAACTCTACGACTGACACTCAAATTTTGGTTGAACATTTGAAATGCATTACTAAAGCATTGTAAACAATAAAAATAGAAAAATAAAACTTGACTTGAATCGCGACCATGCCCCTTTAAACGTATTGTATGAGTGCAACAACCAGATTTTTTAGATATTGGAGTTCATCATGTTCAGATGTTTTAATAATGGTATCGTTTCTTAAGTAAGGTTTGAGCAATTCTGACATCATTATTTTGTAAGATAGATATTGATAGGCTGCAAGTGCATGTGTATCTTTCGAAAACAATCTTCAAAATATCCATTAAACTCGCCCTTACTATAAAATTTTGAAAAGTATATTAAATATCAAGACTGACATCTTCATAGTTCACTATAATATTTATTACTTTAACAACAATCACTACCCAAAGTCACTTTTCTTTAGACAATAATCATTTTTTTTTCCTATAATAAACTATATAAAAAAGATTCAAATTTCTGACAAATGCGACGGATTACTTATGAATTAATATAAACGCAGAGCTGGACAAATGTTAGGGGAAATAGAGTTTCGTTATATACAAGTTTCCTACTTAATGAAAGAAAATGTTTTCTACGTTTAACTTAATTTTTGACATTTTATGATCAAATTTCAGAAAGTTATAAATTTCTTGCAGAAGATAGGACCAAACAGTTGCACTACTATATACTCCATGTTTTGTCTTCACGGTCCATTAATTGTCAAATCTTTCGGCAGAGGCTGGACTGTACAACAACCACTATAAAAATGAGAAGACATATCAAAAGGTAAACATTTTTATCATGAAGTAAAAAAATATACCTGGTATACTCAGTAAATCAACTTCTATTTCCGCAGAGATATTTATGCGATTTTTTTTTTAGATTCGCGAGAGCCTTGTCGTCGCAAATATTTCTCGGCGTGCACCACTTAACAATTGTGTCTGGTATTTCATTTTTCAGATAATCTACACATTATCGCAATAATTAGTCGCTACGAACTAGTTTTTCTCCAGTAAATAAAATTAATGTCGTCGCGAATAAAAGTTGATTCACAGTATGTGCCATTAGCTTCAAATTAATCATTTAACTGTATAGGATTTTACCAAAGTCATAGATTATAAAATGCAACTATTTTGGTATTTGTTTAATGAAGCCATATCAATATGTCTAAAAAAAAAAAATCACCGTTTAGTAATAAAATCAATTATCAAAGATGAACAGCTTAACACAAGCTGGCGATTTGGTCATGGCCTATTTATTACAATTAACTATATGTTTAACAACCGACCTGTTACCCACTTGATGAACAGGTATATGATGTACAATAAATCAATCATCAATCAATCAAATTCAATAGTACACATGACAACAATCAATACAATCAAATTATTCAATCAATAAATCAAACTTCAATCAATGAATAATCAATCAATCAATCAATAAAACTAAGTTAAATCGATCAATAATTAATTTATCAATCAATCGATCAAAGTTCAAATCATGAAAGTCAATATCAATATTGCTTTGCTTAATTGGGTTTCTGGCTAGGTTATGTGGACCCTGGGATCAGTTGACCACCTATTCCCAAGCTTTCAGCAGGCCATTGGATCAGTTGCCTACATCAAAGACCTGAGAAACCTTGTCATTGTGCAAATTCCGCCATACAAACAGCTTTACTTTAGATGTTTGTCCGCCAGACAATTTGCAATCCCAAACTCATCAAGAGAGAGGGAATGCATTCAGGTCAGTTAGAGGCAAGCTTAAGATTAAGCCATTACCCGGCCCCGGGGCTATAAATCTTAGACGAGCTCACTTTTGATCTCAGTCTCACTTTTCCACTATATATTCCTTTTGTAAAAGTGAGACTTTGATCAAAAGTGAGCTTGTCTAAGTTTTATGGCCCCAGGGCCAGTAATAGAGAATGGGGTTAATAGAAGGGGTGGGGGTTGAGGTAAGGTTGTGTTTGTGGCAAATGATAAGCTAAATATTGATCTGGATATACGGATGAATGAGTTTGTGAGAATAGATAAAGTGCAAACTGCAATGTGTCAAGAAAAACATTATTGCCGAATCCGGATAAATGCACTCCATCTATACTAAACATTTGGTTCTTATATTTATTTAGCTTAAGGTGCTTAATATAAGCCCCTCCCAAGTTCAAAACATGAGTTACAATTGCATTGTCAAGACGAATTCTGGACTTTACTGCTGCAGTGGTACTATAGTCTGTCCCAAGATATTTATGCAGAACATTTGGACGATTTTTAATAAAAATACACATACCTGTGAAAGAAGTGCAATTTAAATAGTTGAAAGGGATAATTTCCAAGATAATTTCATTGACACATCTTTCACTCGGAACAATTCACAGGAAAAAAAACAGATTCCTTACGGATATTTATAATGGGGAATGTTTACATCTTTTCTCCATTCGGAATACACTCGGAATACATCGCGCAATTTTTCAACGTTATCATCCGGGCTTGCTGCAATACAAAATCCCCGTAGACATCACATTTTTTTAGCATTGTATTGAAACCTGATAAGCTAACAGGGGCGTTTCGACTGAGAAATCTTGGAAATTTTTCATACTTTTGAATGAACATCGTTTGAACCCTGAGGCATTTATAAATATCAAGCAATTAAGCAAAATCTGAATTCAGGATATCTTGGGACAGACTATAAACATATAACGCCAACATGACCGTGGTAAAATTTCAGACCAAATCAACATAGTGTTAGGCAAAATTTTAGCTAGTTTAGATTTGAAGCCGAAGGTCCAATAAAGGTAATGCGCAAATACTATTGCCTCCAGAGTGTATCACTAACATAAATAAATTCCAATAATGCTGATTTATTAATACAATGTATCAAAAAGGACAGAACTAATATATTGTTCAGCTTACCTTGTGATGAGAGACAAACAAATACAACACAGACCAATACATTAATGCATTCCTCGTGCAGAAATAGATTTTTTAGTATACAGCGTTTTCTGTTCAAAAGTGTACAACGTTTTTTCTCATTTTCCTCTTAAAATAATATTTGTTTAACTGCTAGGCTTCATTTAATAAGATTTAATGTATACATGGAGACGTATCACAGTTGCAACTTTAATTTAATATATGAGTTTGAAATGAGGTTGATACAATTGATAACTCTATTGATGCTGTAATACAGAAATATATTGTACATCTCGATGTTTATCTCAGTTAAACTTATGTCCGCTCTTAGAACAATTTTGGTAACTTTTCTGATGGGAAAGAGAGCATAGATGATAAAATTCATTTCACTATATCCTAGGGCCTTTGTTGGTATTGAATAGAAAAAGTCCAGTTTAGTCGGTCGTCTTATTGATTCTTTATCAGGGGATTAAAAAAGGTATTGGACCCATCTTCAAAGTCATAGGGCGTGTCATCTATACTATTTACCCTACCCCCCCCCCCCCCCATGCTACGGACACCGATATGTTTAACTTTCTACCAAAATAATGTTTTATAAAATATATAAAATCCATCTATGTATTGCACATTTTGGACCATCACACATTTTACTTCATCCTCATTTATGAGCACCATATCATCTTCTTACATGCAAAAAACCACTCAATTAATCCTTCACAGGGATGCAACATAGTCAGTCTTGAGTCTGTTTGGTTATATTAAAACTATAGATTACATCATAGCCTATCGATGGTAATATGGGCTCAATGCACAGAATGCAGAGTTGTGAGGTAGTGATGTGAAACAATGAATAATTTGACAGCGTTTATTAACACCTGTATGTTTGATTAAAAGTAGATGTAAACAACAACTATCTCACATGGTAACAATCAAGAGCTGATTCTAATTGTATTCATGCTATGGAAAAGAAATCGTCATCGCATTTAAATATGGAAAATAAATTATCACTGTCGAATTCAATACGTTTGAACTACATCGATAATGTTTAAAAATATTCTCTAAAGAATTGCACAAAATATCGTGTCTAAGTGAAGAAGGCTCGGTGGTCAACAAATTACCAATCATACACCTATCTACTTTATATTCCAGAGATGATTTCTTTTGTCATAATTCTTAAGTAAAAAAAAACTCTAAAAAATTATCTTTAAAATTAATTTGAACACGTTTTATATCTTTATTTAGAGCTTTCCTTCTAAAGAAGATTGATGTTATCTAAAAGTACTACGAACATCAAACCTTATCCTAGCTGGTATTTTAAGATGTATAGATGAAATCGCCGATGTGCTCGGTTAAATCAGTCTGCATAAAACATTCAAGGTTATGAAAATATCAGATCACTACTAATTTGTATTCAATACGTACATGCAAGCAATAGCAGGGAAAGCAAAAAGGATGTACACACATGGCAAAATGATGAGGTACGTGCTGGAATGTTACAAACAGTGAGATATAACTTTTTTTGGTTGAGATTTGTAATGTTATTAACATTGTACAATGTAAAGATACACAAGGTTTATAATTAACTTATCTAATCACATCCCCTCCAAAAATAAATAAAAGAAGTTTCTTGAAATACCAAGTTTTAAATATATTAACATCAACATGGAAATTTTTAACCTTTTGCTTGCATAATTTGTTATCCTTGAGGTAATATTTTTCTAATTTTGTTGAAAAAAGATTAAAAACCAGTATATATGGACTAAAAATGCAATTGAAACAAAGTACAGTTGTATTATGCTGCATACAGTTTTAACAGTTTGATAATAATGCGACCAGATGATATTATCTATTCATGATAAGACCTGCACTTGCTGCTAAAAATGCGAATTTTAAATGTCATTTAGAAAATTTTGTACCGCAAATTGCCCCTAGGTAAACTTTCTTCAACATCTTTAGTTGTTATCTATATAATCATGATAATATTCGATCAGCTAACATCAATCAACTTAACCAGGTTTCGTATAAATATAAATATATATATAAATATAAATAACAAACATTAATGGATATACATGTAGATGAGAACTGAAGAACTATTTGGAGTATAAATCAATCAGATACAGCATATAATTTTTAGAAATCCATGTAAAGACAACATGAATTCATAGTCGTCGACTTTGTGTTGCACTTGATTATTGTCAAAGGTAAATTAACATACATGCAACCGAAACTAACTCATTAAAATATTATCATTTTAAAGCTAAAAACATTACGTACTTTTTACTGCCATATCTTTGTTCTTATAACTCTATTGTTTGTTATTTTCAACAACTTGGAGTGATTATAGTTTTATAGAGTTACAACTGACAAATTGAACGCGACATCGGTCATTACTTATGATGGTAAGGCAGACGAAATAAAGGTTTATCATTACATCGCTCGTCTCAAAGACCATGAACCGAATGTGTAACTGATACAGTATATATTTACGATCTGGAATAAATATAAATATGGCGTGTTGTTTCTAACAACATATCTTGTATTGTTTCATCAATGGTACTATTCTTCCCGGGTATAATAATCTCTCTTCCCAATGACATGCATTTCGATATGTTATGCTTTCATGTTTTTTACAACAAAACATTTTAGAAATTATGCAAAATGATGCAAAATATATATTGAAATAATCCGTGAACCACTTTCGCAGTTTGATTACATCCTTCGCTTATTTAAACCATAGAAGTATTCATAAAAGTCGAAATATGAGAACTCAGCTCGAAAACCTGTATTTCTAATGAAAAATTAGGAATTTCGTTCACGAATAACAGAATGACTTAAAAATTGTGTTGCTCTTTTCACCTAGGCTATTCCAAATTTTTAACCAAGCACAAACGCAGCAGTATCTAAAAATGATTATTTTTAGATTCAAATTCCTAAGAGTGTTTTTTTTTTTTGAAAACTTATGTTCTGCCTCGGGTCCGAATATTTTATTGAAGAGTCTCGGAGCGAATCTTTTATCATTGATAAGGGATTGTTTTTAACATTTTCTGGTTTGACGAGAATGTTGACAAAATTGATTCAAGACAGTACCTTAGAAATATATATAAATTTATAAAAATGCTTTTCTTATGTGCTGTTCAAGACTTTTTTCTTGATAAATAATTTCGGAAAAAATTATTGTTCCTTTCTTTAGCACTTTTAGAAACTCGTTTTTTGTAGCCTTACGTATTTTAGAGATGAAGAAAAAAAACTAATGTATCGATTGTACCATACGTTAGATTGATTGCAATGTGATGTTCATCTAGGGTTTTAGTAGTGTTAACTTTATCTCCATCGATATCACAATGTTTTGGTGCATACTATATTTATTGACGAATATTGAATATTTGTAATTTGACAGTTTATGTAGCTGAAATTGTCAATGTAAGATAGCTTGCTGTAGCAATATAATGTTTTGCATTCTTTGAATTCGACAAAGAAAAAAAAGAATAATAGAACAGCATTGTTAATTAGGGTCTTCCGTTTCCAACGGAAGACCTTATTGTTTTCGTTCGGTTTCTTTTTCCCTATTATTATTCTTTTCTTTTCTTACGCTTTTTTGTACAAGCGATTTCTTGAACGACTCGACCGATTTTCGTGAAACCTTTAGATCTTGTAGATATTAATAAAAACCTTATATATAATTTTTTATTTTGATGACGTCATTTCCGTTCGTGATATATCGACGTTTTATCGATTTTCAGAGGGTCTGCTTGTCCTGGGATCTCCTCCTAAACGAAAAAAGATATTGAGTTCAAATTTTCAGGGATGGTAGACGAAAGATTGTAGATGTGTCTAAAGGCATTTATAATTGTCTGGTTCAAAAGGCGTCGAAGCTCGCATGGACCCCAAAATTGAGTTTAAAAAAAAACGTCGTGATTTTTAGTGGTTTTCTTTGTTTATCTCTTTCCTCGAAAATATTTTAATAAAACATGTAGAGCCAAAAAAAATTATATTTACAAGAGCTTTCGTTTGATATCAAGAAAAAGGGGCTGGTGTCTGAAATTAGGGGTCAAAAGGGATCTAAAGTCTTTCTTCAATAGCACTTTACTGAGAAATATTTTGTAATATGTTATAGAAGCAAAAGTGTTATTCTAAGATTTATTCAACCATACATAATAAAAGCTTTCTCATGCGTTACGTAATTAGGGGATTTTAGGGGCCAGAATTCCAAAACTGTGATCACATATCTCAAAAAGGACAAATATTTTGAAAAGCAATATAGAGAAGATGATGCTTAGAATGGTGTTATTAACAATAATCAACCATCAAAATTTCGTTAAATGGCCCCGATAAGGTGATAAGGAGTCGGCCCTTAAAACGTTCTTTCCGTGATAGCTCAAGAACGGTAACGAATTTCTAAACACATGTTGAACAAACTGCGTTTAATATCAAAAGACCTTTCATTTGATAGCAAGATAAAGGGACTGGCCCCTCAAATTAAGGGCCAAAAAGGCTCTAAAGTCTTTTTTCCATAGCACTTAACTGAGAAATATTTTGTAATATGTTATAGAAGCAAATATGTTCATCTTACAGTTATTAACTATACATTATAAAAATATTCTCATGTGTTTTGTAATTAAGGATTTTTAGGGGTCAATTGTCAAAAACTTTGATCACCTTTATCTTAAAAAGAAGAAATGCTTTTAAATGCAGTATAGAAGATAGGAGATTCGTAATAATTTATTTAACAATATGCAACGATCAAAATTTAGTTAAACGGCCCCGATAAGGAGATAAGGGATCGGCCCCTAAAACATCGTTTCTCAGATATCTCAAAAACGTTAATGAATTCTTAAACACTTGTTGAACAAAATGTCTTTAAAATTAAATGACCTTTCATTTGATATCAAGAAAAGGGCTGGCCCCTCAAATTAGGGGCCAAGAGGGGTTTAAATGTTTTCAACTAAAGCTCTTACACCTGAAACAAAATAGTCTCTGGCCCTTAGAATAAAGACCCCTTGATTCTATTTTTGAATTATGTTTAGCTGTTTATTAGCAAAATCAAGGTCATACACGTATCTCAACTGCTAAAATCGGACGGAAGACCTCCTCGTTGCTCGCAACGAGATCGTGTCTAGTTATTTTTCTTTTTTTCTTACAAATTTTGTGCACGCGATTTCTCAGAAACGGCTCGGCCGATTTTCATGAAACTTTCAGATCTGATAGATAGTGATCTGAACCTTATAGGTTTTGTTTAATATTGATGACGTCATTTCCGTTTTTGAGAAATTGACGTTTTAGTGATTTTTAGAGGGCTGGCTTGTTAATGGAACTTCTTGTAAACGAGAAAAGATATTGAGTTCAAACTTTCAGGCATAGTAGACGAAAGATCGTAGATTTGTAATTTTATTTTCATTTTGATGTGGCTAGAAAGGTGCCGAAGCTCGCCTGGACCTGAAAATTGAGATTTAAAAAACGTGATAATTTTTCCAGGTTTTCTTTGTTTATCTCTTTTCTGAAAAATATTTTGTTAAGACATGTTAAATAAATTTTTTTTATTATTTACAGGAACTTTCGTTTGATATCAAGAAAAAGGGGCTGGCCCTTCAAATCAGGGGACCAGAGGGCTCTAAATTCTTTTATCTATAGCTCTTTACTGAGATATATTTTGTGAAAGGTTATAGAAGCAAAAATGTTTATCTTACAGTTATGTACCCAAACAATATAATGATTTTCTCATGTGTAACGTAATTAGGGGTTTTTAGGGGTCAAAAATCCGAAACTTTTATCACCCATATCTTAAAAAAAAAAAATTTGAAATGCAGTATAGAAGAAAAGATGTTCAGAATGATGTACTAGACAATAGGCAACATTCAAAATTTCGTTAAACGGCCCCGATAAGGAGATAAGGGATCGGCCCCTAAAACGTTATTTTCCATATATCTCAAGAACGATAACGAATTTCTAAACACTTGCTGAACAAAATGTGTTTAAAATTAAATGACCTATCATTTGATATCAACAAAAGGGGCTGGCCCCTTAAATTAGGGACCCAGATGCGTCTAACGTCTTTTATCTATAGCCGTTTACTGAGGGATATTATGTTATAGGTTATAAAAAGCAAAATTAGTTATAATACAGTTATATTCTCATGTGTTACGTAATAAGGGGTTTTTAGGGGCCAGCGGTAAAAATCTTTAACCTTTTCTATCTCAATTGGAAGAAATGCAAGTATTTGAAAAAGCAATGTAGAAAAGAAGATGATCATAAAGATGCACTTCAGAGTATGCAACCACTAACATTTCGTTAAATGGTTCCAATAAGGAGATAAGGGGTCAGTCCCTAAAATGTTCTTTCCTGGAAACTCAATAACGGTAACACATTTATAAACCCTTGTTGACCAAAATATGTTTAAATCATAGGCCTTTTCATTTAATGTAAAAAAAGAAAGGGATCAGCCCCTCAAATTACAGACTAAGAGGGGTCTAAATTATTTATTCCATAGCTCTTTACTCTTATCATGTACATGTAATTCATAATGAGAGATTTTAAGGGGCTGTAAGTCCAACAGTTTGATCCTTTTTCCCTAATGGAGAACTTATAAAAAGCGATACAGAAAAGCAAATTTACACGGGCTTTCATTTGATATCAAGAAAAAGGGGCTGGCCCCTTTCATTAGGGGCCAGGCGGTCTCTAAAGTATTTTTTATTATAACTCTTTACAGAGCAATATTTGTTATTAATTATAGAAGCAAAAATGTTCATTGTACAGCTAATAATCTATACATTACCTTACTTTATTCATATGTTACGTAACTAGGGGTTTTAAGGGACCAGAATTCCAAAACTTTGATCATTAATATCTAGAAAAGTAAAAATATTTTGAAAAGCAATGTTGAACAAAAGTTGCTTAGAATAATGCTTTTAACGATATGCTACCTTAAAATTTTTGGTTCATGGCCCCATTAAGGAGTTAAAGGGTCGGCCCCTAAAACACTGTTGTTTAGATATCTTTAAAACGGTTAACAATTCCTGAACCTTTGTTGATTAATATATGTGTATATTTACGAAACCTTTCATTTGATGTCAAGAAAAAGAGGCTGGCCCCTCAAATCAGGGGTCAAGAGGGCTCTTAAATCTTTTTACTATAACTCTTTACTGAGCAAAAATTTGTTGATAATTATAGCAGCAAAAATACTTATTGTACAGC